>OY992767.1:33441153-33921657 GCA_963921325.1 Logfia minima
TTTGCTTTGTATGCAACAATGTTACGTGGTAAGTTTTTAGATTTTTTGATTAAAAGATATAAATTTAACTTAAATAGTTTATATTTTGATTAAAATATAAATTTAGTTTAAATAGTTTAAATAATCATTCAACTTAAAACATAACAATTACTTATATAAGATGTGTTCTACTAGAACACTGAGTACTATTTTTATCAATTTATATTAAAAAAAAATATGTAACAAATTGTCGTACATCGCACGAGCTTAAATCTACTATATATATATATATATATTATATGTTGGATTATGATGATAACACGATGTTAAAATGGGACTAGTGAGAATACTTTCGATTTTCATTTCGCAGTTTCTGTTTATTTGTAAATCTCTATATTATTTTTGCTTAAAAAATAAATAATGAACATCCATTACTTTTTGGCTTCACATAAATTTATAAAACTATATGAAAATTTATTATCTTTTGACTTCACAAAAAAAAATAAAAAATATGAGCCTTCATATTTTTTAACTTCACAAAAAATTGAAAAATAGTGAAGCTTCATTTTTGTTCTCACCGTTCTCATTTTATAGAGAAGCTCTAAATCTGAGATAAGGGGAAAGCAATAACATGCTTTTTGGGGTAGTTAATATTTTTCTTGGCAAATATAAAAAATTATATTTTTTTATAATAAATGTTAATCGTAATTGATAATATGAATGTTAAGTTTCATTAATGAATTTTTCCTCTAAGTTATAACATTGATGAATTAATATTAAATAAAAAAACCGTTGACATCCATCCTGATTGAATGTTACCAAAATGAAAATAAAGTTGACGAATGTTATCAACAACGTATATATGACTAACATAAATTGAATCAACATCAATTAATAAATGTTAAATGATAAACTATATAACATTCATTTTAAAATAATGTTATTGGGGGAAATGGTAAAAACATAACATGTTTTTCGAGCAACTTAACATTCTTTTCATAAAACATATAATTTTTTTTTGATAAATGTTAATCATAATCGATATTATGAATGTTATGATTTCTTAATGAAATTTTTATGTAGGTTGTAACATAATTGGTGAATATTAGATCGAAAATTATTAGCATTCATATTGACTGAATGTTACCAAATAAAGTTAACGAATGTTATCAACAAATTGTATTTAATTAACATTCATTGAAAGTGTAACACCCACTCTTACGGGCTAGGGGTAATCTGGTAATTTCCTTAATTTTTATATTTAATTATAATTTATATATAATATTAATATGTCTATTAGATTGGAAAGTTAGATTAAGGTAGAATAGTTAATTGTGTCTAGTAGAATATTAATACTTTTAAATTTAAATAGTTGTCGGTAAAATAAAATAACTTGTCTCGCAAAACGGTTTTCAGGTTCCAGACAATAAGCCAAAGAAGGGAATAATATTAACCAACATTTGAGTTGGTAGGTGATATAAACCACCAATTTCATTTCCTTTCATCTCATAAATCACCAACACCTTTATTTCAATTCTCTCAAAAGACCCTTTCAAAAAATCATCAAAATTAAACATAAATTGAGTTATGATAATAACCTGTTGTGATTCCTTGTTTACTTGTCATCATCATCATCTTGTTATCACTCCTAATTGTAAGCATTTTGTTAGTTAGGTTATAAACTTGAAATTTGGTCAATCTTTGTAATGGGTGTGTAATTGATGTTTGAAAGGTGTTATATGATGTTACTTGATGTATTAGAGATGTGAGAAAGCTTGTTAGATTGATAGGAAATTGAGTTTTTTGTGTTAGTGAGAAAACAGTTCGGTTTTGGCAGCAACAGTTTATCCTGCGAGTTGAGTATAGCCTTGCGAGTTGAGTTTAGCCTTGCGAGTTGAGTTGCCTTGCGAGTTGAGTTGCCTTGCGAGTTGAGTTTAGCCTTGCGAGTTGAGTTGGCTTGCGAGTTGAGTTGGCTTGCGAGTTGAGATTGGCCTTGCGAGTTGAGTTGCTTTGCGAGTTGAGTTTTGCAAATTTTAAAAGTGCATAAGTAAAAGGCTATACTTTTAGCGACCAAAATTTAACAGATTCTTATTAACTGCGGATCGGACTTTTATTTTTTCTAGATTACAAGGGTCCCTTGCTTGGATTAATATGTTATATTAACGTTTCGAAATTTGTTAATTGAATAAATAATTAAACAAACGACTTGTTATAACTTGATATAAATTGATAGTTGTAGAGCGGTTATAACTGATAAATTGCAAATGGGTGATTGTTTGTCATTTGATACTGAGTAGTAAAATATGTTATATGGAAAGAGTTACTAACTTCTTAATTATTATATTCTCAGATCAGCAGAAGACTCAGTAATATAAGATCTCTGAGTGTGGGCTGAGACAAGTCATGTGAGTGGATCTGCAACTCATGATTTGACATAGTTGTAATGGTGTGGTTACAACAAGTAACGTAGATATTGATAGACTGTTTAGTCTGAATTGTAATTGTGTATCTGCTTGTTATACATATAACACCCCTCTTTCAATATAAGAATATAATATTAATAAATACGGAAGCATGAATTAAAATACATAAATAGTTTACATTTCCCAAAAGTACACCAAATTTCAAACTTTTTAAATTACAAAAGGCGGGGTATTATAAAATTACAAAACAAGGTTTATCACAAAAACCATATCAGAGTTCAAGAGCGCAGTCAAACATTCCTTGATCAACCAATCACTTCCTGCACCCACAATTAAACAAAACATATCCTGCAGGAAGTAAAATGAGGGGTTAGCACAAAGCTAAGTGAATAGGTTCATCACACAACATTCAACTTAGCATAACTAGTTGTTTACACCAAATAATCGTAAACACACATAATTCAATGAGGATCGGTGGCTCTGGGGATATCATAATACCCGGGGATTCCCCCAAGAACACTTACCCACAATCTGTATGGCCAATACAGAATAGACCGATAACTAATGGTTATTAAACCCATACACAGGTCTCAAACACAACAAATGAATCAAAACCTGTGTAATACACATAATAACCAGAAGTCCAACTACACGTTGACCTCAATCACATACAGCACATTGGTTCGCACATCACGTAGATCAATAATCAATAATCAAGACTAAACAGTCTAATACACATCTACGTTTACTTGTTGTAACCAAATAGTTACAACTAAACCAAATGATGAGTTCTGAATCCACTCACCGATACCTCTGACGTCTCCACACTCAGGATTCTTATATCACTGAGTCTTACGTTGATCTGAAACAGAAAATCGTAAACAAGTCAGAAGTTCGTTTCATAATTATCATTATAGTCCATTTATCAAATCAGGTAATCCCTGAAGTCTAAGCAAATAATAGTTCAATCAGAAATGAAATCAGAAAATTCCGTCATAACGTTTAAAACTGAAAAACGCCGTTTTCGGGCCCTAAATGACCCCGAATGGCCAAAACTGGGGGGGGGGGGGGGGGCTATTACATAAATAGTCTTGTGTATTAGGTCGTTTCCAAGTGACCATGCGAATTTCATCAAAATCTAATTTTGCCTAAGATTTTCACAAAAGTTAGTAACACTTATGCATTTTTCAAAATTTGCACAAAAAGACAAAAAGTCAACATCTCAGTTCGCAGGTCAACAATCTCGGTTCGCAGTCTCAGTTCGGTTCGCAGGTCTAAAATCTCGGCTCGCAGGTCAAGTCAACTCGCAAGTCAACTCGCACCGCAAGTCAACTCGCAAGCCAACTCAACTCGCAGGATGAACACAAGTTGCGAATTGAGACGCTGTTCAGCCGAAAATCATACTTTTTCAACCCAAAACTCAATATTTTGATTTCCTTTCAATCACACAAACTTCCTAACATCAAATAGGCATCAAATAACTACTTTTCAGCTTCAATAACAACCTACAACCAATAATTCACCAATTTTCAAGTAGTTTGCTAAAAATGGAAACATACTTCTAATTTGAACAAGGAAGCTGATTGATGAAGCTTATGATGATGATTCTGGTGTTATGAATTCGAAATCACAGGAACACAAGTATGAATTCAATTTTGGTTTTGGGTTTCTTGAATTTGATTTGCAAGTTTTCAAATAAAAGGAAGTAAGAAGAAGAAATGAGATATATATGAATTCAAAGTCGGCTTGCAAAGTCGGCTTGTGAAAAAGTGGTATAATTTTATACCCGTCCTAAATCTTTTGTCTGGAACCTGAAAACCGTTTGCGAGAAATATTATTTTATTTTACCGTCATCTATAATAATTTAAAATGATTAATATTTCATTAGTCACAATAAGTCAAATGACCTATTTATCTACGTTTCACAATGAAACACATAATTTCAATTAATTTCTAAACGATTAAATAATCAATTAAAATACTATAAATTACCAGGGCACAGGAGAGGATGTTACAATACATGTGGCCTTCGGGCATCTGTGTTGTTCAGAGGTCAATTGCGATTGGACTTGGTTGCTAATAGTGATCAACACAGGTTCCAGGAACATGTGTTGTTGCTGGAAACTATGTTGTTGTTTAGAAGTACCAAGTTATCGGTAAATCTTGTATGGGCCAATACAGATTGTGATAAGCGTTACTTGAGGGCCACCGCGGCTGTAGGGTTTCTCAGTAACCACCGATCCTCTTGAGTTTATGTGTTTTCGTGCTTAATGTAAACAAATAGTTATGCTAAGTTGAATTATTAGTTGTACATTCATTCACTTAGCTTCGTGCTAATCCCACCATTTCTCTTCCTGCAGGTTATGTATAAGTTATGGGTTGGGCAGGAAGATGGTTTATTGGAAGGAATGTTTTACATGCGCTTTAACTCTAATAAATATATAGATGTTTTGTTAGTTATCATGTATGTAGATTTCGAAGAACGATAATATATGTTTTGTTTCAGGGATATTTAAATGTTGTAAAACTCGCGAAAAGTTTATGATTCTTTTATAATATATATATAATATTATTTTATCCATCGCTTCCTAGTCAAATGACACATTTAATATTGAGTAAAATGAGGGGTGTTATAGAAAGAACATCAATTGATGAATTTTTTCTGCAGGTTATAACATTAATGGATTAATATTAGATCAAAAATCATTAACATTCATCCCGACTAAATGTTACCAAAATGAAAATAGAGTTGATGAACGTTATCAACAACGTGTATTTGACTAACATTAATTGAAAGAACATCAATTGATTTAATTTTAGGTGATAAACTTAATAATTTTTTTTATGTTATTGGAGGAAGGGGAAACTATAACACGTTTTTCAAGGTAGTTAACATTTTTTCGGCAATTATTAAAAATTATTTTTAACTAAATTAATCAGTATCGATAATATGAATGTTAAGTTTTCCTTGATGAATTTTTATATGTAGGTCATAACATTAATCGACGAATACTATATAAAAAATCGTTAACGTTCATCCTCGCTGAATGTTACAAAAAAAAAGTTATCAAAAATTAAAATAAAGGTTATGAATTTTATCAGCAGTGTGCATTTGACTAACATTCATTGAAAGAATATCAACTGAAAAATGTTAAGTGGTAAACTTAATAACGTACTTTTTATAAGAATGTTGGTGAGTTTATCACTTAATAAATTTTTTTTTTAATGAATATCCGTCTAATACATATTTATCCATGATTTTTACCTGATACTATTATTTTTGGTTAACATTCAATCGGGATGAATGTTAATGATTTCCTTTAACATTCATCACCTCATGTTATAACTTAAAATAAAAATAAAATTATGAATAAATATTAGTAGTTATATCATTGGTTTTGATTAATATTTATTTGTAAAAATATTATATTTTTTGAAATTTGCTGAAATGAATGTTAACTACTCAAAAAACATATTGTTATTTTTCCTTCACACAAAAATAATAATTCTCTATAGATTTTTCTATATATATATAGGGTGTGGATCAAGAGGGAAGCAGAAAAATTAGGAACGAGGGAAGCAAATCTCAACCCTTGATTTCATCATAAATGAATTTTAAAAATCACAAATAATTTCAAAATTTAACATTCATCACTAATGAATGTTAAAAACGTTTTTTTATAAAAAAATCAAGGGCTGAGATTTGTTTCCCTCCTTCCCTAAATTTTGAATCTTCCCTATAGATCTTTCCCATATATATATATAATCGGTATTTTATTTATCATATATTATATGATAATAGTACGGAGTATAATACAATGATATGATTATAACTTAAAGTGCTAAATACAATATATTGCGAAGATAACATGTAACCGTTCTTTTTATTTTTGCAAAAAAATAGTAAATGATGTTCTATTAATTTATAAAAGACGACAATTAATAGGATATTTGGTAATGATTAAAGATTTAGATAACATTTGATATTACAAACCATGATGAAGATAAAATATAAAAATGTAATTGTGGTAATATAAGTTGTGTATGTAGGTAGTCGTGTCGACGATGGTTTGGGAGCTGGAAGTGGTGGGATCCAGTGAGGAAAGGAACAACACATGCAAACGGCCAACTTGACTGTTGCCAGGTGGAAAATTTCAACCAAGACCAGGTCCAATAGTGATCCAAATTCTAAATAGTTCACATGGCTACATTTATCATGTATCCGATTATTTGTAGTCACCTTGTACGTTTCATTCTATTAAAAGTTTGCCTACGTTGGACGGAATTTGAATTATTTTCCCATTTATTCATCACCAAAATTACTTTCATTTGCTATATTAGGTAAAGATTATGTATATATAGAATGATTTTTGGTTTCTTAATAACAATAAAAGTAACATAAGAATAAGAATAATATATAAATCTTAAACACTTTATAAAGGTTTAGGTATTATCATTAGTGCCTTAAAAATATGAATATCGAAATTACGCTTATATCCTTATTATTAATTACATAATTATAGAACTGATAAAAAAATCGATATATAATTAGTTACTTTTTTCAATAAAAGTATATACTAAACATTTATATTTACCCTAAATTTAAAAATAAATAAAAATTTATAACTTAACGTTTTATTAAATTCAACCAATCCAAATTTTAAAAATGTTCATATGAACTACTGTAGTTTACGAAAATGTTCATATGAACTAGTGTACATCAAATTAACATAAGTATTTAAGAATTTTAAAATAAAGTCACTTTATAAATATAGTTTATGTCCCTCCAACAACTGATACTAAAAGGGAAACTCTGTGATGGTACAACAAGAAATTTTTTCCTGAATAATTATTAGATGTATAGTAAATACGAACATTTACACGAAGTATAGTAATTCATATGAACATTTTCGAAAGTACAATAATTTGTATGAATATTTTTACAAAGTACAGTATTCCATATAAACATATATATATTTCAGTTCGAATTTGTCTATTAACCCTAATAATAATAATAATGCATATAAAAAATTTGCCACGTCAAGTAGTTACGAGTGATAAAATTTTTGATGTTCTTCAAGTGGACTTAATAAAATTCCTTTTAGAAATATATATATATATTTTACAATTGATAATAAGATTCCTGATAATACTTGATTAGTTAATACTACTGTAGTTACCAGCTAACACAACAACAAATTATTATAGAAATAATAACTAGCATAGAGCTTTTAGAACAAATTAAGGCATTACCATCCAAGTTCCAAACCATTGGTAGTTGTGTAGAATCTACTCTTCACATGACAACTCAAGGATGTATACAAAGAGGAAAGAATATTATAATTATCTATTTATATTTATATATAGCTTTACAATTGTATAATAAAAAATTTTAAACTCATCTTTACCATTATTAAACATTAAAGATTGACAAAAAGCCAGTCACATAGTCTCGAGTCATCGTTTCATTATATACTCTCCTACAGTCCCACCCACCATATATTTCGGTAGGCTCAGATAATCTTAAATCTTTGGAAAATAATGATTGTAGAGTGTCTTTTGTTTGTAAGGTGTAAACAGTATGATTTATATTTTGCATAGCAGCAATATTTTTGTTACTTTTTATTTTTATTAGAGTTAATTATATGGTTGATTCTTATGGTTATACTGAAATTATTGATTTAGTCCTTTAAACTTTTTGATTACATTGATAGTCCTTTATTTTGAAACTTATTACTTAATGGTTCTTTAGACTAATGTCCTTTAAGTTTGTAAAGGACCATCCAAGTAACAAAGTTTCAAAATAAAGGACCTTCCAACTAACAAGTTTCAAAATAAATGACCACCCAAGTAACAAGTTTCAAAACAAAAGACTATCAACATAATTAAAAAGTTTAAAGAACTAAATCAGTAATTTCAGTATAACTACGAGAACGAATCGCGTAATTAACTCTTTTTATCAATAGCATTACAATTAAATTGATTTAAACAATTTAATGCAGCCAGCTTGAAATGCATTCAAAAACTAGTACCTTGTGTCTGACCTTAACATCATTAGTCATGGTATCTTATCTTTAACCGGCTAGATATACGACACTCAAATCTATCTGAAAACGTAAAACTTGTATCATGTTAAAATATTTCATAATAAAGATACACAAAATCCAATAATTATATCTGAATAAAAGATCTTATGGAGTGCATTGTAAGATTTATTTTAGGGAGAAAAATAATGAGTGACAATAACGTTGTGGGACAAGGATGTTGACAAATTGTGTCAACGATGCTTAAAAGTCAAACATCAAGAGTATTAAAATTCAAAGTATACATACCAAATGGCATCATCTCCTCCTTGTATACCACCATCTACTAGATTAATTGATTTTATAAAATAATGTATTGTGCTGATATTTTGTTCGTCTGATAAGACAAGGGTGTATAAATAACCGATATATGTTATGCTCTTATTTTCTTTTCTACAGGTATTTGTGAACTCTTTAATTTGTGGTCTTTTTATTGACTTTTAAGTAGAGTATTAGTGGGAGTATTCTTCTCCTTATCGCCATTAGTTCATTTGGTGTACATAGGAGGGTGCCTTTATGGTAAGGCTCTAAATATCATGGTACGTTATTAAATTGGCTTTTAAGAGTAGCTTGGGTATTAATGATCTAACTGTTGCTTTTTGAAATGGATTATGATAGTAGGTAATATATCAATTAATATTCTCCGTGTCCCAAAAAGAATGTTTTTTAAGAAAATATTGTTAAACTTATATCAGTTTAATAAAATAATAATTTTATCTTTATATTTAAAATAATTTTAATTATAAATATTTAAAAAATAAATTACTGAAAATAATAAATGATAGTAAGTTTGAGAATTCAATGAGTTTTCATATTCTATAATTATATTTTTTAGAATAAACAAAAATGATTAAATGACATTTTAAATTCTGAGGCGGAGAGATAATATTTAATACCTAAATGGTGGAAGGTGTAGATAGTCATTAACTACCCATCTTTAGTGCGGAACAAGAATCCGTGCCCATTGGACCAGTCTAAGGCCCAAGATGGAAACAACCAAGCTTTTATGTGATATGAAGATGCATCAAGTTCATTCCATATTAGGTAATCTATGATACATAAAAATAGAGTAGAAACAGAATAACCATGACATATTTTCTAGTAAGAAAATTTTATGTTAAAATCCACGTATGGATTGTAAATAAATGTTTGTACCAGACAGAGAAACTGATTTTTCTTAGGTATATTTCATACATTTGAATTTGTTTTTGACAGAATAATATACAGCTTCAACTATTGTATAAATCAGTATTATTGCACTCTTCGATCCTCAACAATAGCCTCTCATTTGGGCATTCATAACTCATGAATATGCCCAAAACGATCACCAAATATAGTGACAGAAAAATTTGAATCAAATAACTTCCAACTAATCTGGTTTAACTCATACCTGGGACTTCTCCATCTTGGAACGAATCTTATCTTCTAAGATGGAAATCTCCATCTCCAGTCCAAAAATCCGGTTCAAAGCATGCATATTTTCAATTATCTCGTTCAAAGAGCGACCTTCAGTTTCATCACATCTCAAGTGTTGCATGGGACCATGAAGTATCTTGTTTACTATACCCTTACTAAGATCATGTATAGCTTTCTGGTTTTTCTTAGATATATCTGTACCCATTCTTGCTAAACACTTTTCCATTTCACTTGCTCTAATTCTTTCTGCATATGCCCTAAGTTTCTTGATTGTTGGCACTGTTTCTAAAGAATCTTTCCAAGCTTCAAATTCTCTCACTTCATCTGTTATGATTAATTGAGCTTCTTCTGCCTTGCGTAAGCGGTCTTGTTTGTTGGCTTCAACAACTTCTTTAAGATCATCCACATTAAACACAAGGTTTGTTTCCAAATCCGAGACACTTGATTCCACGTTCCTTGGAACTGATATATCTACAAACAACCTTTGTCCTAGTCCTTCACTTGTAAGGGGGAGTCTAGAAACTTGATCTTTTGTGAATAATAAGGTTTCAGAAGCCGTGCAGGTGAAAACTACATCGGCATTCGAAGCACATGACAATAACTCTGAAAAAGGTTGATAGACAATCTCAACATCCTTAAACTCCTCACATATGGCAGAGACTCTGTCTTCAGATCTGTTCACAACCACCATCTTTTTGCACCCTTTCGCAATCAAATGTTTGATCACAAGTTTTCCCATTTTGCCAGCCCCAACTACCAACACATTTACGGAATCATAAGAATGTTCAGAAATCTTCATTTGGGCAAGTTCTACTGCAGCTGAACTGACTGAAACCGACCCCGAAGCGATATTAGTCTCAGTTCTGACCCGTTTCCCTACTGTGATTGCATGCTTGAAAAGCCCACTGATCTTCCTATCGAACCCAGGGACTCCTTGTCCAACTTTAACAACGTGCTTTACTTGAGAAAGAATTTGACCTTCTCCAAGAACCAGGGAATCAAGACCTGCTGATACTTCAAACAGGTGTTTTGTAGCTTCTTTTTCATACAACAAGAATCGATGTCGATGAATATCTGAAACAGGAACGCCACTAACCTACATTTTTCAATGTGCAATTCAAGGTTTAATCATTTATCATTCAATATACAGAAATCGATGTATGTAAACTGGTATCTGGTTAGTACCTTTGACATCCATTCAGTGATTTCTTTAACACCACGATGTTGGGAGAGTGCCACAGCGTATATCTCCATCCTGTTGCAAGTGCTAAGAACAGCGGCTTCTTCGATGTGATTCAAGTCACATAATTCACTAATTGCTTGAGGCAATTCTGCCTCTGGAATAGAAAGTTTCTCACGGATTTCAACTGGTGCTGTGTGAAAACTAAGCCCAACCACCAGTATACCACTCTTTTCCTTTGTATATCCTACATAAAGCAGAATAATGTAAGTTTCTGAGAACATAAACAAGTCTTCATATGGTTATGCACGCTCCGCAAAACTCTAAAGTAACTATAAAAATGAACAGGAAAGCTAGTTGAAAGAAAGATCATAGAGCTAATAACTTCAAATACTATAATACTTGATGGAAGATCATGCAGGTCCTGTGTACTGTCTAGAGAATTACGAGAGGTGAATTGCTATATCAAAGACAACAAATTAACCCTTATATGATGACACTATATACGTATTGCAATAATCGTTTTTAGATATTAGGTACCACAAATGCCGATCTCATGAGACAATATCAGGCTATCAATTGCATCATAATTTATATCAGAATCAGCGTCTTAAAATGCAGCGCACCTTTTATTGGTTATATACTAAATATAAAACGAGAAGCATAACAATTGAAAAATCATTTACTAACACATGTCTTCATTAAATGATTTCCAAGCACAAGCTGCAATAAAATTATTTCCTAATGACAAATATAAAGCAGCAAACATACATAAAATGTTCATAACACAATCAGGCAAACCTAGTAGCATCACCTACAACTACTTTAGGCAAAATAATCACAAAATATAACATAGAATGAGTATACATAAAAAAGAAGAAACTCACTTTCAGCAGCAGAGGTTTTAAGAAGCTCAAGAGCAGAAAGACTTGAGGAATTCGAAACCGATATCAAATCGGAATCCGATCGCACCTCGCATCTGAGATTTACACATCCTCGTGATCCGCGATCACAACTCAATATCCTCACAGTAACCGAATTAAAGTTCACACGATTACGTGAACTACCAATAAAAGTCAAAGCAGAAAACGATGATGGTGTTGAATTAGTATGAACGTTATTGATCATCATCGTTAAACTGGAATCAAAACCACCAAAATCAGGAACAGCAAATATAAATAAAGAAAGAGAGCCCGTTGACAAACCCTAGAAAATGAATAAATGATCGAGAGTGAGAGCAGGTGTAATGAAAGAGGATTAGTTGAACGGAAATAACATGTAAGAATTTGATTGAATGAAACTAGTAGTTGGGCGGCATCTTTGGCCTAATCAAAATCGGATCTTTTTATCACTATGATACGAAGAGTGGAATTATAATGCATAGCTTTCATCATAATTTTATAGGAGTAAATCGTTTGGCCCCCACACGTCTGTTTTTGTTGGAATTGTTCAGACTTGGGAACGTGAATGTTTGACTTATTTGGCGTGGACCAGCCAATTTTTATCGGATTTACGGTACAAATTACTAACATACCTTTTTTTAGGGTCATAAATATATCGTTTTTAATATCAAAGTCGTCCTAACATATTTTTAAAAACTGTCTCAATGTCACGCTATGTTAATTGATATTCGAGATAATCGGTTACTTTCAAATTTTTTAGGTATTAATTTTTCTTTTTTGTTATTTTCAACATGAAAATACATTTCCCACGTGTACTAGGTTTCGGTTATTTATTTACATAGTAAAGACTCATTTATACAGACATTAAACATGTACGATTCCTACTCATATTTGTGAATTTTCAAGAAAATCCAAGATTCAACGTCATTTTCCAAAATTCATGACGGTTGTTTGATAATTCTTGCAAGGTATGGTATCATCGTTATTGTCGTACTAGTAATCGGTGAAACTGTTAGTTTTTTCCAAAAAAAACACTAAATTTTGAATTTCAAAACCCTAAAATTTGGAATTGTTGATTTTGATTAAAATTAATTGTTACATTGTGACACTCGTTACCTTTAAGTCATTATATTGTATTTTGGAAACCTAACTTTATATTGTACTTTAAGAATGTGGAAGGGATTAGAAGTAACTTTCTACCATGAAGGATCTTTTGCGGTAAACCCGTTACGATATGATGGTGGTGAACAAGATGTAATAGTAAACGCTAATCATGGGAAATTGTCAGTCCATAAGGTACCTAAAGTGCTACAAAGGTGCGTTATATACACAAGAACAATTGACAATTTCATGTAAAAAATTGATTTTGACCTGTTCTTGTTGACTTCTTGTTGTAGCAGACCATAACAACTTCCATTTTACTATTGTATCTATCAAATTCACCTTCCAAATTCGTATACATTTCCCTAACCTTCATAAGCTAATTGAAATTCTCTCTTTCGTCTCGGTTCAAGCATGAATACAGCTCGTAAAGGTTAGACTTGTACCACTCATTATCCAATTCCACATCCAACCAGTGAAAGACTTTGCACTTCTTCCTTGGATATTTAAAAATAAGAACAATAAAGTACACACAATTTCAGAAAAATAAAGGTATACGATTTACTTAACTTACCATGGAATTGGGGAAGTTATAAAGCTTCGAGCATGGTTGGAGCTTGTCCATGACGTGCATTTCTTCATAGGTAGAGGGTTTTCACACCTACAGTAGCCACGCGGGGTCGATCGAAATGAGGTTGAAGATGAAGAGGAGAACGCGAGGGGAAGCCAAATAAGGTTAAAGATGTAGAGCGTTTTAAGGTTTACAAATTAGGGCAAACAAGACTTTAAAGATAAACATATTGACGTAGAAGCCACGTGTATTTAAATAGCTTACGTTGATACCATGTCATGTAAATTAGTTGACATGGCAACGACCCATCACCTTTTTAAAAATGTACCCGGTTAAAAAAAAGTTTTTTATCAACCTCAACACATGACTAACAAGTATGTTGGTGACCTTAGTATTAAAAATGGTATGTTGGTGACCTCAGAACAAAAAGGAGAGTGCGTTGGTGATCTGTACCATAAACCCATTTTATAGCACCATTAGAATTTGGGTTAGCTAATTTTAACTTGGGCTATAAAAGAGTCGAGACGATATAAAGTCAAGCTTGAGCTCAACTTGATCAGAAAACTCTTAGCTCAAAATTTGACTCGAGCTTGTATTTTCAAGCTCGACTTGACTAAAGTAACGGATACTTTCGAGTTATGGTCGACTCGAATCGATTATCACTATTAAAATATTAATGTTAAATAATTTAGAATTCATATTAAACGACTCGATACTTAAAAGGTTGACTTGAGTTAATTCGAAGCTTTCATGTTTGACTTGATGTTTATTAAATATTATGATATATATGTTAATATACATATAAATAGAGGGTAAACATGTAAAATAATGCAAGCCTGATTTGGCTCGGAGCCTCTCAAGCCTAGTATTTTAATACTCAATCTCAACTCGACAATCAACTTGAGTAGCTTGAGCTCGTGCTCGACTCGACTTGTACCAAGTCGATTTTGATTATTTCTCAGATCGATCTCAAATAACTCGCCAGTTGTCTTATATCTTTTACACCCCTAATTTTGACCAGCTTGTACACCACTAAAATTTTGTCATACACCGCTATTGATGATTTAGTGAGATTGTACATATAACTTAGTTTGTGCTACATATTGTCAAATGGTTGGGTATGATAAAATTTGTATGATATACAAATCTCCACTCACCATTTTTAATAAAATTTACATTTTTTATCAACTTACTATAATTATACACTTATGTTTAATCTATAACAATAAAATGTGTGAAGCATTTATCCCACTTATTATAAAATTTAAGAGCTTCAATAGAAAGGACACTTCATCATCGTACATCCTCTTCTTACACCATAATACCACTTTGTCTAAAAGAAATGTGTAACTATGGAAAAACTCTAGAAACCCAAAAACTTACAAAAGTTCTTTGAACAAATACCATACCTAGGTACAATCAATCATATATGTCGGGAACTCTTTAGCGTTGACTTAAAGGCTATACGTTTTTATACACACTTGCTTGTATATACTAAAAACATTTTTGCCGTGTTGAAACGTTACTCGAATTGTTCAATTATATAATATAAGAAGATGAATTTTGTTTCCTTATATTGTTCAGGTAACTTCTTGTCTTTCATTTCATATAATTAAATGGTTATGGAACTGCGACTACTAAAAAAAGTAAATAGTCATCCATCAAGTTCCATTAATTCGTGTCAATATGGTTTGTTCATTCTTTTGATTATTTTAATTTCAACTATAATAAAAACTCATTGCACTTAAAAAAAGCAATATATTATATATATTATTATATATACATATTAAACGAAAAGAATACCAAAATAACATTTCAATTCAACTGTTGCTAAATTTGTGGATGTAAATAAACAAAATAAACTGTAACAATGTGTATAACAGTCAATACAGCATAGAAGGACTAATAATGAATAAGTTATGTATTTCAGGGGACATAAGTGTAAATCTCAAGTCGGTTGCTAACAGATATTCCCGCCTTATATTTCAGTTGAAACCCTGTATATGTTATTGTATCTAAACGTGTAAATCAACTCACTTACAATTTCTAACACAAATATTATCTGCATTTCTCTAAAAACAAAATCTCTCTCTCTCAAGAAAAGAAAATGGAGCAAAATCAAGAAAAGAAGGTGGAACAAAATCAAGGTTTCGACAAATACGAAAAGGCGAAAATCGAAGATTCAAATCTGAGTTTACCTAAAGCATTACTGAGAGTTAATACTGATCCATCTCGTGGTGAAATTTACTACATCAAAATTCTCCGTAAGATTTCTGCTATTTTCTTGTAAATTATAACATTTAATTTCAAGAGATTTTTGTATTGTTAAAGTTAAATTTGTTATTTCAAATGATTTCTGCTGTGTTATGTGTTTTTTGAAATCACTTTCACTTATAGTTTTATGTTGATTCTTTTTGTATCAATAATATGATTTGTTAGTGTTATGTGTTTCTTGAAATCAATCTTTGAGCATGTGTTATGTAAAATATTTTGTTGATTAATTGATCTGCTATGTTACAGAAAGTTCGGGACTGTAATTTCTTTTATTATCAAGAACAAACTCTGTGATTAAATCTGTAACAATATGTGGTGTATTGTATGCGTTTGATGAAATGATTCAAAGAATATGATTGATCTATTAGTCTACTGGAAATAACTGGTTTGAGGTGCAAGTAAGGATTTATGATTGATTCAGTTCTTTGATAAAGCATGCATAGACGTCTAACAAATATATTAGTTTGAATTATATGTAAGGAATTATGATTGTTTCTGTCTCTTTTTTGAGGAATTGATTGGATTGTTTCTTTTTGCAATGAGCGAATTTTCACAAGATATTCTCTTGTTATCAGAAGCCGATACTAGAAGAGTTCAGCATCTAGCTGAGACAATTTCTGCAGGAGCACAACTAGATAGGAAAGTATACCGAATACGTAATAAGGAAGTATGTGACACACAATACTTTATCCGTTTCAAAATACTGACCCTCTTTTACTTATCTTGCTTATATTTTTATATATGTTACAGCTTTATAAAGCTACTGGAGAAAATTTTGAAGTTCTAAATGAAATTCAGAAAGTCTCGAAAGCCACAATTGGGGTGCTAGGTGACTATGTAAGTGAGCGTCATTCTCAGGCGTTTATTGATTTAGTGGGTACTGTTGAGGAAGTTAAAATGGCTGAAGAACTCATCATCGATCAAATCCTAAAGGTCAACCATCTCCTATATCTTATACGTGTTGTTTTTTATGGGGTAATTAACTCTTTCTTTGGATTATATATTGTATGCACTATGCAGACATATACTATGCCAATGTTTCCAGTGATTCTGATGCCACCAAATATTTTCGGGTACGAAATGAGAGTTCCCATGGACAAGGTTATAAATCTAGACTGAAGTAGACTGATAACCTGCAGAACTCATTCTTTTTGTTGTTCTGATGCATATTTATATGTTTTAAATAGCTTGGGCGTATTACTGGGAAGAACAACCCTATCATCTTAGGAGCGGAGATAGTTGCTGGTGCATGGGTGCAGGTTTTATTTAATTTAATTGCACATCTTAATTTGACTTATAGATTTGCCAATGTATTTGTATATTAATTAAAAATATAAAATGGTGAACAATTCAGTATGATGACTGCCCTCCTCCTGGTGGTCAAATATGGGAGAGAACAGTCCGCATATATGGGCCGAAGCCACACGTTGTCAAGGCTGCACAATTAATCCACTCAAAGCTTTATGAGGTGATGTTAGCTTAAATTGTTTATTAGAACTCGGTTGGTTGGTCCATATATAAGTAATATAATTTTGTTTTTTGGTGCAGCGAGGGGAATCTATTGAAGCAGAAAAGGAGATCAGTATGTTGTTTAAAGAACTTACTATTGGTGAGAAGGAGGGTATGAAACCTCGTACTCATGACATATATGACCAGATATACAAACTAGCAGTAGGGAAGCAGAAGCTGCAAGCAGGAGAAGGTGGTTCTGGTTCTAGTTCTGGTCAAACAGAAGAACAAAAGCAGCAGGAGGATGTTGAAGAACCGGAACATGAAGAATCAAAAGATGAAACACATCAGCATGAGATGGATGTCGAGGAAGAGGCTTCTGGTGAAGCATCTCAGCAGCGTGTTTAGGATGAAGAAGTTGTACTGTCCCATTAGTGAAAATAACCAGAGTCCTAAAATTGAATCTATAAGACAGTGGTCTAATACAGTATTGCTTATGAGGTTTAAAGACCAAAGGGAAAATAAAAATGTTAAAAACCAAATTGTGTACTTGAATCAGACTGATGACGGATCTGTTGCTTATATTTCTGCCAAGGGGTCATAACCAATACATTCAATATATTTCATTCTTATGTGAAGCACTTTACATTTTTAAAATTTGGTTTTGTGTTTATATATAAAATAGTGAAGCAAAGTCAAATTCTGGTAGTGAATGTTGTGTTAATATTCTGGCTTCAGGATAGGAGACAGTATGATGGCTGATGCCGGATCGAGAGAAAGTCCCTTAATAATAACACTGAGGAAGGTAAAAAGATGAGAAGTTTAAATGTCATGCTGCATTGGTAAACTATGACAAATGTTGAGTAATCTGATGATGCATTACTGATCACTAGAATGCATATATATAGCAAAAAAAAGTAAAAATACAGCTATTAAATTGCTATATATACAAATCTTGAATGATGTAGTTCTTGAACTAGTACACAGATGCAATTTCTTTGAGAATTGATGAATCATTGCTTACTTTACATAATATATTTGACGAGTTCACATGCTCCATTAATAAAGCTCTTATTCTCATTTTGTAACACCCCAAAATATAAGGTTTGCAATATGATATTAGATAAAAACTTCAAGGTCAACATGACAAGTTGATTGCTGAATTATGAATCTAATTGAACATTTCGTGAAATAAAGTCAAATGGTTGAAAAGTCAAAAGGGAAGGGATTGGAAGTGGAGGGACTATTTCTGCCCATTACCAAAATTTGGCTGGCAGACTAAATTAAAGAAATTTATGATTATTCCTTCGTTATTATTATTTTACATATAAACGAAGAGTGTGAGACCAAATTGTGAGGGGGAGTTCAGAGTTGTGATTGTCGAGGATCTCAAAACATAACGTGCTTAGAAAAATCTAATTAAATACACAAAATGCAAACCAGCAACATCAATCCCTATTCTGAAATCATAAAACATCGAACTTCTAATAATATAGAATCATAGCGATCATTGGCATAACCCAACCCGCCTATTTTGAACTCAAGATCTTAGATGGCATAACCCAACCCGCCTATATAGAATCATAAAACTTGTATTAGTCAGTGTTTTTAATGTACTTTTAAAAAAAAATAGTTAGTTCAGATAATAATTTTTAACACAATAACATGTGCTCATTTGCCAGTTTGGTTTAAAAGGGTTTATTATTATTTATTATTATTATATTTATCAATTATTATTATTATTATTATTAATATTATTATTCAATTTTTTATGTGTCAGGTGCAAATTGGAAAACAAACTTTTGACATGTTGACTTATCTAGCCCCCTTTTTTTAATTCAAATGTTAAATGTTAAATTTTATTGTGTGGTCACTTCCGACTTTGGTGTCTTACATGAAAATAAGTCCAATAAGTCTCCCAATTAAATTGCACCCTCAATTTAATGCTCTTTTTCAGACGTTTAATAAAATAGTAATTAGAAAATAATACAGGGACTAACTATATATATGTTATATATCTCAGAGGACTTAAATGTAAATAATATTGTTAAATCTAAACTCTAGTTGATAACAGATTTTCCCGCCTTTTTCTTCATTGTAGTTGAAACGCTATATAGTATGTAATATGTAAAACATCTATGAGTAAATGATATCACTTTTTTTTTCTGCACTTTTATTAAAAACAAAGTCATTCTCTCAAGAAAAGAAAATGGAGCAAAATCAGGAATTCGACAAATACGCAAAGGCAAAAATCGAAGAACCAAATCTGCAGTTGCCTAAAGCATTACTGAGAGTGAATACGGATCCATCTGGTGGTGAACTCTTCTATATAAGACTTTTCGGTAAGAAATCAACTATTGTTTTGTGAATTTTGAAGTTAGTCTTTGCGAGTAGGTTATATGAAGATTTCTTTGTTTGGCAAATCTGACTTTTGTTGTGTTTGTATGTGTAACCTATCAAGAATTTGAATAATATGTGTCTTTTGGAAAAATCTTTTAATGGGTAATTGATCAAGAATTAAATTTTTTGTAGGTTATATAAAATATTTTATCAATTTAATTGGTATGTTATGTTACATAAAGTATGCGATTGTAGATGTTTTGTTCAATAGAAAAAACTACAGACTTTATTTGTGTATCTTAAGTGTTTGATGAAATGAATCAAAGAGATTTACCATTTAGTCTCTTGGAAATAATTGGTTCGCGGTTTCTTGTTTTCACATTATTGTGAGATTTCTCATGTGGGGATCTTGTTGTAAAAATAGAGTCATTGATGTTGGTACACATGCCTGACGTGAAGTGCATATATAGCTCAAAGTTGCTCTTTATTATTTCTTTTTTGCATTATGAGCCTATTATCACATAATATATTCTCTTGTTACCAGAAGATGATACTGAAAAAGTTCAGCATCTAGCTGATGCAATTGCTGCAGGAGTGCAACTTGATAGGAAAGTATACCGGATTCGTCATAAGGATGTATGTGATATCCCACGTTTTAGTTGTTTCCTAAATACCAACCCGAGTTTACTTGCGTACTGATACTTTTATCTATTCACAGCTTTTCAAAGCTGCAGGAGAAGATTTTAAACATATACATGACATTCACAAAGTCTCAAAAGCCACAATTGGGGTGTTAACTGACGATGAAAGTGATCAACATTTTCATTCGTTTATTGACTTGGTGGGAACCATTGACCAAGTTAAACTGGCTGAAAAACTCATCATAGATCAAGTCCTAAAGGTTAACCATCTCCTATTTCTAGTTTACTCGTATGTTGAGTATTGTTTTTCAAATATGAAATTAACATGGAATATTGTATGCAGAATTATACTATCCCGATGTTTCCAGTGATTCTGATGCCACCAATTGTTTACGGGCACAAAATGAAATTCCACATGGACAAGGTTATAATATACACTTGAGTAGACCTATAACTAGAATTCGTTTTGTATAACCTTGTCCACGTGAAATTCCACCAGTTGTTCTGAAGCATACTTTGTTGTTTGTATACATTTTATATAGATTGGGCTTCTCATGAACAGCAGTACTGTCGTGGCAATGGAAGTAGTTTCTGGTGCATGGGTGCAGGTTTTATTTTTAATTTCACATTTTCAAATTGGCTGATAAATCAGTCTGTATATTTGTATTATTTATTAACTATAATAAAACGGTGAATAATGTAGGTTCATGTTCATAACTGTCCTCCTTCTCCTGGTGGTAATAAACAGGAGATAATAGTCAGCATATTTGGTCCCAAGGGACATGTTGTCAAGGCTGCGTCATTACTTCACTTAAGTATTTATGAGGTGGTGTTAGCTTAACATGTTTTTAAAACTCGATTGGTTGGTTTGGTCGAGAAATAAGTGTTTTTTTTGTTGTTGCAGCCAGGGGAACCAGAATATGTTGAAGTAGAAAAAGAAGTGAAAAGGTTGTTTGAAGGACTTAGTTTTGATGAGATGAAGGAGGGTATGAAACCACGTACTTGTGAAATTACTGACATGTTGTGCAAACTAACAGAAGGGAAGCAGAAGCTGCTTCAAGTTGGAGAAGGTGGTTCTAGTTCAGGTTCTGGTTCTGGTCCAACAGAAGAACAAAAGCAGCTGAAGGATGATCAACGATCTGAAGATGAATCAAAGGCTGAATTGGATCAGCATGAGGTGGATGTCGAGAAAAGCTGAACATAAAGAATCTAAAGATGAAAACACATCAGCATGATAAGGATGTTGAAGAAGTGACACCTGGTAAAGCATCTCAGCAGCATGTTTAAGAAGAACGTTTATGAAGAACCCACATTATGTCACATACATTTGACAAGTTGTTGCATATAATTTCAAGTATTCGAACATCTTCTCTTGAAGCTGAACTTGTAAAAAAACATAAATTTGATAGAAATTTTTTTGCATTTGAATGTATAACACGTTTTAGAGGTTGTAAACTAAATGAACTACAGATTATGCAACTATATGAACTATAGAAGAGTGATAGTTACTTTTGTGATAGAACTTATTGTTGTTTATTATCCTACAATTTAGACCTATGAATGGATATTCTACGAAATCGATTAGAAAATGATACTCATTTCCTCGTTCGAGAGAATAGCAGAAGTTCATAATTTTGGGGGGCTGGGCGGGGACCATTATAAAGTTCTACAATTTATAAGCTAAACGAGTGGAAACTCACTCATCACTCTCTTGAATAACAAGAGGGGATTTGGTTATGTAAATGAATTTGATGATACATTGTATTTCATTACTTAGGATGTTCTGGTTTGAATGACAGACACACCCATCAGTCCATCACTCTCTTAAATACACCCTTATAGGATCGACTTGAACCCGCATAATTAACATTTTGGTTGTTAGGTCAGTAGGTCACACTGGTGCTGCATGGGTCAGTAGGTGACATTAAACTATCAGTTCGCTTGATCATTTACTCCATGATTCTCATTACTACCATTCATGGAGTCGATCAATTTGAGGGATTTTTATCGTTCTTATTCTTAACCTTGATTTTTTTACTTTCTAGTTCTCAAACACTAATACTAATACTATCAAAGAAGACGATTTAACAAGCACTAATACTATCAAAAAAGACTAGTTGTGAATACAAAACTGCATTTTGAACTTTTGAAAGTTAAACTTGTCCTTAAAAGTTAAAACCAATTCTAACTGTTTCTGCCATTCTTTAATCTTCATCATTTGCATATTCTTCCTTAATTCTTTGCATTCCAAGCTATCATCAAAACTTGATTCTTCAAATTTCACTATCAAATCCGTAGTGCAATCCCATGATCTTCATTTCTTCTTCCTTGGACAGTTTGACTAAAAGGAGTCAACTGCAAAACTTTGCCATCTCTGTTTTTTTGAAGCTTTATATTTTGATCCAATTTCTTCATTTCTGATTTCAAGCCTTTGATCCTCAAACATTCCTTTTGAACTTGTGAACTCTTCAAGTCATCACCTCCGCATTCATATCCAATGTTATCGGACCATATAATATGGTCAATTTGACAGCAGAAAGTCAAACTGCACCAAATTTGGAGTTCTCTAATCTTCAATGAAAACCAATCCAGGTGTACAAATTCAATACTAGAAACACATGAATTAAATGAACCTGTTTTGACCTGATATCATCCAAATTTCCATCACATCTGGTATCAAACTCAAAATGTACATCACATCTTTGACTCAAAAAGTCAATAACCATAGCAGGCTCTTCATTTCAAACCTGCGGATAATACAAGTATACAAGTATACAATTGTGAAATTGTTTGGTTACGATGGTTGCTGTAGATATGGGTGTTGAGGTTCGTCATCCTACTCCGTTATACTGTGATAATAAGAGTGCTATTCAGATTGCACGCAACTCATTTTTCATGAACGCACCAAGCATATTGAGATTAATTATCATTTCACTCGCCATCATACTCAACTTGGCACCATCTCTTTGCCTTTTGTTCCTTCTGCTTTACAGATTGGAAATATTTTTACCAAGCCGCACTCAGCTTCTCGTTTCCGTTTTCTGTCTGACAAACTCACAATGTTTTTTGCTGCCATATTGTGAGTTTGAGGGGCGATGTTAGATTGATAATGGCCCATTAGCCCATGTTTGGTGAAGCCCTTCAGTTTAGCTTTTAGGGTTTATGTACTCTATATAAATCATTTGTATCTTTCTTTGTAATCAATCAATTATCAATAATATATTCACTTTTCAGTTTCTTCAATGTGATCATAAACGAGTGATTTTGAATCTTGGGTTAAGTGTCATAAAATGCAACAAACTATTATACTTATCGAAAATTTCAAAACTTCTATTGTGTTTATTAAAATTTTTAATTTATTATTATTTGTATGTAACTTTTTGACGTGACTTAGTATCAATTTTACGTGGTAGCTTATATAGATGACCTACTAGCTAGGTCGCTGCCACAAATTGAATTTCAAAAAATTGAAAGTTAAATACATATAAGTTTTGAAAATCATACACAAATAAATTATCGATCATAGCCTATTACATTTCATGACACTTATCCCTATTTTATTTTACCAAATTATTTAGGCTAAGCATTTTCCTTGAAACTTCGAACTGAAGATTAGTTGTTTAAAACACGATAGTTGAGAACTTATAATATTACCTTTTTATTTAGATTAAAAAAAATTAATCAAACTATTTGAAAACAAAATTAACAAATTGCATACTGACTATAAAGACTTGATATGGCCGACAGCTGACCAATTAAGTCTTCAAATATAGTCTTTCGATGATAATTAGCTCATCAAACAAACTTTGTCAGATTAATAAGATTTATTCAATAGATGGCTGAATTTAGAAGCTAGGCTTCCCTCGTTCTAACTTTACCGTATTTTGTTTCCATTTTCCAGATTCATGGCCATCTTAATATGTTTCCTTCTGTTGTTGATCATCCCCTACGCAGCTTCAATTACTTTCAATTTGACAAATATTAATCCAAATTCCCAGGACATGTTCACGTTAGCTGGTGACGCTTATATCTCTGCTGACGGAATCCAGGTGACCCCAGAAACCAAAGGGACAGATAAGGAATGGTACAGTGGTCAGGCGACATACATCAAACAGCTTCATCTTTGGGATAAGGCCTCTACTGAGCTAGCAAGCTTTTCTACCAGTTTCTCATTTGTCATTGATTCATATCCGGAACCTCGTTATGCTGATGGCCTCACATTCTTCCTTGCTGAGAATAACGTGGTATATGGCTTAGGAGGCACTATGGGTCTTCCATTTAATGAGAAACTCTATGTCAATACGAATCCATTTGTTGCAGTGGAGTTTGATACTTATAGTTTGAATGATTGGGATAACCATTCAGTAAATGATCATGTAGGTATCGATGTTAACAATCTTTCTTCCGTTAGGATTTCTGAATGGTGGACCGACATACCTAATGGAAGGCGACGTCAAGCTTGGATTGAGTATGATTCTTATTCTAAAAATCTTAGTGTCTCCACTAATTTTAGAAACAATATAATTAAAAGGCAAGATGGTCTTTATTACACGATTGATCTAAGGGACGTGTTGCCTGAATGGGTAATTTTCGGGTTTTCTGCTGCCACTGGTGACATTTATGAGAAGAACATCGTAATAGATTGGATTTTTAATAGTTCCAACTTAAAAGTTGATAATAAGAAGTGGTCACCACCAGCACATAACCTGAATACAACGAAGGGGGAATACAAGAGTGTACGGCATGTAGTGGGATTAATAATTGGACTATCGGTTCTAGTTACCTTTTTGGCTATACTTGCATTCGTTTTATGGAGAAAAAACAAAAAGCATCAAGATTTAGTGGAGCAACTTCAATTTGCTGTGGCGATGGACAATGAATTAGAAATGCAAGTCACCGGACCTAGAAGATTCTCTTACCTAGAATTAGCTCGGTCAACTGCTGGCTTTGAAGAAAAGGGGAAACTTGGAGAAGGAGGTTTCGGTGGGGTTTACAAAGGTTTTCTAAAAGATTCAAGCACGTATGTTGCAGTCAAAAGGCTGTCAAAGATTTCCAAACAAGGTATTAAGCAGTATGCAGCAGAAGTCAAGATCATTAGCCGATTGAGGCATAGAAATCTTGTCCAATTGATAGGATGGTGTCACCAGAAAAGTGAACTCCTGCTTGTTTACAAATATATGGAAAACGGAAGCTTAGATTCACATCTTTTCAAGGCTAATAGTTTGCTGACATGGGACACAAGGTACAACATTGCCCATGGTCTAGCTTCTGCTTTGTTGTATCTACATGAAGAATGGGAGCAATGTGTTTTGCATAGAGATATTAAATCGAGTAATGTTATGCTGGATTTGAATTTCAATGTGAAGCTTGGTGATTTTGGGTTAGCTAAATTGGTTGACCATGAGAAAGGATATAAGACAACAACGTTGGCTGGAACTAGGGGTTACATGGCTCCTGAATGTTTTGTGACGGGCAAAGCAAGTAAAGAATCGGATGTGTTTAGCTTCGGAGTTGTTGCAATGGAAATAGCGTGTGGCCGAAGGCCTATAGACAACACGGCTGAAGAAAATAAAAAATTGTTACTCAAATGGGTTTGGGAACTCTACGGCATGGTGGGGACTCTTCTGGAAGCAGTTGATCCACGTCTAGGGTCACGTTATGAAAAAGAAGAAATCAAATGTCTAATGACGGTTGGTTTATGGTGCGTGCACCCAGACCCAGAATATCGTCCATCGATTAGACAAGTGATTCAAATACTAAAGTCTGACGCTTCCTTGCCAATACTCCCCTCAAAAATGCCAGTGGCGTCGTACTCGACGCCACCCGTGTCGTCATTGGGTGTCTCTAATGTGAATTTGTCAAAGCAAAAGTAATGAGCTAGCTTATTACCAAAATGTAATAGACTTCAACATGTACGTTTTCTTCTTTATATTATCTTTAATGAAACCCTGCTTTGTAAACTAGTGCTTTAAATTATGATGCCTTTGCAATTGAGGTACATTAAGCCCTCGGAATATAGTAAAACGTAATCGTATTAAAATTAATACTCAGATTATGATTTGTTTTTGGGTGCAAAAATAATAGTACACAGACATATACAAAACATACATGTACGCAGACATATTATTGAGACATTTCATCTTTTGTTTTTCAATTTTGATCTATTAAATCTTCTCGTTCTAGTCATAAAACTGATGTCAATGTCTCGGATCTAGTTAATCATCAAAGGGTGATTAGCACAATCAGATCAGCATCCTGATAAATTATGCATCATAAAAGAAATTTAAGGAATTGATACGAATAAAGCTCATATTGATAGAAAACATGCTAAAGTGAGGTTGTCTTGAAAGTTAGGTTGCTACATCAGAAAGGAACATATATACATATATACGAACAGAAATAAGAGTAAAAGGGTAAAATTAAAAATGTATTTTAAAAAATGAATATTCTTTTTGAAACAAATTATAATGAAAATGTTGAGAAGGCAAGAGTAAATTTACAACGAACTTTGCATAATGTCATCGAAACAAATTCTACAGGTCATTCATTGGCTGTACGTTATCATTTAATATATGGGTAGTCAACATTCCGTAACGTTTACTCCTTTCCATAACAACAAAATAGTAGTAATTAAACGTACTTGTCAATAATTTTTATTATTGAAGTGTTAAGTTGCCTGATACTATCTGATAGTAGTATGTACATTATAGACCGAGCAACGATTATTTAATAACCCGATTGATAACTAAAGTTTAACTGAACTTCAATCTCTAGATATAAAAATGGGTTATGTGTTTGAAATTTATCTAACTTTTTCAAAAAAGTTATTGTGTGTATCGTACTTTGAACGCTTCTATTAAATGTACTCAACTCGTAAAAACACACAATTGTATGTAATTTAGCTATGTGTCACTCATACAAAGCACTCACGTGTCACTCATACAAAGTTTCACGTCAAAATATTACATACAATTATGTGTTTTTACGAGTTTAGTACATTTAATAGAGGCCCGTAAAGTACGATATACACAATAACTTTTTTGACAAAGTTGGATGCATTTACAAACACCAAATCCTATAAAAATCAGTGTATTATATCGAAACTATATTTACTTTAAATTTCTACTATAAATAAATAAAAAGAAAATAAATATTCCCAACAGGGTTTTACAAGCCATATTGAATTTTAAGTTGTTTCATAGTCTACTATTACGTTGTTTTGCATGAGGGTGGTATGTCGATTTGTATCTAAACTTTTGTATAAAATTTGAAACCATATCATTTCTGATAGCATGCACCATCCATTCTACATAGAAAAATGAAGCATTTTCCTTACAAAACCATATCATGTCTGCAGAGCAACTCATCCTAGATATAATCCTAAAGGTTAATTAGTCATCTCTTAGTCCCATCCTGTTTTAAGATTACTAGATTGTAATTTCATAGTTATAATTTGTTAGGCTCGTTTTGTACTTACATATCCTGACCTGTATGCAGACATAAAAATGGCCCCATGTTCCCAACAATTTTGATGCCACCCACTGTATACTGGCACAAAAAGAAGCTTCCTTTAACCTAGGTGATAAATCTACACTCACGTAGACCGAAACAAAAGTTTATTTATTTGTTTTGAACCTGATCGTGTGTTTTTTTATTTTTTTATTATTATATAGGTATAGATAGATTAAGCGTCTCATGGGGGTAAACGGTAGTAACATCTTGGCAAGGAAATAGCATCTGGTGCATGGATTGAGGTTTGTGATTCTATTAGCCATCTTGATTAGAATAATTAACTCGATCCATATTTTCTTTTTGAAATGCTGAATATTCAAGTTAATAAAAGGCCCGCAACCAAGTGGTGGTTTGATTGGAGAGATTAACCCACATATATGATATATGGTCCCCTCGATTGGAGAGCTTTGTCCACATATATGGTCCCGGGGTAAACATTTCACTGCGGTGTCATTGATCAACTCAACAATCTACGAGGTGATCTTAGCTTAGTTTACTTGTTCTAAAGCTCCTTATATATATTGGTTAGTACATCATGTAAGTTTGACATTCTATTATTTTTTATGCAGCCTGGGGACTCTACTGGTGCAGAACATGAACTGGAGCAACTGTCTAAAGAACTTCTGTTTGATGAGATGATGTGTGGTATGAAACCTTGCTTTAAAGTACTGGAGAAAATGGATCCAAACAAGTAGAAGAAGCATGAGGATGTTTAGTGATGGATCTACTTTGTGTCACGCGTCTGAGTTTTGATAAAAATGAATAGCAACCTTACATCCATTGACCATAAATGTGGAAAACCTTTTGTGTTGTCCAAGTTTATTCCAGTACTCTCAATTGGAATATGAACAAGTTGCACCTGCATATTTAGAGATCAACATCAAGTTAAGAAGCTAGATCAATCAAACAACACTATATATTATGCCAAAATGTATTAAGGGGATGTCAGTATCTATGTAAAGTGTCGAGCTTTAAATTGCATCGTCATTTAGTTGGCTCTCTAATGAAAACTTCATATAAAATGTGAATTGTAACATCCATTTGGATATTGAAGAAGAAATTACATCACATAATTAGTCATCAACATTTAAAAAATAATCAGTTTCTTTCAAGTGTAAAATCACGATTCTTACAGATAAAAACTATTGAAATCCTTTAACAAGCAACAGCACTGTTTCAGATTGATTATGGTCAAAGGACTAACTAACATTCTACCTTCTATCATGTATATTCAACAGAACCAACTTTCAAGATTCAAACTTTAAACCAATACCACATCCACATTAATAAATTGCATATTTTTCACCAAATTCAACCTTTTTTGCTATTGGATTGAGGGGAAAGTCGCATCAATTAAAGCCGTTAAAAAGGGAGACTTCAACAGTAGTTTATGTGAATCAGGCCAATTTAGCATACCCTAAAACATTTTTCATCAAAAAAATTGGCAAAAAAGAAGAAGATGTTTTTGCAATATTTTCCTAAAAAGGAAAACTTAACGGGACATTAAAATAAAAACCGGACCGGGTTATTGCGAATTTCCTTTGAAAAATTTGTATTAAAAAACAACGTTTGTGCGAGATTTTTTTTACAAAAGAAACTGGTTTGTGCAATATTTTCTTTTAAAAGACGAAATTAACAAAGAAAAAATCAACCGATTCAACGGGGAGTTGTCAATAATTTGTACTAAGTGTTAAAATTTAGGTTTATAACCCCAATTTGATGAAGTTAAAAACTAAAATCATTGGAAGTAAAACTTAATTAAAAAAATTCGTTTGTGCATTATTTTTTTTATAAAAAAGTCAGTTTATGCGATATTTTTAAGAAAACTAAATTAACAAAAAAGAATAACCGATTGAATTAGGAGTTATCAATAAATGGTCTAACTTGTGACAATTTAGATTTAGGACCCCAATTTGATTAAGTTAAAAACTAAAAATGAATTGAAAGCAAAACCTAATATTAAAAAATGAGAATAAAGACATACTAGAGTGATTAATTGAAAAGCAGCAGCACGAATGTTGTTGTGATTCATACATCTTGTTCCACCATAACAACAAGTTCGATGTGTAATCGGAACTTTACTAATCGCCATCACTAAAGTTATTTTTTTTTTAGTTTCAGCTAAAATAACAAATAAAAGTATAATTATCGGTTGCAGAACAATAGAACAGTAAAGTAAAAAAGTGAGTCTGAGTGATATCACACCGTTTTATACTTGTACTCTCGAATAATACAACTTCTATTTTTCTATAGAGAAAAGGTTTTTATAAAACAAAAATACCAAAAATGGTTTTTATTGTTTAAATTTCTTGTAATATATGTTATTTGCAAATACTTTTCAGTAGAGAAAGCCTATATATAGACACATTATTTGAAATTTATCTCTTTTAATTTGGGGATTAATTGCACCTAATTAAGGACTAAAAGACTAAGATGGATTATGTTTTAATCCTTATTACTCTATTACAAGACCCAAATCATACGCATGGTAAATGAGAATAAGTTTTTTTATTATGAGTGAACAGATGTATTAAAATCGACGTAACCGAATGATATGATATACGAGTAACACTTGATAGCTTAAATTATAAAATTTAGTTGAAAAATGAGAATACATTGATATATGAATTCAGTTCTAGCATGTGTATTGGCACAAACACGGCGCAACAGGCAACATTGGTTCAAAGCATTTTCCGGTTCCATTCTTGAACAGTTTCGAGCACTTTTCCCTACAACAACCTGTGAGGCAATTGTGGTTGCATAACCCACTTGTAGCCTTGCAACTCTTCGTAGTTTTAGGCATTAGCTTTGTCATTTTGGCACCTAATGACGTTTGCTCCTCATATCCCAAAACTTGTATGTATAACAATCAAAGGGTAAATGCATTCATTAAAAGGCATAATTAAGTCCAACATGTTAGTCATAAAATTTGATTAGAACGAAACAAATGAGATTTAATTACCATGAAAACATGCAAGAAGTAGGAGGACCATGATGAGTTGAAAATGTGTTGATGTTTTAGCCAAAGCCATAGCTATGTAAGATGAGTTGAGGATGTGTGACCAAATTAAGTTAAAATGGTGGTGATTTGATTTGTCTTATATAGCCAGATGGCCTACACATTCTATCCTATCCTTTATTAAAAGCATTTAGATTTGATTCCTAATCTTGTATTTGCTTTTCGGTGCTAAAACGATATCCACCGTTTTCAAAGCATTTAGTTTAAGGAAATCAAGTATAAAATCGATAGTGAGATAAAATGAAAATGGGTATGACTTTCAAACCCATCTTCACTATGGGTGTGAAAAACCTCTAATTTAAAAGATTTAACTTTTAAATTTTGAAATCCAGAATCTTTAAACAAATATCATATATCATTCTTTTTTATACCCATTTTCGTACACTCCCTTCAAAATTCACCATCCAAACACACCTAGTATATCAATTACTAAAAATATGACTTGTTTAAGACAGCAACTTAACATGTATCTTTTCCAAATTTAAACATTTGTTATACCATTAAATTATCATTAGTCCATTAATTGAATGCTTTTCAGTTTCTGGGTGATAACATGCGTACCTTTAGAAGTAGAAAGTTGTGCAATAATTTACTACGGAGTAGTTAAATTAAAGTAACTTAAATTAAATTAGTATGTGCTAGTTACCACTACTTATGTTATGACCTAAGCTGTAGGTGGGCTCCATTCTATCCGTTTTAGAGTGTAATCTCAACTGTCAATCGATATTATATTTTGAATTATGTTGTTTCATTAAAATCGATCCTAACATTTTGACGATGATAACAACCAATGCTTCATTTGTTAATTACCTGTATTAATACATGATTGTTCAGTTTAAAATAATTTGTGTCAATGTATACCTCTATATCTCTCCTATATGTCATCAAACATCACTCTTCTCAAAATAGAGCATATAGAAACTAATATCAATCTATACTCTTTATAAAATATTTTTATACTTTGTCTTTAAAAAATATCAAAAATACCTAGATTATTCTTCTTCTTATAAACATGTGTAACAACTTCCCTATACAATGTCCAATAAACATTCACACATTTTATATCTCCAATTAAATTTTAGTCGGATTATTATTATATTATTACTATTATTATTATTATTATATTTTTGCAAAAATAGACACAACAATTTATATTTTTATCAAATTTCAAAATCACCTCATTCATAAATTCATTATTATCTATAAAATAATGAAAAACTAATTATATTGTTATTCATGGATAACGTATTGTTTAACGAACATACAGTTCTACGGAAATAACATATATAATTTGACGGTCTCTGCCGCATTCTGCGAACAAAATGCTAGTAACAAATAACGTATAGATTTAGACATCTTAACATTTGACTGTATCGCATAACACTTGATCAGTTTATTTGATTTTAATTGTAACTCCATATGCTAATGTGAAACTGAAATTTTGAATATGAAATATTCATAAAAACATATCAATTTAACATAAACACGATCGGATTAGATGGAAATCTTATTATGATGTCAAACCCTAAAAGTTTATATTAAAATTACAATCTTAACAAAATAACAAACCAAAAGAAATCATCTTTTTCTTTTGAATTTTTTCTTTTCTTTAACACCTTCATAGTCATCAAATCATGGCTTTTATATTTATTAAATTTCTATATTGGCAAACCTTTATAGAAAAATTCTTTTTATAAAAGTATCTATTGTAAAAATTTTTGTTTTTATAAAGTCTTTTTTGATCAAAATATTTATAAAATTTTTTATATTCTTTAAACATTTAAAGACATTAAAATATAAAACTGATAAAAAAACAAAAATAAATAAATTATATTAAGTTGACGTTATTGATAGATTTGACCGGGAGGCGTAGAGGACTAAATGAGTGTGCAACTAAAATCGCTATCACATTAACGAGATAAAGAAATTTAAATCTATTTATCTGCCCTATGGAATCAAAAAAGAATCATTCTTTCTCTGGTTGTTTGGATTGCACGTTCTCTCATTTAGTTTGTGTGCCCACGAAGACCGCTCTTCTTCACACCTACACATATCAAGATTTAAAGTTAAATTTATTTATTGATCAGAGGATATATGCAAATTATCAGTTTCAATCCTCCGCCATCGATCACCGTCTCTGTCGGCCGTCGCCACCCCGTAAGGTCAGTCAAACTGCCCTTGTAAGTCAACCCTTACCCTCCAATTTAACACATTCAAGTGAAACTCTAATTAGAATTTTTAGGTCATCTGCACACACTGTTTATAAATAAGGGACTTCCATTTAGGCTATATATGATTGTAGTTAGGGTTTCAGATTATTCAATTTGTATTGATTGTATGACGTGAAAACAACGTTCGGATGTGACAGGAATTAAACATTAGGGGAAAAGAAAGAGGGTTTGGTAGGTGTTAGCTTATCTTATAAAACATACGTAGTCGATAAATTTATGTGATATAGTTAATAAGTATATAACTTGTATGTTTGTATGTTCAGGTAAATGAAGGTTTTACAAGGGAGTACTTGCAGATCAAGAATTTTTGAAGCCCCTTGTTTGACCTAAGTGACATGGCTATAGATTCATCTTCTTTATCTGAGCCTACTCCTGCTCATCCTTCTTGGTTTACTCCCAAAAGGTACCTTTTTTTTTTTTTTTTCTGTTATGCATTCTTTGATTGATTGAAAAAGTCCAGCTAAAGTAGTGTGGAACTCACGTATTTTTCAATCTTCTTTAAAGACGTGAGCTTTGAGATTGGAATTTGGTTTTAATTCTCCGGGGTGTGACGGTTGATCAAGTTGCAATAATTTAATGAGGTCATTTGTTAGTTGTTTAGAGATAAGCTTCACGGGTGGAAATCTTAGATTGTGTCATGGTGGCTAATAAACACGAATACTTTGAAATAGGTTTTTTCTTTTCTGCCTAGTTGCAACATGAAGGTTCCCCATTCTTGACAGTTTGATCTTTTTTGAGAATGATTTGATTTCATGGAGCTTAATGTATCTGTATGACTGTATGCACAGGTTGCTTGTAGTGTTTTGTGTGATCAACTTGGTAAACTATGTGGATCGAGGCGCAATTGCAAGCAATGGTGTAAATGGGAGTCCCAGAAGTTGCACAGAGAGTGGTGTGTGCTCAGATGGTAGTGGAATTCAGTAAGTCTTTTTATTTCTAATCTATGTTTGGTTACCCTATAACATTATCGCTCAGATGTTTTCTGTATTTAAATTGTTCTTCAGGGGTGATTTTGATTTGACCAATTTTAGAGATGGTGTCATTTCATCTGCTTTCATGGTTGGACTTCTTGTTGCATCTCCGATATTTGCATCCTTGGCCAAGAGGTAAATCGATCAATCTACTTATCTACATCAGTAGGTGCCTTTTTTGGCCGAGTGTAGGAGCTTGCTAGTAACCATGATTGTAAAGTGTATGCTAATATAAGTAGAGTGTATAAGCATGCTACTTGTACAAGAGTTTTATGTTAAAAACTTTCAGCTATTAGATTCTATCCTGAACTAGTGGTGTAAAGGCAGCACAAATTAAACCTGAAGCTCATTACCTGTGACTTCACACCTATTATACTACTCGTGCCTGAGTTTTGAGTATTGTTTCAAACAGCTTTGATAAGGCGACGACTTTAGGATATGGTAGTTTTCTCACTGCCTGCACCTAGGCAGTGCTAAATTCAAAATGTTCTATTTATATTTTTCCATTAACATGTGTGGAAAAATACTCTTTTGGCAAGGGATTCTAAAACCATTAAAAGGTTTTTTGTTGACAAAATAATCAAAACAGAAAGAGGTAAACTTTCTGCTTCTCAACGCATGTAGCCCAATAAACCCCAATTCATCTGTAGATCCAGCATAATTAGCTAATACTTCTAAACATAGTTGTCATACTTAACTTAGGAATTGGTAGAATTGTCATATAGCTAAGGATTTATTGTAGCTTCCATGTTTGAGGTCTACTTATAAATCAAATAGGTGGCGGAAGGGGTCGGTTTGGTGTGTGGTCAGATAGGTAATCTACGTAATGAGCAGCATGTAAATTGGTGAGTTTTATAGAATTGCTCATGGTCGTATACTCGTATGGATCCAACACTCTTCTCTCTTTCCTCGCCTCTTTTGCAAAATATGGCAACACAGTCATGTGTCTATACACACACTGACACACCATTTTATATTTGATATATCAGTGTGAAATATTCCTCATCTTAGTATCTTGTTGTATAAGTTAAGATCTTTTCATATCTTCAATACCATTTTTGTAAAAAGTCTTCACTTAGTTCCAAAATGTACCTTATCTTCGAATTTGAATTATGTACTATTTTATATGATTCACTATTTTGATATTATATTCTATCATTTGCATCGTGTTAAATTTCTAGTCGAATAAGTCAATATGCTGATGTAAATTTTGTTTATACGGGCAGCGTCAATCCTTTTAGACTTATTGGAGTTGGGCTGTCAGTGTGGACTCTTGCTGCAGCTGGTTGTGGGTTTTCAGTTGACTTTTGGTCCATTACCATCTGCCGAATGTCAGTTGACTACTTCAAACATCATAAACTTTCATAAAATGTGACATCTCTTTGTAGCTTGTGGTATCATTGAAATATTATTGTTTTCAGGCTAGTTGGTGTCGGTGAAGCGTCTTTTATAAGTCTTGCAGCTCCGTTCATTGATGACAATGCTCCAGTAGCCCAGGTTCTCTTTCTCAATGGGTACTTACCCATCATTCATATACATTTTACGCATCCAAGGATCCATAAAGTTTTCAGATTTCATGTATATGTTTTTAAAACCTATAATCTGGATATAAATGGTCTTTTGGACTCCTAAGTGTCATGGGCCCACCAATTTTTCTACTGAAGTGGTCAGGCAAGAAAAAGACTAAGCATGCAGTGTTCGTTTCAACTTAGTTTGCCAATTGATACAAAATGAGATGAGCTTGAGGTTCAAACCTATTGAAACATATATTTAAAAAAGGTTCTTTTATTAAAACTCTCACACCCATTTGTTCTACAGAAAACAGCATGGCTGGGAATATTCTACATGTGCATACCGACTGGAGTTGCTGTTGGTTATGTTTATGGTGGAGTGGTATACACTTGATCTTTCTTTCTTATTATGAATGCTGAATCTTGATGATTACTTAAATAATCATATGACCAGAAGTGGCAAACTAATGGCTGTTTTTCTTTGATTTATAGGTTGGAGCTGGTTTTGGTTGGCGTTATGCATTTTTTGGTGAGGCAATTCTAATGCTGCCATTTGCTATTTTGGGTTTTACCATGAAACCTTTACAAATGAAAGGTACTTTTTATATTAGATTTTCATCAAACATATAAAGAATATTTCTTAGTGACAATAGTATAACAAGTTTTGTTATGTATGTAGGGATGTCAAGTGATAAACAATTCCCTACATCCTTGAACGAAGATTTCCCTGAGCATAGCTCTAAGGAACATTCTAGGTATCTCTGAAAACAATAGAAAATATATAAAACTCGCTTTCTATAAAATTAATGATATCTGGACTTGAGGATTATACTCTTTGTAAATAATATATATCATTGCATTTATTTGGTTTCAGCTACGTTTCATTTACTTCCAATCAGTTATCCAGATTTTGGAAAGATATAAAGGATCTTTTGAGTGAGAAGATATATGTCATAAATGTTCTAGGTTATATTGCATATAATTTTGTCATTGGCGCGTATTCTTACTGGGGACCAAAGGCTGGTTATAGCATATATCAAATGGTAAGCACATTTGACATTTGTCGACTGTTCCCTTTTTTACAGCCGACATCCCATCTGAATTTTTCATCTTCTACAGAACAATGCTGATATATTATTCGGAGGAATCACAATTGTTGGTGGAATTGTGGGGACATTAGGGGGAAGTATTATCTTGGATCGCATGAATTCCACAATCCCCAACGCGTTTAAGGTAGAGATTTTCTTTGAATATTGTGGTGACATTCATACATCCTACAATCTTCAAACTAGAGATGGAAATTTGGACCCATGTACTTTCTAATGTTTCACAGTTCAAACTGATAAACTAAAATATAGCTGAAAAGGAAACGGATCAAAAGTGTATATAATTATTGACATCATATAAGGATATAAATTCTGTAATCAAATATACTACTTAATTATATATAAAGCAAAAAGTGGATAAGTTGTTTCATGTTGAGTGTTGATGACTTGACCCATCTGCTTCAACCCACACGGCCACCTCTAAAGTCATCTGTTTTGACCACATATCCAGCCTGCTCGACCTAGCTATTTTTGCTGTCTCTACTTCATACTGTGCATTGATGATCTCAATATACTGCAGCTTTAACTATGTAACCTATTTCTTGAGAATTGAGCCATTAATTTATGTTTTATATTGATTATATCTATTTATGCTTTGCAGCTTCTTTCTACAGCAACATTCCTTGGAGGAGTATTTTGCTTTAGTGCCTTTTGTTTCAGTAACTTGTATGTTTACATGGTTTTCTTTCTAATTGGGGAGATTCTCGTTTTTGCCACTCAGGTAACTTTTGTGTTACGGATGTGATTTATCAAGTAAGACATGTGTTTTTGGTTAGATTAACTGTCATTCTGATATGGGAAGTACATCACATATGCTGCAGGGTCCTGTGAATTTTGTGTGTCTTCATACTGTTAAACCAAGTTTACGACCATTATCTATGGCTATGTCAACTGTGTCCATTCACATCTTTGGTGATGTGCCATCCTCTCCACTTGTCGGGATTCTGCAGGTTTGCCTTTCTGTTCCATTGCTAAATACTAAAGGTGGCAAATGTGTAAGTTGGTTAGCAAGTCAAAACAGGTTCAACTCGTATAATACGATTTTCCTCTCTGTTACATCTTACATTCTGCAGATCCTACGTCAAGTACGTGATAGGAAAAACCTACATTTGAGAATTTTTAGTTAACAGAAATAACAGCACTTTAATTCAGTGGTTTAATGGGCTCAATCATAGTCTAATGAAAATGATTACATGGCATGTTGTTGTTTGATCTAGTTCTACACTTCTACCTCTACAGTGCCAGATTATCTTTATAGCTATATATTTTTGCATTTTTTTGGGAATCAATACATGTTATAGATTTCCAATAAAAACAAGCAAGGTCTTGGAGGTTTTTTTAGAGGATAAGCTATATAAATAAATCGTTGTTCTTATTGATAAGCGATATTTTCATGTGGACACAGGACAAAGTTGACAACTGGAGGACATCTGCTTTGATCCTGACTTCAGTATTCTTTTTGGCGTCAGGGATATGGTTTATAGGTGCGATGCTACAAGAACATTCAAGTTCCCAAGCTTTCTTAATTTTGATAAAATAATAAGCTCACTAATACGTATCTTTCCACATTATCTTTACAAAATAGATCACAACTACGTGTACATTGTTATTAGAAGTGAAATTTAGATGTGACTAGGTCAACACACTTGGATTGAACAATGGGTAAAGAATTTTAATTGGCATGAGGTGATTGAGATTGCCAGATAGTAAACAAAATGCAGCCAAGTGGGATTTCAAAACACATTTTCATGTTTTATTGGTGCATTTTGTTTCTGCAGGGATCTTTCTTCAGAGTGAGGACAAGTGCAGTGAAGACACCGAGCGTCAAGTGACCACTATTGAGCAGTCAGATGTAACACCGTTGCTTGTAAATAAGCCAGATGATGCAATTCCTGTTTCTACTTCACCATTAGTATGAAAAGATCGACGATAGACTCAACAGAAAGTAAATGTACAGCATCTCCAGATATTGTTGTTTGTAACCATTTAAGTCTTCCATTTTGTGTTGTAACATTCTCTTTGCAAATTAATGGGAGACCCTTACTCGTGTAACCGATTTGGGGGTTGTCATACTGTCATGGGTCGGATGGAGTTGATACGAGATGCATATAACTCAATTCAAAATCTAATGAAGTTTTATGTGGCTTATATAATGATTATGAAACCAAAGAATCATTAGTTTGGCGATATCGAGGTGATCCTTCCACCTAATAGTTGGGGTTCAAGTTGCGGGGTTGAAATAGACGTATATATTGATGAAATGTATATATTGTGATGGTGTATGTGATTCTTACCTTCATAAGAAAAAAATGATTATAAATTGCCAATTCGTGTGTTAGGACACAAGATGGTTGAGACGGGTTGAGATTCAGTCAAGCTATTTTTGCTCTTAACATGATTTGAGCTTGTTCTAGTCAAAGTTATCAAATTCTGGAATTGAGCTCGAGTGGAAGTTACTTGACTATGAAAAGGGTGATGATCCACTACTTTTTCCGTAGACAACTAATGCTTTCGTTCACTGTAAAATACAGAGTAACATTGTAAATCATATTTAGGTGTGAATAAAAATTGATAATGTATGGATGACAACTTTTTATGAAAAGGGTAGGAAATAACAAGTGTATTATATTCACTTTTTGATGGATGAAATTGATTGTAAGAGGTGCTTTTAATATTACTTTTTATTTTTAGATGACAAAGCAGGTGGTGGATCTAGAAAATTAAGGAGTAAATTATATTTAGTGTGTGAATAAAAATTGGTAATGTATGGATGACTACTTTTATGAATAGGGTAGGAAATAACAACTGTATGCCATTCACTTTTTGATGGATGAAATTGATCGTAAGAGGTGCTTTTAATATTACTTATTTTTAGATGACAAAGCAGGTGGCGAATCTAAAAAATTAAGGAGTAAATCATATTTAGTGTGTGAATGAAAATTGATAATGTATGGATGACTACTTTTATGAAAAGGGTAGGAAATAACAACTGTATGCCATTCACTTTTTGATGGATGAAATTGATCGTAAGAGGTGCTTTTAATATTACTTCTTATTTTTAGATGACAAAGCAGGTGGCGGATCTAGAAAATTAAGGAGTAAATCATATTTAGTGTGTGAATAAAAATTGATAATGTATGGATGACTACTTTTATGAAAAGGGTAGGAAATAACAACTGTATGCCATCCATTTTTTGGTGGATGAAATTGATCGTAAGAGGTGCTTTTAATATTACTTTTTATTTTTAGATGACAAAGCAGGTGGCTGATCTAGAAAATTAAAGTGTGGGGTATAAAGAAACTACCTCGCAAATAGAAGATAAATGAAAACTACATAAAAAACATCAAAATACCTAATAACAATTCAAATAACGTTGAAGCATATTAATTAAATCACCTATGTCAGGTTAAAATGAGCCCATTATAATAATAGTCAATTAAATAACTTATTAAAAATGAGCTCACGTTTCTTTATGTTAATAATACACATGGGGTCTGAATCATGTTATTTAATTTCATTCGAAATAATATGGGGCTCAATAGTAGTTATATTGAGAGTCCACTACTCCACTATGAAACTTATATATTTCCTTGTTACTGACTAAAGCTATAAGGGCCCCAGAAAACTATTTGTATAGGACTCGATCCACCCCTAAAAGCAACCACTATCATGTCTATTGTCTAGCCTCAAATCGATAATCCCGACTTCAATTTTAAATGTGATTTGTTATAACTACATATGATTATCGGGGCATATTCAATAATGAAAAGCTTTTAGATGCTTCTTTGTCATTCATATTAATTTTTATCAAAAGATTTTTTGAGAAAAACTTTTACTTCAATGTAAAAAAGTTTTTCAAAAGACTTTCTAAACAACAATAAATAGTTAAAATGAAACTATTTAAACAAAAAACCAAACTTTATCTCCAATATAAAAAAATGTCTACATAATTTTTTTAGTATAAACCTTTATTGAAGATGTTCTTATATTCACATATACCTATAACTAATATCATATTTAGTTACTACAATCACATGTGATTATAACAAAAAAAGAAGATTTTATTGGTTGGTGAATAATCACATATAGTTACTTTTTTGGTGTTTTATTCACGTGAATCATGTTTTAAATTCAAGCCTACAAATACTTATCACATATGATTACAAATAATTTCAAGTTTGATTTTACAATGTGCAATTCTTAAATCTCACCAAAAGACAAAAATATTTGTCAAAAATATACTACATAAAATGTTTAATTGAAAAAAAGAAAATATTAATTTTACGTTTTATAATTTTTTGACTAATCATATTAAAAGATGTAATTTTAAAGAATATGAGGGAAAGTTAAAAGTTCCGTTAAAATAAAAATTAAACCCCCTAAAATTAGAGATTCTTTCATTCTCGAACTTTTTTTGATGTACCTTTTTAAATTTCTCAACATAAAATTGTGTCGCTTATACACTTCTGAATGGGGTTGTCATCTTTACCGAAAAGTATATAAAACGTGTCTAGTATCGATGACCTCACAAGACCTTGTAACGTTGTAATACTTTTCTGGACGTTCAATTCATTACTTGAATAAGCCCATATATCAATTTTATATTTTTTTTACCTTTTAGATTTTGTTTTTTAAATTCGTATTTATTATTATTATTATTATTATTATTATTATTATTATTATTATTATTATTATTATTATTATACACAAGCATGAAAAGTACATTCAAGTTTTTATATAATAATAACATAAATAAATCACTGAAATGAATTTTCTGTAAAAATAACTCTAAAAGGGGTTTTAACAAATATTTGTTATACATAAATATAAGAATATGAATTTCTACATAGAATATTCAAAGTTATATAAAATGAATCTTCATAAAAAATAGAAAATATAAATATGAAGTAATGAGACGGTTGGTAAAGATCGTGAATCGTGTGACCAAATAAAAAAATAATTAATTTTGATCGGTGTATTTTTTTACCTCCTTCATCTCAAACTTATTATTTACAGAAAAATATTACGTGGTAAAAGAATATGATCATTTTCAATTTATTTTTTAATAATATGACAGTTTTATCATTTCGTTTTGTATACCTTTTAATAACATATAAATATAAATATATATAGATATAGATGTATTAGAAGTGATAAAATAAATTCCATTAATTATATTTATATATTTGTAATTTTGAAATATAATTTTGAGAGTATAAATGTAAAGACTCATTACTCATATGACATTTTCATTGGGTTTTCAGTAACGGAGTTTGGGCTGGCCGAAACAATTAGTTAGAGATGGGTAATGTGGCCCTTATTTTTCTTATGCATTTCGCTAGGTGGTTAAAATAAAAAAGATAAATATATTTTTTTAGTTTAAAAAAGGATAAATGCAACATATACACAATACACTGCCACTTGTTGTTCTATGTATGCAAGCTACTTTTTTTTTATTGTCTAAGTATGCAACAAACCGAAAGAAACCGTATCGATATTCGTACAAAATTGATTTTTATCGGATAACTTTTGAAAATATTGACTAGGATGTCACGTATGATGCCACATGGAATTTTTTTACCACGTCAGTGGCATACATAGAACAAATTGTGACAGTACGTTGCATTTCGCGAATAATGTGTAGAAGTTCAATATCACCTCAAAATCACATATCCAATCATGTTTCCATATAATTTATTGAGATTATATATTTTTTAACATTATGCAGCCGTAAAATTTTGACTGACGCTCTAATTCTAGTAGTGAGTGGCAGTACGTTGCGTATATATTGCATTTACCCTTTAAAAAATACAATTACAATGTATTTTTTACCTTTACCTTTTTCACAAACTTTTATATTACATATACATTAGAGATAAATAAGTAAATTTAATTAATTATAATACTATTTATAGAAATTTAACAATTAAAATAAAGACAAATAAAAAAGAGAATATGACCTATATACTCTCTCCGTCCAAAAAAAATCGCATATTGTTGATAGTGTGTAGTGTGAATTGTGTAAACAAAATAATCAGGATATAAATTGCAATGTATGACAAACTTTCAAATATGAAATTTAAGAAATAAATCCAGAGAGACACGGAACACCACTTAATAACAATATCATAACACAAGAACAAACCGGAAATTAAAGCAAACTTGAAATGTAAATCTGACACCTGTTGACAGTATAACAAACGTGTTTTTGTGATGGCATTCTTCTTCAACAAAGATAACATTTTGGCGGACTTTACAACAACAAACATACACTCAACACAAAGGGATTATTGTTACATGAAATGGGTGTTGCAGGTGAAGAAGAATCCAATAATCATGTCAAAAATGAAAAAAACAATTCCTCCTATTGATATTGATATAGACAACGATTCAAATGATTCATTCGAAGTTTCGTGGTTCACACCTAAGAGGTAACCGTATAATGATTCTATTTCGTTGTCCTCTAATGTGAGAATCCACAGATCTGTAATCTGTCATGATTCTTTTCATTAATACGAATGTTGGTTATCCTTGTAATTTGATCTTAATTGAACGTTTATGTAATGGATCACAAGAATCATTTGTGAAATGTGATGTAAGTTGTAAGTATGAGCTGAAACTGTGAGTGTAAGCGATTGTGTATTCAATATTTCACAGGTTGCTTGTGCTATTCTGTGTGATAAACTTGGTAACTTATTTGGATCGAGGAGTAATTGCGAGTACGGGAGTGAATGGGGTTCCAGGAAGTTGTAAGCCAAATGGAGAATGCTCACGTGGTACCGGAATTCAGTAAGTCTTCTTGACTTATTTTGGTACTTGAGGAGTTCCATTTTTGAGGTGACTTCATGACTTTTTGACTTTTTTTGGTATGCAGGGGTGAGTATAATTTGAACAATTTTGAAGATGGTATTCTATCTTCTGCTTTTATGGTTGGACTTTTAGTGGCATCTCCAATATTTGCATCACTGGCTAAGAGGTAAGTATAAATCTTAAAAAAGAAAACAGTTTCCCATTTATTTTGTAAAAGAAAAAGAATTTTTGGGGTGGATATAATTGTTGACGGTAGCACATCCATGCACAATGGAAACTGGAAACTATTAGTGAATAGTTTTAGCCAACTTTTATGAAGTAAATGTGAACGGTTTCACATGTGTGTATGTGAAGTCAAGAAAATCAACTTGTGGCCATGCATGTTTGTTTGTTTTTCACATGGGTTGTTCATATGTGGCTAGAAGTTTTGCAAGAGAGATTTATGCATGTGAAGTTTCATTCATAAATGAATGGCCATATAGAGAGAGGAGAAAACATCACAAATTAAACAAGTTGATAGGTACAATCAACAAAGAGGCTTTCTTTGTGTGGGTATATTAGAGAGTTTATTCTTGTAAGAATTGAAAAAGAGTGTACGAGAAACTTGGTTTTTTAAAAATCTTTAAATCTAAGGGGCTTGGGTTTGGATTAAACTCATAGTGTATAATTTCTTGTACTAGGATCTTTCTAATTATAAGAATAACGAAAACTCTTGGGGTTGGACGTAGGCAGAGTTTTGCCGAACCACGTAAATCGTCGTGTCTATCTGTTACTTATATTGTTTTTTATTATTTCTTGCAAGTTTGTCTCAAACAATTATATCATCGCTTATGCTCGTGTGGGTGTGTTAGGCAAGTTTTCATAACAATAATTAGCAAAGTTCTTGTGCAGCATCAATCCTTTCAGGCTTATTGCAGTTGGATTGTCGGTTTGGACGTTATCTGCAATTGGTTGTGGAATTTCACTTGGTTTTTGGACAATCACGTTCTGTCGAATGTGAGCAAACTAAGTCTAATCATCATAACTTGCAACTTGTCTTCGATGTTGACATTATGATGCAAACCTTTGGTATTTTCAGGTTAGTAGGTGTTGGTGAAGCTTCTTTTATAAGTCTTGCAGCTCCATTCATCGATGAAAACGCTCCAGTTACTCAGGTTACTATATATGCTTCCTGACTAATAAATACCTTCCAATTGAAAGTTTCCATTATTTTAATAAACGACATTAATGTCCATAAAAATGATAGTTACATTAACAGCTAAAGTTGTATCTATTTTCCATCATAGAGATCAGCATGGCTGGGAAAATTTTACATGTGTATACCTACGGGAGTTGCTCTTGGCTATGTATACGGTGGAATAGTAAGTGACATCATGTATTTGCTTCGTTACTTGAACTATTCATTCTCTACTAGTTTGTTATTTATACTTCATTCAGGCTAGACTAATGGCTATTGGTCTTGTCTGTTTTCAGGTTGGAGATGGTTATGGTTGGCGTTATGCATTTTTTGGTGAGGCAGTTCTGATGGTGCCATTTGTCTTTTTGGGTTTTATAATGAAACTGTTGCAACTCAAAGGTACCCAATATTTCTATATGCAGTTGTAGACTCAATTTAGATCTCTTTCGTTTTTTCTTTTCTTTTAGCTCATAGTCTGTATTTATGCAGGCGTTTCAATTGATACAGTTATAATTGGGTCTCCAAAAGAGAAGTTCACTGATCATAAGTCAGAGAAAACTTTCTGGTTTGTTCTCAATTATAATGATATAAAAATTTCTTATATAAAACCAGTGATATGTAAATCTGAGAATTTCACCCATTAAAGCTATTTATTCTGGGACTTGTTTTTGCTGCTGTAGGTCCAGTGGCGCATATACTTCTTGTAGTCATCTATCTAGCTTTTGCGAAGATGTTAAAGCTCTTCTTCTTGAGAGGATATATGTAATAAATGTCTTAGGTACTTATTTCACGTCACACAACCTTTTTGAGAGAAACTTATGAAATTATACTGATGCAACACATCTGATTTTATTTTTGGTAGGTTATATTTCTTACAAGTTTGTCATAGGGGCTTATTCATACTGGGGTCCGAAGGCTGGCTATAGCATATATCGTATGGTAACAACATTTGACCAAGTGTTAGATGTTGATTATTGCAGATGACAACTTTTCAAGAAACTAAAGGTAAGATTTAGCTGACCTACTTTTTGATAATATCTTCTTTCATAGAGCAATGCTGACATGATGTTTGGAGGGATCACGATTGTTGGTGGAATCGTTGGGACATTAGCAGGTGGTTTATCTTGGATCATATTAGTTCTACAATCCCCAACGCTTTTAAGGTACACATTATTCTTTATAATTGTGGCACGGATGTATGGTCGTTCAAACATCTTGAAATTCTGTATAATAATCTGAACAAGATGTAACTGAAACTACTTGTGTTTTATATTTATGAAATCTGTTTATAATCCACAGCTTCTGTCCACAACAACGTTTTTTGGGGCAATATTTTGCTTTATTGCCTTTTGTTTCAAGAACATGTATGTTTTCGTCGTTCTCTTTCTAATTGGGGAGATATATTCGTTTTTGCCACTCAGGTAACTTTGTGTCCATGTACATATTGCCACTGTTATAATGATATAGTCTCCTTTTTTACAATGAAACATTATATCCTATCGAGTGCAGGGTCCTGTAAATTTTGTTTCTATACACGCTGTTAAACCGAGCTTACGTCCATTGGCTATGGCTATGTCAGACTGTATCTATTCATGTCTTTGGTGACGTACCTTCCTCTCCACTTGTTGGAGTTCTGCAGGTGTGTCTTTCTCTTCAATAACGGAATGAATTACTTGCAGTTTGATGATGAGTTCTTATACTTTACATGTAACAAAACAGGACGAAATTAAAAACTGGAGAAAATCTACATTGATCTTGACTTCAATACTGTTTTTGGCAGCTCGGATATGGTTTATAGGTATCCTGAATCAAACCTGGTATTTTATGTCTCATAACTATATGTTATAACTTTCATGTATTTTCGGTGACTTTTGTTCATGCAGGTGTCTTTCTTCCTAGTGTTGATAGATATAATGAAGATAAGGACACCACTGACCAGTCAAACACGACACCTTCGATTGAAGATAACACAGCAGCAAAAACAATTGCTGAACCATGAACTACATTTTAATTTGTACAGGCCTTTCAGCTGTTTTTTCATATACTTTCTGCCATAATGCTACTTCTTCAATTTTGACCATAGGTACGTGTTCAAACCGTACAGCAAGCATATATCATATCAAATCAAACATATGTGATTGATCGATTTATGGTATGAGTTTCTTAAATCAATGACTGAAAAATATTCAAGTTGCCGTTACGACACAAATGATGTAAAAAAGATGCATCAAATGTCACTCTAATAAAAAGATTTCTGACTTGAAATACATAAGCTGGTACATTAGACCAGCAGCTCAGAGAAATCTTCAAGAACTTGCGTCTACACAAGCGAAAGCTCCCCAGCCGGAGTGGTTCTCTTGACAAGCTTAGCCCATGACTCATTCGTCTCAGTGATCACCTTCAGAGCATAATCCTGTTATTCAAAGAAAATTAAGCGTTTAAATAACATAATTCAGTGCTATGCACTTGTAAGCGTAATGAGACAATGAAACAGGAATAAAAAAAGTCGGCCCAAGAATTTTGGATACGAGTTTGGATTTATAAACAACATCAGGATTATTATTTTGACGGAAGTATAAGTAAATTATGTGGGTTCAACTGCACCCCACCCAAGTCATAAATTGCATATACCTTATTAGCTGCTTTGTTGCCAAGACCAAAGTTGTTGGCAGGTTTGCCATCAGGGATCTTGTAGTCCCTGAACCAGTCTCTGATTGCGGTAAGAGTGCCCTGAGTAAAACCGGTTAATTAGTCCCAATGTAATAAGCTATATCCAATCTACAACTAAACAGTACCTATTCCTTGTGGAAGTTAAAAATAATTGTACTTCTCAACACTTAGAAGTCAAATGTGGACAATTTTGTAGAAGAAACGTAGTTCAGTAGTTATAAAATTCCAAAGAAACATGGTAGAGGTGGCTATCTTGACCCAATTACTACTCAATGGATCACTTCATGTTATATTTAGTCTATAACGGGTCATGTTGAAGTTCCGGCATGAGAATAGGGTAACGAAATCAATGACTGTATATATGCATTAACTAGAACAGAAACATGATAAAATATGCTCAACATAAAATAAACTTCTTAAATCTCATTACAGACAATAGTTGTTTATAAAAATATATTAATTAAAAACATGGACACATAAGTGTTCGAGTCAACCCAGCTTGACTGGTTTCGACCTATACCATGAACGGTTTCCGTTTAAACTGTTACACAACCAACCAACCGACCCACTTTACAAACTTAGAATATCAACTTGTACTTTTCTCTCAGCAAAACGTTTAAACAAAACCTATAAACTATTTAGAACTCTTAATCATTCAATATATTTTCATTCAATCTTATCAAGCACGACCTCTATCAAACAAATATATACATGATCAGTTGTAGAAGAACATACCGGAAAATGCTTCTCAACATCATCGACATCATTAACAAGTGAAGCCCTTGGATCATCTAATGAAATTGCTATAACTTTCCAGTCAAGTTCTCCTTCGTCAATCATAGCTAGACAGCCTAAGGGTTTGACTTTCATAAGTTGACCCACTTTCCCACGGCTTTCACCAATTTCAACTACATCAACTGCAGAAATAACATAAAAGACCAAGTAAATGTTATCTAAATTTTTGTTTTTCATTTACTTCCAGTATATGTAAAGAGAGTGAATCAACCCCATATCTGTAACGCACTCAATTATAATCAAACGGCACCAAGAAATAGCATAATGAAATTTAAATTTACCGGGATCATTGTCGCCAAATGCACCATCAACATCAGGGTTTGCAAATGATGGATCTTCCCATGTTTGTGGAAGCAATCCGTAATTCCAGTTAATATTGTACCTGTGAAATAAAAGTATTAATTGCCACTATTAGCTCCAAAGAAGAAAGATTCACAAAAGCTAAGTTAATTTAATACATGTAGATTAGTGTACGGGAGACCAAATGAGAAGATTCTAAGGCCTAGGTTCAATAAACAACTCTACTCATCTTGGTCATTTAGCATTTTCATTTTGTGGGTCACATTTACAACGTGAAACTAAGACGTGATTGTAAGTTTTATTCAGTAATGACATAGTAAGAATGTTATTTAGTACAATCAATCATCTTTTTAAAGATGACAGGACACGTATACAATGTGTGCTTGTGATTACCCAAAAATGTAATGCCTCGGTTGAAATGGGAGTTGGGACACCACAAAATGGAAACGGTTGCAAATTCTATGATTTTATGGGACAAAAGGGAGTAATCGCATAAATGTCTTACGGGTAGTATCTAAGTTTCCCTTTCTTTGTATCCTGCTTAATGGGAGTGAATATCTCATCGGTAGCAACCTCCATCTTTGCACTTGATTCTTTTGGAATTTCAACAATAAAATTAAAAGCTCCATCACCCACGTGCAACGGTATATCATGCCATGGTGAAATCTGAAACCAACAATTCAAATTATCATCCCTACAACCATTAACATGGTCTTTTCGCAATCAAGCATAACATAAAACATTTTTCAACGACCGAACAAAATCCAATATAAAAATCACCCAAAATGCCGAATAACATGTCATCTTAAGTCCGAAAATCGATAACTAAACTCAAATCAGCTCATTTTAACACAAACCAAAAAACGTTATCTTTCTGAATTTAACAAGTACGCAGCTTCCGGAATTAATTTATTTCACACAAATATAAACCCTAAATAAAAAATTACCATACCCACTTTTCAAAGCAAGAAACCCCAATCATTCATATTAATATGTCATCTAATTATTAACCATCATATACAAAAAAATGATCACACCCCAATAAGTAAAAACACAAAATTTATAAATAGGGTTGAATAAAAATCAAACCTTTTTGCCAGAATTATCAACAAAAAAAACTCTATAATCTAGGGTTTCAGGTAATCCTTCTTCCTTGATCTGAACATCAGGTCTGTAAAGAGCTGAACAAGAAAAACCCCTCTTCTTGAAAACTAATTTTGAGTTGTTGTAAAGGCTTAAAGATTGTGGCTTGAAAAATGCTGCTTGGAAGAGTGAAGAAGATGATGCACCAATGTTTGTAGTTGAAATCATTATTCTTGCAGCTGCCATTGATGATGTTGATTATGGGTAGAAAATGAGGTTTCAAATAGCAGCCACAAAGAAGAGAAAAGAGGCGTTATGAACCAGTGGACTGTGTTGTGGAATGTTGACTAGATACTGATTCACCAGTTTATTATTTTCTATATTATTATATTATTATAAAAAATTGGATCACAAGTGGTATATACTTTAGATTTTATTTTTCTCTTTAAAATTGGCAATCATTGTATTGAAAGACTGTTTTTAGAAGGTCACAATGTTATAAATACTACGACGGTAGTTTTCTATAGACATGGTATAAAAATTCACTTATTCATGCATTTTATTTGTAAGCCATTGTATTATTAATTTTTATGAATACTAGTTTTCTATAGACAGGGTACAAAAATTCACTAATTCATGCATTTTATTTGTTTATTTACTATTTATAATTTGTAAGGCATTGATTAATTAATTTATATTCTTTGAGTTGCAACGGTTTGCCAATAATAATAATAATAATAACTATTTTTATGAATAAAGGAGTTACAAATTTTCTAACCCAGTGGGCCATCACGAGTTGTGCATTTAAGAGGAAGTTAATGGCCAATGGGCCACATGAGACAACCAAACACTTCAACCCAATCGAGGCCAGTGACTCCAAAATACTGAGAAAGTGAGAAATGGTATTGAGTTAAAATATTGATTTAATAATTAGTAATCACATGGTACGTATTCATAAATTTTAGAAAAGATCTCACTTTCTCGTAAGAAAATTGATTAATAGGCTTAAAATATGTTTCTTAAAGATGTAAGGTTTAAAACGTGTTTGCTAAAAAGTATTTATTTATCTACTTATTTTCATAAGTAATTATCATATCATTGAGAAAAATAGAATTGTACCAATATTTCGATCAAATAAACGTTTTGAAATAATCAATCACAAGATCTAGTTGGTTTTGAAATTCCTTGGATCATTGATCCCTTTTAACAAACTCTACTCAAAATAGTACTACAATTTTAATGAAGCCGTCAATTTTAATGGTACGTAAGCGACAAGTATTACTACCAAATAAGATATCATCCATCCATAAAATATAGAGTAACTTTTTTGAGAATAACGAGGAGATGGTACGATAAATTAATTAATGATACCCGCACACCTAGAATGAAAACCACCAGGTCGTGCCGGAACATGCTACATACACACGTGTTAGGCCCAAAAAATATGATGTGTCATGGACATAAATTTGGATGGATCATTGATGTGACCAGCCCAAACATTTCATATATCCGACTATCTGAACCCGTTTGCAGATCCATCAAATATGTAATCCAAATTAAAGTTACGACTTGGAGTATTCAATTAAATTTACCGGTCTTTATGGAATAAACGTATCACATATGACATATGGATCAAATTTTTCATCATACCCGTTTTGCATGAAATCATTTTGGTTATGGATAATATCAAACCCGAAATGCAGGTTCAAATCCGGATCCGTAAGTATACCCGAACCACAAACTTGTATCACCGTCATAATAATATGGTTTCGCAAGTAGATTCAGTTATACGTGGACGGTGGAGATCAATACTTGTTATAGTCTGTGACCTCATGGCCTCCTGCAGTCTGCAGGAGCTTATAAATAGCAATAACTCGTTCAATAGATAACACATACATACACTGCTTTGGTTGATACTTTTCTATAACCAAAAACCAAATAAGAACTCTATAATTTTCAAGCAATAAAATAATGTCTTCTTCTTCATCTTGCTGTGCTGGAAAGTGTGGCTGTGGCTCTGGTTGCAAGTGCGGCAGCAGCTGTAGCGGGTATATATATTAATAACATTTATCTATATGAATTGCTGCTTTAACTACTTTTCTTTAATTGTTTTATATAAAGATAAGAAAATTTCAAAAGTCAGTGGTGCAGTTGAAAGATGTAATGAGTTGTTTGTGTTTGTTGGTTGCAGGTGCAAGATGTACCCAGATACAAGCTCCTTTGAGACCACCACAACCACTGAGACCCTTATTCATGGTGTGGCACCCAACAAAAGGTTAGTTATTGTAAGCAAAAGAAAAAAAGAAAAAAAAAAAACACAGAATTTCTGAAAAATAATGATATCAAATGAACAGTCAAGGGATTGTACAGGGTATAAGTACAGCCCATACCAGCATGAATGTATATGGCTTGTATATTGTTTTAATGGATTTTGGATGTGTGATTAATGAATTTTATGGGTGGTGGTGCAGTGGAATAGAGACCGGAGGTGCAACAGCTGAGCATGGAGGGTGCAAGTGCAACCCATGCAACTGTGACCCATGCAGCTGCAAATGAGGAATCAATATTCCAACAGTACTGGAGTCTCATGGTGTTTTAGTATAATATGAGAGAAGCTAGTTTTTACATATAGACATGTATTTCCAGTAGCCTTGTTTGTTTTTCCCTTTTAGCTATGTTTTAGTGTGTAATAAAAGCAGGCAGGGATAGAGTGTCTGCTTTTGTGTGTTTGATTACCAATGGAGTACTGGTTGTTTATCAGTTTGAGTGCTTGACTTCACCATGGGATTAAAACAATCTGACCCAAAATCTGTTTTCCATTAGCATCGTTTATTTTTATTAACAAAGCATCCTACAGAATGAATAAAGATGATCTTGGTCATTACAGTAAGATATAGGTGTACAGCAGATACAAGAGGACATTTGTTTTATGTTCAACAAACGCATAAATAACAATTGAACAATACTCAACTTCTTTGAATACTGCTAGGCCATGTCTGATCATTGACCGGTTTCAGTATGTCTTCAACTTCGGCTAGTGTTTTCTCGTCTTTCTCACCCTTTGCAAGTTCTGTAGCAGCCTCAACATTAACCTGTACCTGATTTAGGGAAGAAGGAGAGGACATTGTCAAAGACCAATGAACAAATTAGATAGAGTAACTGGTCAAAACCAGTAACTAGTGCAGGTCAAACAAGCCAGGGCCGGGTTTATTTGTCTCTGCTTTCTATAATTTATCCATCGACATAGTACGAAAAATACAATTTCCGCACAAAAATATAGTCTTTTCTAAATTGTACATGATTTATAAGGTTGTAAGCATTTGCAGTTCACCCGCTACTTCTTAATATACATTTCCGTTACCAATGAAACAACACTATATATGATGTTCGAGTTTTATGCTACTTGAATATAGAAATGGACCATTAAATTGGACATATTTATTGGCACATGAGATCTTCTATAACATGCAACTTGCAACAGACGAAGCTAAAAGATGTTATTTAACCGATCCCATATCAAAGGGATATCCACCGGATCGGATGATGATTGGTCATCCTTACTCGTTACCCATTGAACTTGAATAAATTTTTACATTTGGAATTTATTTTGGGTGCATGATCTAATATTGTGACATCCATATTTCAAAACCATTGACAAAACTATCCTGTGAATCTTTATAGCTATGCGCCATAATCACAAAGTCGACCCACCAATTTAAATTATATGTGAGAAACGTTAATTTATATCACCAAAGTGGTCAAAAGTATCAAGAAAACGTCCATTAATATAGTGAAAATTGTTATAGTTCGTTATTATAGGTGACGGTTCCTAGAAAACTAATGGTATGTTTGAGATTGCATTTTGAAAAGATTATTTGATTATCGTATTTGCATAACGCAAATAATTAAAAAATTATGTTTGGCAAAAAATAATCTACTTATTGTGGGCCCTACATCTCTCACTTATCCTAAACCATCTCGCTCAGCTAACAAACTGAAGGCAGTGAACCACCTAACCACACTGTGGCCCGTTGTATCAGTTAATGGGTCAAACACACCTTACTGGTTTCGAGTCGCTTCTCTTTTCAGTTTTGGGTTTTAAAGCAATTGAAGAGGGTTCTTTCAGGCTGTTGAGAGTGGAAGTATCAGCCCAGACGTTTGTGAAGATAGGGTTCCAGGTCGAGAAGTTGACAGGAGAAGGACCAGAGTGAGCAGGTTACCCCAAGTTGAGAACAAAGCCCGAGATCATATGAATGCATTTTGAGGTGTTGGCTCGGTTGGATGGGGACAAGATGGTACCCGAGAGGGTAATTCAGGTTGATCTGGTTAGGGTAAAGGACACTATGGCACCTAATGTCATTACTGGTAATATTTCCTCATCAATGGCTTTTACTATGGGACCTCCTAAGCTATTTACTTTGTAAAGTCTTTGTAGGTCAATTTTGACAGGCCTAGGCAATTGTAAAGATGGATCCCTTTTCTTGTTTTCCTTTTGTGTAGTCTTTGCAAGATCATGTTTTGTGCATAATGAGAAATGGTCTTTGTTTGTTAGCCGTATCTGGACAATGCATCTTTCTTGTAGGATTTGGGTTGATTTATCGAACATGGTGTGCTTAAAAAGTACTTGGGATATAATAAACCTTTAAACAACAATATGGGTGTAAAAAGATTAGCAAAGTATATATAGATAGGTATCCTGATACATCTATCGTAGGTATAATAAGATTGGTACATTATTAGAAAGATGAAGTAATAAACAAAGCCATGATAAGAGAATCAACATTTGTATACCACCTCAACCTCACAGCCCTTCATTTTCTAATGAAAGTAACTCCCTTCTCAATGCTAGTTGCCAACTCTTTTTTGGCTTCTTCCAATCCAGCCCTGTTTATGTAAAATAAATTAAAAATAAATTCTCTTATTTCAGCTACAATTCACAAATAAGGTAATATTGTGTGTCCATGGCTTACCTTTCATACTCATTCAAAGGTCCAAGTTGAAGTACTTCTTCTGCACCACCACGACCTAGTTTGACTTGGGTTGCAAAGAAAGGGAGTTCTGTGACCTGTTAACCGACATTTTACAAGCACTTCATGAACCCTGATCCGCATAAATAGATAAGTATATCCACCAAAGGTGGCAAGATGAACACGTTTTATGGGTAAAGTAAGGGGTCAAAACAGGTTTGGGTTGAATCTATAACTTATTATTACAAGTTGAAATGGGTCAGTTGACCCAAATATATTTATATTTGTCCATTTTTTTTAAATTTCTACGATTAAATAAATTTTTAATGATGATTACTATTCTATTACGATTATAGTCTGAACTCTTGAATAAATCCAATTTAGGAGGTCGTAATTTGTACCTGAGAAGCTACATAAGCACACTCCACAATGCCAGCATCTCCTCTTAAGCCACGAAGACAACAATCTGCGAACTTCACTGCTGCATATGCCTGTGCAATTAACAAAATATCTATTATATTTTTATGGGCTTCAATACTATGCACTCCTTTAAATGAAATAAGACTTAAATGGCTCACCATTGATAGTGTTGCAGAACCAGCTCCAGCTTTTGCCTGAAATGGTTACTTAGGTTATATAATCAACCAACATATCAATTGCAGAGAAAGAAAACTAGAGAAAGTAATTTTGACCAATTCACTAACGAATGTGTATTCGGGTTATGTTATATTTCTAGAGAGTTCCACAGTAAAACGAAAATATTAGCTTAAGAACAAAAAGAGGAAAAATGGGTCAAAAGCCACCTAGAGTGCCTTCTTAATCATCTATGACACTGTAGTTATATATAAGAAATGTGAAAATTTTGGACAAAAAGTGTGTTATTCTTTTGTTTGAGTAAAGGGGAATGGAACCCAGCAAACATTTATTCAAACAAAAAGTGTGTTAGGTCAACCTGGCCTGGCCCACTTTCAGCTGTTACCCAACCTGTCCATTTTGCCAAGGAAGACAGATATGGTTTACCTGAACAACTTCGGTTCCACCATCTTGAATGCGCTTTGTTAAGTATTCTGTTTCTTCTTTTGTGAAGGAACACGGAGGTTTGACCTACAAAGTTGATAAAATTGTGAGTATAAAGTTCATAATTTTTAACCTGGATCTAGCTCTTCCTTTACCTGTGAAAGTAGGGGTAAAATTGTAACTCCTGCATGTCCTCCAACCACAGGGACACTAACTTCTCTTGGATCAAGTCCCAAAACTTCAGCCTGAATCAGTAACACGATTAAAAATCTCTACAACACAAAAGGATGTTAAAACACAAACTTGTTTACACAAACACAATTGATTGCATACCACAAAAGTATTGGCTCTAACAACATCAAGCATAGTGACACCAAGCAGCCTTTTGGGATCGTAAGTGCCAGCTTTCTTGAAAACTTCAGCTGCAATTGGAACTGTAGAGTTCACAGGATTGCTGATTAAGTTGACAATAGCATTAGGGCAAGACCTTGCAATTCCTTCACAAAGTGTTCTAACGATTCCAGCATTAATCTTGAAAAGATCGTCCCTTGTCATTCCAGGCTTTCTTGGAACACCAGCAGGTATAATCACAAGGTCCATTCCTGTAAGTGCAGCATCAAGCTGTGGCTGCCCTAGAAAACCTCTCACCTGGCAAAGTAGACAATAGTTACACACTTTTTAATAAATCAGTAATTAAAGATTGCTAATAATGAAATATGCATCCATAATGGCTTGTGATTGCTATTGAAGAAAATAAAATTACCACAGCACCAGTATCCATGTGGCTAATATCAGCAGTGACACCAGGGGCATTAACAACATCATACAGATGAAGAACCGAAACCAATGGATTCATCTTCATTAGCATAGCTAAAGGTTGACCAATCCCTCCAGCAGCACCCAATATAGCAACTTTGAACCCAGGTGAACCTCCCTTTGCTCTGCAATTAGCCCGCTCCAGTACCGACCCTCCCTCCATCTTCCGGTACATAATTCAACAAAAAAAAATATTACATAAAAAGAAAACATGAAATTTGAGAAACCTAAATGTATATCTTTTTTCACAAACCTCAAAGAAAACTGATATATTGATGTTACTACTATATCCAAATTAAGTACTACCAGATACTTATAATTAAGTTACAAGTACAGTTTATAATCATTGAATTGTCCAGTGTCCTTGAAACTCTGTCATCAATACACTCTCTCTGTCAGACTTACATCTTTAAATGTGGAATCACAAACTCAGTGTTAAAGTTTTAAACTTTATCCAAATTTAGCATTACCCATCATCAAGATTTAAGTTTTATACACAAGTATATAGCAGAAGACCATCAAGCAATCAAAAATCATGAAACCTGAGGAACCCATAAGTAAAGATTTAAATTTTTTGATCAGTTACAATTTACAAAACCAGGTTGTACATTTTGAACTTCAATTAAATTAATCACTCCCAATACTAATATTCAAATTTAATACACAATTATGCAACTAAACACATCCTAAATTCCTCATAAGCACCCCAAAACATCTTGATCAAACTGTAACAGATTATGAACGCTTAGGTTAGGGGTCATGTGATCCGTAACAAATAGTGTACTTATAAGAACAAAATACTCCGTACTAAATAACAAAAATTCAATAAAAACATATGGATTACAGATTATGAAATTAAGGATCAAGGGAAGAAAAGAAAACCTGGAGATTTGTAGGTTGGAGATGAGCTGCAATTCTTGCAATTCTCTGATTGGCTTCCATATTTTGCTACAAAATTTTATATTTTTATGATAAAACTGTTTATTGTTGATCAAAAGAAATGAATAAATGAGGTTTAAAAAAGTGGGAAGGTGTGTAGAAGATAAAAGTATGGATAAAGTATAAATTATTTGGTGCCAATTTAATAGTTAGGAAAAAAAAATAATTATTTGTGGAAAATAAGCCCTTATCCTATATCTAAAGCTTTTGTGGCTCTGTGTGCAGGTATGGTGACTGATTTTGTATTCTTCTGAATCTTGATTAAGAAGTGAACACCCAGATAGATAATTAGGTTAAAGATCCGGATCCTTTGAATTGGGGAAAAAATTTAGGGTTTTGATCAAGATTGTTAAATTCAATTCAGAATTGGGGAAGAAGGTAACTGGATTTGGACCAACTGATTGAGCTTGTGTGCAGAATTAGTTGCATCAAACTTATCTTAATCTAGCCACGTGGACTGCTAAAGGCAACAGTTGAGCAGGGTTGGGACCTGGTGAAACTTTGCCAGTTTCCAGTGAAAAATAGGTGTCTGTATGTGATGTAAATCGTAAGGGAATTAATTTATACTCCGACGTGTATAGTATGATTAGATTATTGTGGTTAAACCACCATGTAAGGTCAATTTGAATTTGAATGACGTATAAATCACCATTAATTTTAATTTAAGACTGTTAAAATTAAAATTTTATGTAAATTATTTTCATCTTCGTAAGATTGAAATTGTAAGATCAAATCAAAATTTAAAATCATATAAAAATATCATTATTTATTTAATACGTGTCCAAATTCATGAAGAAACTAACTATTAGAAAAACTAATGTAACATTCATACTTTCGTACTTTTATGTTATAAGAAAAATGCAATTTATTAATATATTATACTTTTTACTAGAATAAATATACTAAAAACAGACATAGTAATATAGTATAATCGCACGTCATAATAAATTTAAGAGCATACGAAGCTACAAACAAAAATTACCAATCTAAGATATCAATAAGAACTTCAAACAGAGTGATTTAGGATTTTGATGTTTTAAACTTTAGGTTAAATTGATATATTGCATTTTGAAACAAAAAGCGTGTGATATTTTTTTAGCATACATTGAACTATGAGCTATATATATATATATATATAGTCCATTTATAAGCATTTAAAAGAAGCAGCTGATTCTATACGAGTAGGATCGAATCGTACACCGACTTACGAGCGATCTTACAATCCTAGTGCGATTTTACCTATCCAACTTCAATCGTGCTCGTTTTAAATTGGAAGGATCAAAATCACAATTTTAACAATCTTACAGTAAACAGTTTTTGATTTAAGAAATATAACAGAATCATATGTGCATTAACTTTAATTATAGAGTTTAAAAACACAGCCCTTTATTTAGCCTATCATAAAAAAAAACGTGGAGAGAATCTACGTCAACCTTTAAGTCGCGCCTAACTTCCTAAGTGCATGAAACTTTGTAATTGAACTTACTCACCACTAGCATTTAAGATAACGGCTTTCTAGTAGGGTACAATTACATCTTCCTCCCTCTACCTTGAACTATCAAACTATCATATTTTATCAAATAAGCAGTAAAAATCATTATACCATATACATTGAGAACTTGTTTTTAAGAAATAAATATCTATCATTATATCATTTACATTGAGAACTTGTATTTAGAAATATATGATATTTAGGGAGTTCAGAGAAGGTTGTTGATGTGTACACAATCGAGTAGCCGATCTTCTCGCAGCATGTATTGATTAATATGACAATCAACATTAGAGAGATAAATTGTATATATTATTATCAAAGGAAATGTGAAAGTATAAACTGGACCTATAATCTTTGTCACTATGTTAAATTTCTCCATCCTTAGGCTATCATCATTATAAAATCACTCGAAAATTATATTTTAATGTTGTATCATGTTAATCCTACAACATTTCTATCACACAACTCCATACACCTACCCAAGACTATCTATCCGTGTACTCTTGATTCATTTACTTTAAATTGATAATAATCACATATGTTTTATATTAAACATATATCTTCTTGTATATATGTTATGTATTAAATAAATAATCGAGTAATGATAAATCATCGTATTTCTTCTTCTTACCAATATTCATGCTCAATAAACATATAATGACATAAATTATCCTACAAGTTTTGAGCACCAACTAATATATACAAGTCCAAAGCATGTAAAAAGCTTTTAGTAATATTGGGCTGATATAAACGTCGGCACAACTGTTGACCTGTTTTAATGAATCGAACTGTTAGATGAACACGTAACAAAAGCTGCATATCGCACGTGGGATTTTGGAGGCTTCGTCAACGTTGGGCGGCCGCCATTTGAGTCAAACAACCTCTACATGTCCTATCAATCATATTTTATATTTTCATTTTAAAACTGCCAAAATAATAAAATCATTACTTTACTGTATAATTTATTTGAAACCATTATTGTTTTCTATAGCAAAAGAATTTACTGATATTGACATTGGGTATATCTCATACGGTATTCTTTTTATTTATTTTTATCAAAAAAATGAACATGATCTTCACAAAAATTTAAGTAGTTAGTAAAAAGACAACTTTTATAGATTATTTAGTATATTATTTGGTGTTGTTTGTCAAGATAACATAAGTCAAAAGCCATTGTGGGTTTTGACAAGGACAATGTAGAAAGATTACAAATGCTTAGCGTTGAAGTATATATTGGTTGGTGTTTCTATAGAGCAGTTATCTTTAAACCAAATACCAAAATGCTTTTAATATAGACCATATGAAATAAAAGTATTTGATCTTCATTGTTAGTGAATAATAAACAATTTAACCCACAATTTAGGACAAAGAAGGTAGTGGAATCTCTTAGAAGGGAGGATAATAAATTGCCCATTTACCTTGTTAAAATAAAGGCCCATTTCACATGTAATATATTTATTTGACATGTTTTATAGTATTTGTTAAAAATGCAATATTTCATTTGTCAGTTACACAATAAGATATTATTATCTTCATAGTAGAGACAAATGAAAAACTATATTAAACTAGTGATAAAGTTACAACGTTCGTGTCATATATTGCTTCAATTATGTCAAGTACGAAACTTCTACCCAATAACCCAGAACCCACTATCTTCTTTCACATGTCAATCCAACAAACAATTTAACCAAAAATAGAAAATAAAAAAATTCCCTCCATTATCTGTCCGGCCGGCAGGCATGTCGTCGGAATTCATCTCCGGTCACCAGCGTCTTATCCTGTTTATTCTAACTCATCTTCTCTCGATACTTCATTCATCCTCCCAATCAGACCAACGTCAAATTCTATACAAATTCAAATCCACCCTCCAAACTTCAAACTCAGAACTCTTCACTTCATGGAATGACCAAACTTCAATCTGCAACTTCACCGGAATCATTTGTAACTCCGATAATTCAGTTAAAGAAATCAACCTTCCGGAACAACAACTCACAGGCACTCTTTCTTTCGAGTCAGTTTGCTCTATAAATTCACTCGAAAAAATCTCACTTGGGTCAAATCTTTTGTATGGAACAATCACTACCCATTTATCAAATTGTACTAATTTGAATTACCTTGATTTGGGAAATAATTTATTTTCAGGAGAAGTTCCGGATTTATCGTTATTGTCACGTATGGAATTTTTAAATTTAAACCAGAGCGGATTTTCTGGACGATTTCCATGGGAATCGCTCAAAAATATGTCCGCTCTTGGTTTTTTAAGTTTAGGAGACAATCCTTTTGATAAAAGTTCATTTCCTTTAGAGATATTAAATCTTCGAAAGCTATACACGGTTTATCTTTCTAATTGTAGCATTGAAGGGGAAATACCCGAACAAATCGAAAACTTGAGTTTGTTACAAAGTTTCGAGCTCGCGGATAATTATATGGCGGGAAAAATTCCGATTGGGATCACGAAACTCACGAAGCTTATTAGGCTTGAGCTTTATAATAATGAGCTATCTGGGGTTCTTCCGGTTGGGTTAAGTAATCTAGTTGATCTTGTTCAATTTGATGTTTCAAACAATAGTCTTGAAGGTAATATATCCGAGTTAAGAACCTTAACTCGGCTAGAATCTATACAGTTGTTTGAAAATGGGTTTTCGGGCTCAATTCCTCAAGAGTTTGGAGAATTTAAGTTTTTGAAGCAGTTTTCGGTTTATGATAATAAGTTTGTAGGTGAACTCCCTTCAAAAATAGGGTCATGGGCTGAGTTTGAATTTATTGATGTATCACAAAACTTCTTCACTGGTTTAATTCCACCTGATATGTGTAAAATGGGGACGATGGAAGAACTTTTGATGCTCGAAAACAACTTCACTGGCGGGCTGCCCGAGACGTATGTGGGTTGTTCTTCGTTGCTTCGGTTGAGATTGAGTAATAATTCGCTTTCAGGCCAAGTTCCTGATGGGATTTGGAGTTTGCCAAAGTTAAGTATGATTGATCTTGCAATTAATCAATTTGAGGGTCAAATACCATCAAATATTGGTGAATCGAACTCATTAGCGCAGCTTTTTTTAGCTAACAATCGATTTTCGGGTGAATTACCTAAGGAAATATCGAATGTTTCATCTTTAGTGGAAATTGAGCTGATTTCAAATAAGTTTTCGGGTCAAATTCCATCGAATATTGGTGAATTGAAGAAGCTAAGTAATCTTCATTTACAAGATAACTTGTTTTCGGGTGCTATTCCAGATTCTTTAGGTTCGTGTGTTTCTTTAAACGAAATTAACCTTGCTAGGAATTCGTTATCGGGCCAAATTCCAGCGAGTTTAGGGTCTTTACCGAGTTTGAACTCGTTAAACCTATCGGGTAACAAACTATCTGGTGTAATTCCGACAAGGTTATCTTCTTTGAGGTTAACTCTTATCGACTTGTCAAACAACATGTTGATCGGGCGTGTACCGCAGTCCCTTTTATTGGTGGCGTACAATGGCAGTTTTGCCGGGAACCCGGGATTATGTGCTGATGGAAGTAAGGATCTGAGGGGATGTTCGTCGGTTTCTCACAAGTCAGAGAATCGGGTACGAGTTGGTGTATATTGCTTCATAGCTGGTTCGGTTTTGGTGCTGTTGTCGTTGTTGTTTTTGCTCTTTATCAAGTTGCGGAAGAACAATGGTGAAAGGCCGATCAATAGGGTTTATTCGTGGGATGTGAGACGGTTTCATGTTCTAAAGATTAGAGAAGATGAAGTGCTAAGATCTCTCAAAGAAGAGAATATAATCGGGAAAGGTGGTTCAGGCAATGTTTATAAAGTTGTTCTTGAATGCGGCGAACAACTAGCCGTGAAACATATGAGGAGGTCGGGGTCCATGGACTCGGGTAGTTGGAGTAGTAGTCGGAGTAGTGCTGGGATTTTACCAAAAGGAAAAAGCCGATGGCAGGAATATGAGGCCGAGGTGGCGGCATTGAGCTCGCTTCGCCACATGAATGTGGTCAAGTTGTATTGTAGCATTAGTAGCGAGGACTCAAATCTGTTGGTATATGAGTACATGCCGAATGGTAGCTTGTGGGACCGGCTACATACGTATCAGAAAATCGAGATGGATTGGAGTGTTCGGTATGAGATCGCATTAGGGGCCGCGAAGGGATTGGAGTACCTACATCACGCTTGTGATAGACCCGTGATACATCGAGATGTGAAGTCTAGCAATATTTTGTTGGATGAAGATATGAAACCAAAAATAGCCGATTTTGGTCTAGCAAAGATTGTGCAAACCGAAAAGGTCATGGACTCGACCCATATGATCGCTGGAACATACGGTTACATCGCTCCTGGTAAGTTCCAGTAACGTTTGAACCATATGTCTCTGAGAAAACTTTATGTTTTATCGCTGCACTTAAACTTTCGTGTTGCAAGGTTTAAATAATAGGATACAAGTGGTTTTTGTTTTGAAGTTTAAAAATTTTAAATTTTAAATTTAAAATGGGTAAACATATAAATCTTTTTTCCAGTTTAAAACGTGTTGCACTTAACTTTGATGGTATTAGTGTATTCCCTATCCTTTTAATGTTAAACTGATCTATGTAACTTTTTCTACAGAATATGGATACACAACTAATGTGACAGAGAAAAGTGATATTTATAGTTTTGGGGTTGTCTTGATGGAGTTGGTAACTGGGAAAAAGCCCATGGAACCCGAGTTTGGTGAAAATAAGGACATAGTTTATTGGGTTCACAATGAAATGAGAACTAAAGATGACGTGATAGCGTTGGTGGACCGTAGCATTTCGAAGGATGTAAAGGAGGAGGCGGTTAAGGTGTTAAGTATTGCAGTCCACTGCACGATGAAGCTCCCGACGCTTAGACCCTCAATGAGGATGGTCGTTAAAATGTTGGAAGAGATCGAGTCTAGTCCACTTACAGACATAGTAATCGGCAAAAGGGGTGAAAATGGCGTTTCACTTGGTAAAAGTTGAATCTTGTACATTTAGAAAGTATAGTATATAGTTAAATAATGATTAACTGTAGAAGCACAATCACACTCTCTTTTGTCTAGTATTAGACAGTACAGTTATGTGATATCACTTCCTATTTTCCATTGTTTGATGTTATTAAAGGTAATATAGCATTATAACATAACTAGAAAAAGCTTAGCAAAATATCGATCAGAAAAAGGGTATGTCATATGTGAATATGACTTAACATTTGACGCGAATACATCTCTAATTCCAGAAATATATATAGTGCCATTATTTTAAATGAAATACCCAGGCAACAACGATATATATGTACACCAATTAACTTAGGCAAATTGAATACACTGAAATTTTGACCAACTCCTTCAAATCACAGATTGGGTTTTACTGTTTTACATACAATGATCCATAATCTCGCGATTCAAATGAATCTACGAGTCTCATCTTAGTGATCCAATTAGCAACAAACAACTTCAATTACTATAAAGAAAAAGGAAATCATACACACAAACTAACTAATGATACCAATATCAGACAACATAAAATATGTCAGGTCATGATCCTCGGCTTTTCACCCTACTAGCCTGTTATGTGAAGCCAATGTTGAAATCCAAGTGTATAGTTGATGGTCACTCACCGACGTCAACACACATGTTTCTCAATTAAAGATTAGCCCTGAAAAAGAAATATGAAGTTAACACTACCAAATAAAAGAGCAAATGTAATAAGCCAAGTATCATATCAAAGCCGAAAATGGTCAGTGTAAGAGCAAATATCTTATAAGTTGAAAGTTTTAAAGTTTATATGTACTTTTTTAATCATTAAAAAAATCTATTGCTCATTTTATGAAAGTACTACTAACAAAACCTCTAAGTAGTTTTCAACACATTAATGGCCTTTGTCTCAACTTGTACTTAGAGATCTTAGACATGTACTCCAAAAAGATATAATATATGTAAAAAGTTTGAACTCGCAAAGGAAGTAACTAAAGGCATCAGATCCCACAGTTAGTGTATTATCTTTATCAAGCATACCTATCGGAGATAGCAGTCAGAGTCAAATGTGAGTTCAAGCCCGTATATATATCAAACAACCTTTAATCAGTCTTCTTTTTTTTCTTTCCTCGAGGAAGGTAATTTACCATTTCATCAATTGTACCCCAACTCCAACTAGACCGGTGAGAATTATCAGGAAGTGCCAAATGAAACGGAGCATATCTAGTTTGTGCCCTTCCTACAATAGGATTAAAAGAACACTGTAAAACAACCAAAAGTTAGCTTTGTGGTATCTATAACTCGCATTTGTCACTAAATAAATTATAGAAAACAACTACATATCATATCCCACGGTTTCTATAACTCACATTTGTCTCTAAATAACACACACCAAAACCCTCTCTCCTTCATCTGAAGTGTACTATATGTCTATATATTGTCACTGTATACGGATTATGCAAAATGGTGCAATCAAATCACATTCTTAGTCCTGCAATCAAATCCAACATATTAGTTAATTAGATTTTATTCATATGTAAACACAACGACTTTGTTTTCTTGCAATTTTGCTTAGTGTTTGTTTTTTTCTTTTAAATACATTTATAACATTTTTCGAGCAACATGACTTTTGACTAACAATGAGCAACTTTTAGTTTGGATATACATTTCAACAACTTAATAAATCATACGTTCTAACTCAGACATCAAGAACCAAAAAAATAAACTACACTTATATTATATAATTAATAGACATAGATATATCTGTGCTTATTGTGATTTAATGATAGTCAACTATCAAATGCACATATAGAGGGAATAAAAATGTCATTTTTGGAGTTGCTGCAACACAAAGAACAGATTAAGGTTACTAATAACTTCTAATGGACATCTTAAGTTTTGGGAGCATTTTGTTACTTCTAAACTTCAAACTTTTCAAAGTAGAAAATAATCGTGGTTGAAAATCAATTTAGTTAAATCAGAGGTATGCTTGACCTATAAGTATAAGCATTGTTGTCACCACTGGTGACTATAAACTGAAAGCATACCTAAACCAAATTAAAACCCAATTTTATTTAACCAAAAGATAAATACAAACAGAAAATGAAGGTGGTGTTACAGGAGGAAACCAAAACCGACTAACATATGGAGAAAAATATCCCTGTCCAAAAGCTGAAACAAAAGCAAAATTGAATCCATTGATAGATATTGAAAGCATACCTGAACCAAATGAAACCTCCAATATTATCATTCGAAAGATTAGAAGTAGAAAAGAATGGAGATGTTACCAAAGGAAAAGCGCCAACCAGCAATGGGGGAAGAGGGCTGAGAAAATTACTGAATTGGCTCAAGAATTGAGAAAAGGGGTTTGGAGGGATACGTGGCAAAATTCACGTTAATTCAGCTTAACACGTATTTAACCTGATCTAAATTAAATAATATCAGGTTTAGGCTGACGTGTTAAGTTTTGACTTTTGAGGATGAAGGTGTTTGCCTATGTAATAGCAATTTTTTGTAAATGTTATATAACGGTCACGATGAGTTCTATGCGCGGAAAAATTAGATAGGCACGTTCTTTTATATAGAGGTGAGATTATTAAAGTATGGACTTTCTTTTCAAGTATGAAAGTACCAATAGGAATGCGTTACGTGGCAAAAATTCATTTTTCTCTACTTTTTTAAAAATTAAATATCTCAAAAACCGTTGGTCAAAAAATTATAAAAATTGCACCATAAAAATCAGCGTTTTCTCCTCTTCGATTTAAGATCCCACAAGGCATACTTTTGACGAATTTTATTTTTTTTCATTTTTTGTGGGTTAACACATGTGTTATGATGGATTAACAAAAGTGTTACTCGCGGTTATCACATGTGTTATCAACGACTATCACATGTGTTACAACCGATAGTCGGTGCTAACACATGTGTTAGTCGCCCGTAACACATGTGTTATTGTTTATAACACACGTGTTACAAATTTTCAAAACTCACCAAAAAGTGAAATTAACAAAAGTGTTTCCCGCGGTTATCACATGTGTTATCAACGACTATCACATGTGTTATAATCGATAGTCGGTGCTAACACATGTGTTAGTCGCCCATAACACATGTGTTATTTGTTTATAACACATGTGTTACAAATTTTCAAAACCCACCAAAAAGTGAAAAAAAAAAATTCGTCGAAAGTATGCCTTGTGGGATCTTAAATCGAAGAGGAGAAAACGTTGATTTTTATGGTGCAATTTTTATAATTTTTTAACTAACGGTTTTTGAGATATTTAATTTTAAAGAATGTGAGGGTTTTGTTATTTTGATCAAGATCAACGGTTGAGATTTGTACTTTCATACTTTCAAAAATTTCCATACTTTAATGAACTTTCCTCTTAATTATATGATATATATATTCTTTTATTTTAGATTTATTTAACTTTATTGATTTTTTTATATTTAAAATAAATATAATGATGTTGAATTAATATAAAATTTGATAAAATATTCATGATTAATATCTTTTAAAAATAATTATAAATAATTTTTAACGTAGGTAACTAACTCAAGTATTCATGGCATGTCAAGTAAAATCAATATTTATTAATAATATATAATTAATAATTATGATTATAATTACTTAGATACTTATGGGACATATACAAGTTACACTTGGCAACAAATCTTTCGCTTGTAAAAAATCATCAAATAAAAATAATAATTACCATTAAATAAAACACACCGAAGTTGTATTTTTTGTTATATCAACTTAATTGATTATTTATATAAAAAAACATATTGATCAATCACATGTTTGAAAATTTTATGTGAGGTTATGTATAAACATATTACAGAATATTCAATCAAACAATTATAATTAAAATATAGTAATCTTATGTAGTCTTTATTTTTTACTGATACAATAAAGAGATCAATATTCTAACTAAAATATTCTTTTTATGTATATAAGTTCATTATTACAAAATCATTACATCTTAGTCATTTAAAATGAGTACGTAATTATGTAGTTTTGTAATCATTAAAATTTTGAAAAGATAAACTATTCATTAAATAGTTACATATTTCCTATTAAATATAGAATCATTCAATGTCATATTTTGCAAAAATATTTGGTTTGATAGAGATTTTTATCTATTACTTCTTCCATTTCAATTATATCGTTTTCTAAGATAAAATTTTCAATTTATAATAGGATAAGTAAATATTAATATCGCTTTTATATTTAAGACAAATTTGATTTAAAAAATTTATAGAATAGACCATTACAAGTAATAAATGAGGATTAAAATTAAGAGTTTAATTATTTTGTTTATAGTTATTTTATGTAAGTTGGAAAAAGATTTAGAATAAATAAAAGAGGAATGCTAAGGGGTCACATCCATTTCACAAAATAAAATTCACAACATGATTTGAAAAGTTAGATGAACCAATCACAATTTAAGTTTGTTTCTCTTTCATGATTTTCTCACTTCATCTCATTTGTCCACCTCATTGTGTAGTTATAATTTTGTAATCTTTTTGTGGCTATGTCATTTCTTTAAATAAAAATATTAATTTAATATACACAAAAAAACAGAATGGGAAAGTATAATGTTATTTTGCTGAAATGATAAAAAATTACAAAAGCTGTGTCTTTAGATTAAGTAATAAGTCAATCACCTTTTATAACTAAACTACGAATATGAAATTATAAAAAAATATTTCATCGTTCCTGAACATTCCTTAACTAGGTTTAACATTTAAATGAATTTTTTTGAGTCATTTTTCTCATCGTATTTTAACCATTAAAAATGAGAATATTTTAGGTGGAACTAGCATGACGTGTTAGTCAAACAGAATATGCAAATATGTATAGGTATATATAAAAAATTAAGGGTTAAAAATGTATAATAAAAATAAATATAAAAATTGCTCTTTGCTACACGGAAGGATGGTCTATTGACAACGTGTTTTATGTTTTTAACCAAAACAGGTCCCCGACCTTAACCAGCACCAATCCTTATTACTATCCTGAAAACTAAACACACGATTATTTCTTCGGCCCCTTTGATCCTTTGACTTAACGACTCAAAACCAAACCCGTCCCCAACCTTAATCCGGACTAGCTAGGTCTTAACTAGACATCTCTTATGTCTCGACCCGACCTGGTACTTAGTTACACTAGTCCTAACCGAGCCATAGCCCTGATTTTTATTCCCCATCTCGTCCTCTTACCAATACTCTATATAAGGTGAGTATGTTACGGATTAAAATGAGTTCGAGTCAAAATAGATTACTTAAAGTGCTTATCGGGTTGGTTGACCTATCAACACTTTGCTGTCCATCTTATAAATTTTTAAATAATTAACGTATTACTAAGTTTCAAAAAACTATCTCAATATACTTTTCATTTATAGCTAATACTTTACCCGCTAGGCCATATCGATAAAGTACGATCAGAATTAATATAAATAAGTTAAATTTCTAGGTGAGATGTATGTTGTTAATTAAACAAGGTTGTCTGGTTTGTATTTTCTTTTTTGGGGATTATGATTTGATGGGAGATAACTTAACAAGTAAATGATTTGAGGCAATTATGGTTGTATCGTCAAATCGCTTCATGTTTTGTACACTCCACTCACTGTGTACGTTTAACATGTTGACGTGTCACAGCTACATTCGATATCAACTATAAAATGATCCTAATAATAGTTGATGGCTGAATTGGTTGTAACTACTCCATTTATTTGAATAGTAGAGGTTATGTAGCTTTGGGGACACCTAATTTTAGATACATTTAGATTCAGAATGTTTGTTTTGTTCTTCAGTGTGTATCATAATTTCAAAGTAACAAAGCAAAGGGCATTTGAAAATCAGAGTTATAGAAACATGCAATCAAATAATGAAAATGAATCCCCTCCAACTATATCTAAAGGACTGAAGATGCATACAGTGTACATGCTGAACGCAAATGAATGACATTAACTATCACTGAGTGCAACAAAATTAAGTACAAGGTGCAGATCGATTTCATTTCATGACAAAATTTTGAATAACTGAGTTTCAAAATTACCTGACATCTGATGTATGTACTTCTGCATATCCTAGAATTTAAGATCCAATTTTTTGTTCAAAATGTGCACCGTTCCATCTCCCAAGCAGTTGATTTGGTTGACACTGCGAGCACGCCAATCATCCTATCTTGCCAGGTTTGCTCGTATCGATGTTTTGTCCTAAGCTGTTGTATTTTAATTGTTCCATCAGACATGTAAAAAAAAATTGTATCCTTGTTATGATAATTAGCCCCTCAAATCTTGTTTGGTACGGGCTAATTAACATAACAGGAAAAGGAGATATACTAAGATGCATCCTTGAGAATCTTTGAGTAAAAGGCCCAGTGCGGGCTCGTTTCATCTATAGCACGTTGACCAAATGGGTGTTGCTCTACATACATCTGTACATCATCAGTGACCGCAAGACCTTCCAGATAAACTCGTAGATCACCATTAGGACCTGCAAGAAGCAATATTTGAAAGTTGAAACCATCTCCACTCTTTAAGTTTCCAAATCTATTTTTGCACTATATATGACAAGTTGGTCGAGTTGGTAACTGGTCAAATTAGACAGTTTCTAAGTCCGTGTCAGAACAGACCGGATCTGTCGGGTTCACCCATACCATTTATTTGTCCATTTGTAAATCTTTCACAAATAACGTATGAGTTCAATATGATTACAAAAACAATATTATTGCAATACTAGTCTAAAGCTATAGATGAAATGGTGTAGGAGATTGTATCCAATATTAATAAACTTTCAACTGGTTTGACCCATTCCCCTTATAGCTAACTTTTTAATATTTCACCTGTTTGAGATAAAACACAACCCACATCGACCCATCTATAAGTATATGGGTCAAACTTACATGCCACCTCTAATATGAGCTGACAAGAAGTTATAATGTGATTGTGGGCTTTGTTCACTTAGACCACTAAGATGGGTCTTACAGCATACAACAATGAAGTAAATTGTGTAACCGAATACGTGAATAGTAATAAAAATAATAATATCGGAGAAAGTATTGATGTCAAATTTTCTTTGATTGTCAAAGGGTGATCGTATTACATGCCAACATCTGAAATTTTGTTCTTATAGAACACACTCAGATTAAAATAAATCTAAACACCACCATATCATTTATAAGAAATGTGTCACGAGTTTCAAAAATTTTAACATTTTTAACTGCACCACCCTCCATGAAGAATAGGATGAATGAGTTTACTGTAAAATGGAAGTTAGAGGAATGTGTTCAAATTGTCTCAACCATAAGATGCACTCTATATTAAGTATCTCCATTGACTTCCCTGCTGAACGAAAGCATACAATTCATGCAGTTAGGAGATTGCATATTTATTTAGGCAGGATCTTTACATTTTTATTCAAAAAAGCATAAATTTGTGAAAACAACAACCGATTGAGCACAATAAGTGAACTATAAAACAACTCACCTAAAGATTTGTCATTTATATTTTTGTAGCAGTAAGAGAAGGGGAAGATTCCACTGTGCTTCTACAAGATAATGAATGTGAACAACATCATGATTGGTACATGATATGCGAGTGAAGTATCTAAAAGTTTTCTACAAGGGGAGGTAGCAAGTCTTACAGGATTGAGCAACGCCTTATACGGAGAATCATCCAACAACAATGTATTTGATTCATCATAATATCCATTCCCGGAAGCAAGAATAGGACCATATTCTTCCCATATCTTCCTAAAATATTTGAAGACTATGAACTTATGCCTGTTTTCAAAGCTCCTGGCACTTGTATTGGTGCAGTGGGATAAGTCCTGAAAGCAACAAGGCATAAAGAAATATCACTTGTTGACCAAATAACTCAGAGGTCTTCAAATTACTAAACACGAAAATAAGTTATGGACCTTATAATCTCAAAAAAACGGTCAGTTAGATATGCAAATGAAAACCACGATCAATAGTTAATAAAACAATGAAGGTGCCAATGGTTGGATTCAACTGAAAAAATAAATGACACTTACCCAAAGAAACAACAGCTTCTTCTTCGAATCCCCCAACAAATAATCAACCACAGGGTCTAAAATTTTCCTATGCATAATTTCATCAGTTACGAGCAGTGATCACTACATATTAAAGGATACAATACATAGGTTTAGTAATACCTAGTTCTTGAAGACCATATAGCAACATCAAATCTGTCGAAGCAAAATTCTAAAAATTCATCCAAGAAGGGTCTCTTAAATACTGCATCAAAATGAGATAATATATATACATAAGAAATCTAGTAAGTTTAGTTGTCACAGTCATCAAATAGCACATGTGGAACAAAACTTACTTGCCCGCTTTAAAATGTTAGTGTCTGATTTGCAATCCTTTGGCGGAGGATGAACGATATCCGCGAGCAAACCATTTACATCAAGAACAAGAAGCCTCTTCCTTGATTTGGTGAAATGTGTTCTAATGGTTATACCCTCATCCCCCGTGGTCAAGTTTTCAAAAAGAAACCTGGCTGTATCCATATCCATCTGTTGACCACCATAGACATGAGATTGCACAGGCAGTCCTTCACTTGAAGGGGCATCTCGCACAACCAGTTTCTTCTTCTTTTTTATTCGTCTATTTCTCTTTATTGATGATTCACCGTTCACATCAAGGCTGCACATCTCACCATTAACTTTTTGCGTGCACTCTACTTCTTCTAACACAGTCTTCACATCAATAACTTCTGTCACATATGAGTCCATCACTCCATTAACGAATTCCAAGATACCTTCTTCTTTCGACACAAAATGGCTCACACAAGTTAAACTTGTTATTGAGCCCGTTTCACCATTAGGAATTTTTAAGTACTCTTCTCTTTCAGAACCTATACTCTTCACGACAACCATTGATACGGTTGCACCTAAGTCAGTCTAGACAACTCCCACGTCTAATTAAATGTATTTGAACTATAAACTATATTTGGTTTCTTTTTCTTCAACATCCACCTCTCTCTTTTTCCCAAATGTTCGCTTTTCCTTTCTTTATACACCTTTGTCCCTCTCTTTTTTTCCTGTGATTTCTTCAGCTTAAGTGTTCTCACTGCTGCATTAAATTCCATTGATTCACTTATGAGGTAATATACAAACAACTGAGCAAAATACTAACTGTAGCAACACAAGCAATCAAAACTCATACAGACAAACAAATGATATATAATTAATAATTAGGAACCCTAATTTCAAATTATTAACCATATAAATAAATCAATAAAAAATAACTGCAAAATTTTTTAAAACACCACACTTAACACTTTCAAGAGGCAGAATAGTATACAAACACAAAATTATGAAAAGTGCATCAAAGAGATTCCCATTATAGACTTGATCAATCATTTTTTTACTTCAATGATGTCCCTGTCTTGTTATCATCATTAGCAATCTATATCTATATGATAATATTAAAAATAAAATAATAAACAGAACCGGAGTTAAAGAAAAATTACAAGATTTTGGTGCCTCAGATTAGGTTGATTTCATGGTGTGAATACTCAAAGTATATCTAATACCCAACACAGGCACATGAGCTTAATCAACATAAGAGCATGCATAATAAGAAAAAACAATGAAAATTGAAACTTTGATTATCAGAAGCTGAATGACTGATCGGAAGCTGGATGATTTGTCAAGTGGGTGAAAGATTCGAAGAGTGTTCTGAACATTATAAACCCTCTATTTACCGGAGGAAATAACTATTTAACGAAGTGATTTTTCTCTTGATAATGATAATGTGTGTAATATATAAACGATAGATAGATCGATCATATAAATTGGTTAAAGAACTATTATATTATAGTTATCATTATATCTGTAAATATTATTACATTAATTTAATTAGGATTAAAACAAATTAGTTTTAAAAAAACAATCTATGAACATTATTACGTTAATTTAATTAGGATTAAAATAAATTAATTTAAAAAAAAAAACAATTTAATCCAATTCGATGCAAACTTATCTTTATTGAACAATTTTTCTTCCTTTATAATGGAAGTTGATTACTTGATTGTTATGATTTCAAAAGATTTAAAAGACTTTAGCTTTTTCAATGAGTTACCATGTTCAATTTAAGTGAGGACTAACATACAATAATTTAAGGGTTTATTTTTTATAATGTATTGTATATTGTATATTACCTCTTTATCATTGTATGAAGTGTAATTTCAAAACTTTTATTATATGTATTGAATATGTCAATTTCGTTTATAGTATTCACATTTTCCTTTTTGACCTTCTACTGTATTTTTTAGAAAAAGATACAAAATATAATACACTTTAAAACAATAGTCATCACATAATGTATGTTAAAATAATCATCACATAATCTGTATATATTATCAATACGGCTAACACGCAGGTCAAAAATATTTGTATATTTTGTTTTGGTAGGGCATAAACACCGGACCATTTTTAAAATACAGGCCCAATAACCATATGTATATCAGTATATGAAGTAAAAAAAACAATATGTTTTTGTCTAAAATAACAATGTCTTTTTATTTTGTTGAGTTAACCCGCTCAGTACTGACCATCCCTCTATCTTTTGGTACATAATTCAACAAAAAATTTATTACATAAAACAAAAACATGAAATCTGAGAAACTAAATGTATAACTTTTTTCACAAACCTCAAAGAAAACTGACACATGGATGTTACTAATATATCCAAATTAAGTACTTCCCGATACTTATATTAAGTTACGAGTACAATTTATAATCACTGAATTGTCTGTGTCCTCCAAACTCTGTCATCAATAACCTCTCTTTGTCAAACTTACATCTTTAAATGTGGAATCACAAACTAAATGTTAAAGTTTTAAACTTTATCCAAATTTAGCATTACCTACCATCAAAATCTAGTCTTCTTATTGGTAATGTACAAAATAAGAGATAAAGCTAATACTAATTTAAAATGTTCACAAACTTAATACTAATTTTACTATGAAATTACATATAACATTTGAGAAAACATGATTGACACTTACATTAGGTAAATAAGATGAGAATGAATTAAAAAGAAAGTTAGCATAAAATATCAAAGTTTGTCAATGTCAAATATATACTAACTTCTTACTAATCAATGTGAGAGTCTAAAATTCACAGGTTGCCTACACAGGGAATTAGTCAAACTTTTCAAGAATATAGTCAAATTTTGTTAATAAGCAAATTATATCAGAATTTTCGATTTATAAAAACTGAATATTCATTTATCTAATTGTCAAAAATTAAATTCCCGATTCCATATATATTTAGAATTAATTTCACTCTTTTATTGTTGAATATTGATTGTTATTGATAATTTCCCTGCTTTAAAAGAAAAAACATATATAAAATATATTCCACATTGAGAAATATGAATTTGTTATTACTTTCTTTAATGAGAGATAAAGCTAAACAGATTGTATTAAAAAAGTTAGAAATAACAATATATTTTTAAGAAATTCACGAAAAGTATCATGTAGAGTAAATTGATAGCTTATAATTCTCTTAAATTTTGACACAGTCGTTAACCTAGTAGTATAGAAGAAATATACTAATCAAGAATATGTGGGTTTGAGTCTCATAGAAAATAATTTTATATAAATTATTTTACAAATGGATTTAACCTATGTTTTGATAAGACCATCCAAGTAAATGACATCAAATCTGATTTTAAAGTTATGGTGAACTCCATCCTTGATCTTATATCTACCCCTTAACATGCGCTTTACTTGATCTAGAATAGAATGTATCAGTTTAACAAACTATATGTATTATGTGAATTCAATTGTAGGATTATCATTGTAAAAAATTCATTCAAATAAACAAATAGAAGTAAATCAATAATTACTTCTTTGTTAAAAGGTTAAAATAATTAAATGAAACCATTGGCATCATGAAAAGACATTAGACCTTTATTAAAACCTACCACTTTTACATGATGTGATAATACTCAAAGTAGCTTCCTAAAATATATATCCAAACCTAAATTTAAACTTAAAAATTATATATTATATACTATATTATTATTATTATTATCATTATTATAATTATAAATAAAATACAAGTCCCCTTCAATTTGCCATTTTGGACACTTGTTTGTTACCACATGTTGCCACTCGATCCTTCACAATCTTTTTAAGAATTGGTGGAACATAACCAACCTCACAAAATGCTTCTGATTCCCAGAACTCCCTCCATCCCATTTTCACCGTCATTAAACCGTCGGCACCGCCGTTTACTCATCACCAACACCCTCAACAAACCCACCAAACAAACACTTCATGAAACAGCCACCAAAATCTTTATATCAACAGCAGCATCAGCAGCAATACTATTATCCACAAACATGTCCGCAATTGCAATTGTACGAAACCCACCGCCTGATGCCGCAGAAACACTTGAAAACGTACCACAAACGTTATCTGGAGAGTGTGTTATGGGACAAGATGGGGATTGCAAGAAAGCTAGAATTCAAAAGCCGAAATCTAGGAAAGCGGAGTCTTGTACGATAAAATGTGTAACGACTTGTATACGAGGTGGAGATGGGTCGCCTGGTGAAGGACCGATTAACGTTAGGAAACCATTGGTTGTGTTTAAGCAAGGCTTTAGGAGTAGACATTATTGTTTGGTTGAATGTTCGGACATTTGTAATTTGATTCGAGATGGAGACGATGGACCTTAAAAGATGTTGATTGAATTGTAATTATTTGTTTGGCTTATTGAGTTTGATAGCATGTAATAGCAATTTTTATGATTAATTGAAAATGTTTATAGAGGATGATTTACAATTAACATGAGGCTTTGTTTTTAATTGAGTAGTAAAAGCTTATCCATGAGTCAAGAAGAATAATTTATTGGTTTTGTATTAGTAGGAAAATGGCGATTTGGCGTTCTACAAGTTGAAAATTTGGTTAGAGTTGCAATGGGGAATTCAAGATCATCATAAGTAATATCCAGAAAGGTACTAAATCCCAGTGCTGATTTTCAATTTATCTTTCAGATGAATATGATTTTGTAATACTATCAAGACATTGCCATTCTATAAATATAGAAAAAGTAATAACAAGATGTTAGAAGATCAATTAGATCAAACCTCTACATGGAGGACTGGGTTCAAACTTAACCCATCTAAAACTCTGAGTTATGACACCTGTTTGAATTTCACAGAAAAAAAAGAAAATAAAAAGATGGGAAACGGTCACGGGATATCCGGTTAGGCATGAGTATAATACTCTCCTTCCCCGGATAATCTGAACATGTGAAAACCTCCTCTGCTTAAGAAGAAGAAGAACACAAAGAGATTAAACCATCAAAACGAGTGACATTAAACTATCAGTTCGCTTGATCATTTACTCCATGATTCTCATTACTACCATTCATGGAGTCTGATCAATTTGAGGGATTTCTATCGTTCTTATTCTTAACCTTGATTTTTTTACTTTCTAGCACTCAAACACTAATACTAATACTATCAAAGAAGACGATTTAACCAACACTAATACTATCCAAAAAGACTAGTTGTGAATACAAAACTGCATTTTGACTGTTGAAAGTCAAACTTATCCTTAATGGTTAAAACCAGTTCTGACCGTTTCTGCCATTCTTTAATCTTCATCATTTGCATATTCTTCCTTAATTATTTGCATTCCAGGCTATCATCAAAAGTTTATTCTTCAAATTTCACTATCAAATCCGTAGTGCAATCACATGATCTTTATTTCTTCTTCCTTGGATAGTTTGACTAAAAGGAGTCAACTGCAAAACTTTGCCATCTCTGTTTTCTTTGAAGCTTTATATTCTGATCCAACTTCTTCATTTCTGATTTCAAGCCTTTGATCCTCAAACATTCCTTTTGAACTTATGAATTCTTCAAGTCATCACCTCCGCATTCATATCCAATGTTATCGGACCATTTAATATGGTCAATTTGACAGCAGAAAGTCAAACTGCACCAAATCTGGAGTTCTCTAATCTTCAATGAAAACCAATCCCCGTGTCCAAATTTCAATAATAGAAAGAGATGAATACAATGAATCTGTTTTGATCTGATATCATCCAAATTCCCATCACATCTGGTATCAAACTCAAAATGTACATCACATCTTTGACTCAAAAAGTCAATAACCATAACAGGTTCTTCATTTTAAACCTGCGGATAATACAATTATACAATTGTGAAATTGTTTGGTTAGGATGGTTGCTTGTAGATATGGGTGTTGAGGTTCGTCATCTTACTCCGTTATACTGTGGTAATAAGAGTGCTATTCAGATTGCACGCAACTCGGTTTTTCATGAATGCACCAAGCATATTGAGATTGATTGTCATTTTACTCGTCATCATTTTCAGCTTGGCACCATATCTTTGCCTTTTGTTCCTTCTGCTTTACGGATTGCAGATATTTTTACCAAGCCGCACATAGCTTCTCGTTTCCGTTTTATGTCTACCAAACTCTCGATGTATTGTATGTAACTTTTCAACATGACCATTTGTATCGATGTTACATGATAGCTTATATAGATGACATGCCATCCAGGTCACGAGCCACAAATCGATTTTATAAAAAAATTGAAAGTTGAATACATATAGGTTTTGAAAACTCATACACAAATAGATTTTCAATCGTAGCCTATTACATTTCGGGACAGTTATCCCTATTTTATTTTACCAAATTATTTAGGCTAAGCAGTTTCCTTGAAACTTCGAACTGAAGATTTTTTGTTTAAAACACGATAATTGAGAACTTATAATATTAACTTTTTATTTAGATTAAAAAAGTCCATTAAACTATTTGAAAACAAAATTAACAAATTACATATCGACTATAAAGACTTGATATGGCCGGCAGTTGACTAATTAAGTCTTCAAATATTGTCCTTTTAAAGATCATTAGCTCATCAAACAAACTTTATCAGATTATTATGATTTATTCGATAGATGGCTGAATTGAAAAGCTAAGCTTCCCTCATTCTAACTTTACCTGATATTGTTTCCATTTTCCAGATTCATGGCAATCTTAATATGTTTCCTTCTGTTGTTGATCATCCCCTACGCAGCTTCAATTACTTTCAATTTGACAAATATTAATCCAAATTCCCAGGACATGTTCACGTTAGCCGGTGACGCTTATATCTCTGCTGACGGAATCCAGGTGACCCCAGAAAACAAAGGGACAGATAAGCGATGGTACAGTGGTCAGGCGACATACATCAAACAGCTTCATCTTTGGGATAGAGCCTCTAGTGAGCTAGCAAGCTTTTCTACCAGTTTCTCATTTGTGATTGATTCATATCCAGAACCTCGTTATGCTGATGGCCTCACATTCTTCCTTGCTGAGAATAACGTGGTATATGGCTTAGGAGGCGCTATGGGTCTTCCATTTGATGTGAAACTCAATGTCAGTACGAATCCCTTTGTTGCAGTGGAGTTTGATACTTTTAGTTGGAATGACTGGGATAACCATTCAGTAAATGATCATGTAGGTATCGATGTTAACAATCTTTCTTCTGTTAGGTTTTCGGAATGGTGGACCGACATACCTAATGGAAGGCGATGTCAAGCTTGGATCGAGTACGATTCTTATTCTAAAAATCTTAGTGTCTCCTTCACTAATTTTAGAAACAATAGAGTTGAAAGGCAAGACGGTCTTTATTACACGATTGATCTAAGGGACACGTTGCCTGAATGGGTTATTTTCGGGTTTTCTGCTGCCGCTGGTGACTATTATGAGAAAAACATCGTAAAAGATTGGATTTTTTATAGTACTGACTTAAAAGTTGATACTAAGAAGGGGTCACCACCAGCCCCTAACCTGAATACAACGAAGGGGGAAAACAAGATTGTACGGCATGTAGTGGGATTAATAATTGGACCATCAGTTCTAGTTACCTTTTTGGCTATACTTGCATTCGTTTTATGGAGAAAAAACAAAAAATATGAAAATCAAGTGGAGCAACTTCAATTTGCTGTGGCGATGGACAATGAATTCGAAATGCAGGCCACTGGACCTAGAAGTTTCTCTTACCTAGAATTAGCTCGGTCAACTGCTGGCTTTGAAGAAAAGGGGAAACTTGGAGAAGGAGGTTTCGGTGGGGTTTACAAAGGTTTTCTAAAAGATTCAAGCACGTATGTTGCAATCAAAAGGCTGTCAAAGAATTCCAAACAAGGTATGAAGCAGTATGCATCAGAAGTCAAGATCATTAGCCGATTGAGGCATAGAAATCTTGTCCAATTGACAGGATGGTGTCACCAGAAAAATGAACTCCTGCTTGTATACGAATACATGGAAAACGGAAGCTTAGATTCACATCTTTTCAAGGCTAATAGTTTGCTGACATGGGGCACAAGGTACAACATTGCCCATGGTCTAGCTTCTGCTTTGTTGTATCTACATGAAGAATGGGAGCAATGTGTTTTGCATAGAGATATTAAATCGAGTAATGTTATGCTGGATTTGAATTTCAATGTGAAGCTTGGTGATTTTGGGTTGGCTAAATTGGTTGACCACGAGAAAGGATATAAGACAACAACGTTGGCTGGAACTAGGGGTTACATGGCTCCTGAATGTTTTGTGACGGGCAAAGCAAGTAAAGAATCGGATGTGTTTAGCTTCGGAGTTGTTGCAATGGAAATAGCGTGTGGCAGAAGACCAATAGACAACACAGCTCAAGAAAATCAAATATTGTTAGTCAAATGGGTTTGGGAACTCTACGGCATGGGGACTCTTTTGGAAGCAGTTGATCCACGTCTAGGGTCAGGTTTTGAAATAGAAGAAATCAAATGTCTAATGACGGTTGGTTTATGGTGCGTGCACCCAGACCCAGAATATCGTCCATCAATTAGACAAGTGATTCAAATACTAAAGTCTGAAGCTTCCTTGCCAATACTCCCCTCAAAAATGCCAGTGGCGTCATACTCGACAACACCCGTGTCGTTATTGGGTGTCTCTGATGTAAATTTGTCAAAGCAAAAGACACCGTCAACAACTTTATCTTCTTTATATGGTCGTTAAATACCTCTATCGGCCACATGTTCTGATAATAACCTAGTCTTTAAAGTAATGAGCTAGCTTATTACCAGAATGTAATAGACTTCAACGTGTACGTTTTTTTCTTTATATTTTCTTTAATGAAACCGTACTTTGTAAACTAGTGCTTTAAAATTATGTATGATGCCTTTGCAATTGAGGTACATTAAGTCATTAGCCCTCGGAATATAGTAAAACGTAATCGAATTAAAATTAATACTCAGATTATGATTTGTTTTTGGGTGCAAAATTTGATTTGATAACAAATAAAATAGTACACAGATATTATTGAGACATTTCATCAGACTCAAGTGCATTTCTTATACACTCATCTTTTGTTTTTCAATATTCTCGTTCTAGTAACATAAAACTGATCTAATGTCTCGGATCTAGTTAATCATCCAAAGGTGATTAGCACAATCAGATCAGCATCCTGATAAATTATGCATCATAAAAAAAAGTTTAGGAATTGATACGAATAAAGCTCATATTGATCGAAAACATGCTAAAGTGAGGTTGTCTTGAAAGTTAGGTTGCTACATCAGAATCGAAGATATATACATATATACGAACAGAAATAAGAGTAAAAGGGTAAAATTAAAAATGTATTTTAAAAAATGAATATTCTTTTTGAAACAAATTATAATGAAAATGTTGAGAAGGTAAGAGTAAATTTACAACGAACTTTGCATAATGTCATCGAAACAAATTCTACGGGTCATTCATTGGCAGTACGTCATCATCGTTTAATATATGGGTAGTCAACATTCCGTAACGTTTACTCTTTTCCATAACAACAAAATAGTAGTAATTAAACGTACTTGTCAATAACTTTTATTATTAAAGTGTTAAGTTGCCTGATACTTACATTATAGACCGAACAAGGATTATTTAATAACCCGATTGATAACTAAAGTTTAACTAAACTTCAATCTCCGTATATGAAAATGGGTTATGTATTTTTAAATGTATTTAACTTTTTATAAAAAATTATTATGTGTATCGTATTTTGAACGTCTCTATTAAATGTACTCAACTCGTAAAAACACACAATTGTATGTAATTTGACCACATGTCACTCACATAACGATAACTAGAATATGGGATGAAAACATATAGGGCCTGTTTGACATGGACCTTTTAGGAGCTTTTCGGAGTTTTAGCTTTTAGTTTTTGAACAAAAAGCTCCTATAAAAATAAAGTCTTGTTTGTCATGTACAAGCTGTAGCTTTAATATCCAACGAAAAGCTCAAATTCTCAAAGCTACTGCAAAAGGCTCCAAACCTAAAGTTACAGCTACGGCCTACAGCTACAACCTGCAACTACAACTAGTTCACCAAACATACCCATAGACGATTAATCATTACCTAATCCTTGCCTAATGCAACTAGCATATTATTGCCGGTGGTGATTCTAAAATAAATAAAGATAATAGTTAATGATAAAACTAGTAATAATTCAATAGTTATTGAAATAATAAAGATTACATATAGATAATATAAATAAATAAAAGGGCTTATCACGTATATACTCCTTTGACCGAACACAATTAACATTTTAAATCCGTTGACTAAGAGTTTAGCGAAACTAATACATGGTTAATCGACGATCCCTCGATCCCGTCGATCAACTACATATTACACCCTAATTACATTCTTTTTAACCTAAATAATACTAATTAAATCAAAAGTCAACAAGGTCAACACCTCGATCCTTTGAAACATCCAAGATCGATGCTACGTCGATCTGCATGATCGACACATGGTCGATCCACCCCTAACAACCCATTGCATGCTCGACACGTGTAGATCGACCCGTCCATCCAGATCGATTTTGTCAACTTTTTTTCTTAAAAACCGGCTTATGCACTTCGAATTTAATCAAGTTTCATTTTTTTCCTTTTTTATTCCTCTTCTCCGTTCTGTCTCTTTCCCATTTTAGGGTTCTGATCGATTGAGGCGATCCAAGTTAATGAAAGTGAAAGCAAAGCATTAGGGTTTCGGTTTTGTTTAAGGTAAGGAAGTTTGATTATTTTAATCATTATAAAATGGAAGTTACGGTTTAAATACGGGTATTAGGGTTTTAGTTAGGGTTTAAACTTTTTTTTTTGTTTTTTATGTAGATTTTGAAGATTAAAGAAGTAGAAATGGAAGATTTGGACGTTGATCTCAATGCAAGTCTCCTTTTTTAGTGTAATTATAAATTTTTATTTATTTATTTATTTATTTGTGTTATAAGTTATTTGTTATTTATTTGTAATTGTATAAATTAAATGGTTATTATTTATTTATTTGTGTTATAAGTTATTTGTTATTTATTTGTGAATTATATAAATTAAAACGGTTATTTGTAAATTGTATAAATTAAAACGGTTATTTGTAAATTGTATAAATTAAACGGTTATTATTTATTTATTTGTGTTATAAGTTATTTGTTATTTATTTGTGAATTATATAAATTAATACGGCTATTTGTAAATTGTATAAATTAAACGGCTATTATTTATTGATTTTTGTTATAAGTTATTTGTTATTTATTTGTGAATTATATAAATTAATACGGCTATTTGTAAATTGTATAAATTAAACGGCTATTATTTATTGATTTTTGTTATAAGTTATTTGTTATTTATTTGTGAATTATATAAATTAAAATGGTTATTTGTAAATTGTATAAATTAAACGGCTATTATTTATTGATTTGTGTTATAAGTTATTTGTTATTTATTTGTGAATTATATAAATTAATACGGCTATTTGTAAATTGTATAAATTAAACAGTTATTATTTATTTATTTATTTGTGTTATAAGTTATTTGTTATTTATTTGTGAATTATATAAATTAATACGTCTATTTGTAAATTGTATAAATTAAACGGTTATTATTTATTTATTTGTGTTATAAGTTATTTGTTATTTAATTGTGAATTATATAAATTAATACGTCTATTTGTAAATCGTATAAATTAAACGGCTATTATTTATTGATTTTTGTTATAAGTTATTTGTTATTTATTTGTGAATTATATAAATTAATACGACTATTTGTAAATTGTATATTCAATATTATTTTAAATGTTGGAAAAATTAAATTTTAATTTTAGTATTCAATATTATTTTAAAAAGTACAAAAATTAAATTATATTTATATTAAAATTCATATTTTAAGTATTCAATATTGTTCTAGAAAGTAGAAAAATTAAATTTATATTTTAGAAATAAATTAAAATTAAAATTTATGTTAGACATTAAGTGTAAGATTTAACTATTACTTATTCTATTGAAATAAATTAAAATTAGATAGTATACAAGTTCAAAATACATTTATAGTTAGAAGATATTAAATAAGTTAAATATTTTGGAAATATATTAAAATTAGATAAAGTTCATTTGTTATAAATTAAATGTTAGTAATTTTGTTTTGTAAGGAGATATAAAATATTGAATTATGGTATTTAGTTTTGTTAGAAATTTAATTTTTGATTTATTTTTTTATATATTAAGATTTGTATGTAAATATTTAGTGTTTTGTGAAAAATTAACTTTTTTATTTAAAATTAGGGCAATATGGATGTAAGTACCTATATTTTAATTAAAAGTTAACTTTTTAAATGTTTGTAGTTAGTTTTCTTAGAAATATAATTTTACCAATGCTTTTTTATATTTTAAGATTTGTACGTAAATATTTAGTGTTTTGTGAAAAATTAACTTTTTAATATATAAATATGGATGTAAGTAACTATATTTTAATTAAAGTTTACCTCATCGCGTTATATATTAAGATATTTTGTTAGATACTAATATAAGTTTATAGGATTTATGTATTAATTAATATTAAGAAGTTGCAAAATTAGATACATATTTTAGACAGAATATTAAAATATCTATTAAAATGAATTAAGTTTTTGAATTAGACATTAAGTTTAGGATTTAAGTATTCGTTTTAAGAAGTCGAAAAATTAAATTTATGTTTTAGAAATTTAAATATCTATTTTTAAGAAGTTGATATATTTAGTTTACTTATTTATTGAAATAAGTTAAAATTAGATTATTTGTAAAGATTAAGATTATTATATGTTAGAAATTAATCTTTTGATAAATGAAGTAGTATTTATATGTAGAATTGTGTTATAAATTAAATTGGTGATGGAAACGAGTTACTTTTGAAATAAATGATGTTTGTTATGCTTATTTGCGAATTTTGTAGTCACTTACGTGTAACATGATGTATATCATGTTCTGTTGACTAATATTAACTAACAAGTTTTGTGAAATTTAATTGTTATTTAGACGTTATACTACGATGTACACTTGATTATTAGATCTAATGTTGGAGTCGCGATCAAAATTCGCAAGAGCTTATCTAGGTATCCTAATAGACTTCAAATGTTTCAAAGTGTAACAGCCTCTCTTTCGTTTTGGTAATTTCTATTATTTTAATTGATTATTTAATTGTTTTAGAACTATTTAATATTATGTGTTTTAGTTGAAATTTGCATAGTCAATTGGAAACGACCTAGTAATCAAGGCTATATTCTAATAGCCTAGGCAGTTTTTGGCCATCCGGGGTCATCTAGGACCCGAAAATGGCATTTTTCAGTTTTAAGCGGTATTGCGGGCTTTTTCTGAGTTTATTTCTGAGTGAACTTTTGTTTGCCTAGACTTCAGGGATTACCTGATTGGATAATTAGACTATAATGATATTTATAGAACGAACTTCTGACTTGTGTATGATTTCCTGTTTCAGATCAACGTAAGACTCAGTGATATAAGAATCCTGAGTGTGGAGACGTCAGAGGTATCGGTGAGTGGATTCGGAACTCATCATTTGATTTAGTTGTAACTATTTGGTTACAACAAGTAAACGTAGATGTTTATTAGACTGTTTAGTCTTGATTATTGATTATTGATCTACGTGATATGTGAACTATGTGTACTATGTTATTGAGGTCAACGTGTAGTTGGACTTCTGGTTATTATGTGTTTTACACAGGTTTTGATTCATTTGTTGTGTTTGAGACCTGTGTATGTGTTTAATAACCAGTAGTTATCGGTCTATTCTGTATTGGCCATACGGATTGACGGTAAGTGTTCTTGGGGGAATCCCCGGGTATTATGATATCCCCAGAGCCACCGATCCTCATTGAATTATGTGTGTTTACGTTTTATTGGTGTAATTAGCTAGTTATGCTAAGTTGAATGGAGTGTGAAGAATCTATTCACTTAGCTTTGTGCTAACCCCTCATTTTACTTCCTGCAGGATATGTTTTGATTATTGTGGGTGCGGGAGGTGATTGGTTGATCAAGGGAATGTTTGACTGCGCTTGAGGACTCTGATATGGTTTTTGTAATAAACCTTGTTTGGAGAATTTTTATAATACCCCGACTTTTGTAGTTTAAAAAGTTTGAAATTAGTGTATTTTTGGGAATTGTAAACTGTTTAATGTATTTTAAATTCATGCTTCCGTGTTTATTAATATAATATTCTTATATAGAAAGAGGGGTGTTATACAAAGGTCGTGTTTTGGATCATGGCTTGATCTTGAATGCGATAACCGAGACCCGGGTTTGGTACATTTGATACTTCAAACTCAGTACATGCCAGACCATGATGTCGATCATTTGTTATTTTCTGTTGGTGGACAAGAACTTAAATTCTCACGTCAGGAGTTTTGTCTAATCACGGGACTTCGATTCGGTCCTCAAAACTGGTTAGAGAGTAGATTTTCCAATCCATTTAGGGATAGAGTTTTCGGTCATAAAGCTGGTAAGCCAATTAAGGGTAGAGATATAAAATATGTGTTTGAGAATGAGGTTGACAAGTTAGGTGACGTTGATCACGTACGAGTTTGTTTATTGTTACTTCTACACTTTGGGTTTCTTGGCTGCGAGGCAAAGATAAGCATAGACGACCGTGTATTAGTGCTTGTAAAGGACTTGGCAGCGTGGAACCAATTTCCATGGGGTTCCTACTCGTGGGATGCCACTATTCGTACGCTCCGTAATGCGGTCGGAAAACGGCAGGCATTACATTTTACTAATGTCACCGAGGGGTTACCCACTTATTCATTAAGTGGATTCGTATGGGCTTTTAAGGTAACATCTTGACAATCATTTGATACTAATTATTTACTAACTTATGCATAAATTTTGTACATACTAAAATTTTCATAGATATGGATATATGAGGTTTTCCCATATGGACGACTTACTGGCTATTGTCTAAAGAGAGAGGGTGTAATCCCTAGAGGCATTGCTTGGAGGAGGACACATATTGGATGCCCATGGGAGGTTACACGCAGATTTGTTACCAATGCTTTGCAGGTTTGATTTCTATTAATTTGTTTTATTTAGTATTTATATTTAATTTAACTTATTATAAACACAATAACTTTATGTTTTCAGCCTGGATTTTTACCAATTCGGGAGTTGATACCCACACCGGAAGAGGAAGCCACATACTGGTGGATAGAGAGTCAGCCTTCTTTGAATGGGGTGGATACACAAACTCGCGTTAAGAGGCCACGAGGCGCACCTGAACATGCAGAAATTCCTGACCTCACACGTGACTTCCTTCAATCAGATGACTTCCTTCAATCAAATGACTATATCCCAAGGAATCAAGAATCTTACTCCCCCAAGGGAGGCTTCCAGCAATCTCAACCTTTTCCAGGGTTCCGACAACCTTACACACCCACAGGAGGCTTCCAGCAATCACAAACAGACTTTGGGCAGTCCTATCACGGCATGCCATGTCCGGCTTTCGGCATTCTTGATCCTAGGGTATCAACTCTTGAGAGTCAATACACGGATTTTCGTCAGTCCTTCGATGTAAGCATTTTAATTTTACAGGCTTTAATATGTTAAAAGGTTGCTACTTAATAAGTTTTTGTTATATAACAACAGGAATTTTACCGAAACACCGATACTAGGGGAGCGACTTATGAAAGTCAGTACACGACTTTATGTCAGCGATTCGATGTAAGATTTGAATTTTACACATTTAATATGTTAAAAATTGACTTCCACATGCGAGTTTTTGTTATATATTTACAGGAATATCACCAAACCAACGAAGAATATCACCACAACAACGACCTTAGGGTCGCGAGTCTTGAAAAACAACTCATGGATATGCGGTTGGAATTAAATGTAAGCTTTTCAATCATACTTATTTAATGTATTAAATGTAAGTTTTTGTTATAAAAATGTAGATTTATTATGCAAATAATACTTTACAGCAGGGCCGTAGTGGTACACATTATCAACACGACGACACAAATGAGGTGAAGACTGAATTTGCGAGTCCGTCTATGTGGGTAAATGATGATAACTTACAAGATCATCAAAATCAACAGGTATATTAACTATATTTTGTACATTGCTTTTAAATGGTAAATCACTATTGATTATACATTGTTAATTTCTCAGACGCCTCCCTTAGCACTACGACGCAGTCCTAGAATAACGAATAAAGGCCCCCAACTTTCTACTCCTTATACCGGCTTCCATTCTTCTATTATTGAATCAAGAGCGTCACATGCTAGACAAGGTCTTAATAATGAAGTTGTCGAAGAAAAAGATGACCTACCAAAGGAATTTTGGGCATCAACACCGGAACATTTTTATTTAGTTGAGAAGACTCAACAATGCTATCTTGCCCTAGAGCCACCTGGGTTACCATACAATAAGGAATTTTGGGGGTTACTTCTCGGGCTAACCGGCAATTACTGGCTTGAGAACTTTGTAAGTATTGAACGTCGTACATATGTAAAACTTATATTATTATTTTGATACTAATTCTAACCTTGTCTTTATTTTTTATTTTGGTAATTGAATCAGCATATAGACGCATGGATTCAGCATTTGATACTGAGTTCGACCTCCAGAGACCCACGTTGTGCTATCATGCCTACATTTTTTATGAGTATATTTGGCCCTGCTCCTAGAGTTATAGCATTTGCTAACGGAACATTATCAATGTACCCCCATTGGTCGGAAGTAGATCATGTAAGTATATGTTAAGTATTTAAATATATATATATATATATGTCAAGTATTGGTAAGTATGGAAATTTATACTAACTGGATAATTGTTATTATATTATAGGTTCTCATCCCGCTAAATGATGATAATAAGCACTGGATACTTGGGGAGCTAGACTTGAATACATGGGAACTGCAATTCTATGACAGCATGTCTGGTGGTCACTGGTCGTATTTTGAAAAAGTCAAACGCAATATTGAAAAATATCTAATGACTTATTTAGATAGAATAGATTACTGGAAATGTACGCATAAGAAGAAGCCGAAAAAGAAGATAACATTGGAAATTAGTCAAGCTTGCTATGTTCCACAACAGCGAAATGGATGGGATTGTGGAGTGCTTGTTTGTAGATTTATTGAACAACGCATGGAGAATTAAGATCTTAAGATCGAAGGGAATATTAATGAATGGGGGGTAGAATATAGGAAAAGAATGGCACGTTCATTGTATAATTACCGATGCGAAATAGGTGAATTTACGGGTGATATTGGAATTTAACTTATAATTTAGTTTATTTATTTATTATGTTTATTTATTGATAATGTTAACAATATTATGCAAAATCAATGTTAACAATATTATGAAAAATTATAGGAATTAACGTAAAATGATAAAACACCGTTCAAAATTTAAAAGAACATATATAATTGTCAAAATTTAACACGATACAAATACAACATCAAATGATACATCTAACAATATAAATATCTAGAAATCGCTCAAATTAGCATCCTCATATGCTTCTTCATTGGACTCGTTCAAATCAAATTGGTGAGGTACGTGCTGAGGTTTTTTAGATTGTTTTATCCCAAAAAATTTCCGAGTCTTAGATCGCCATGTCGACTCGCTTGGTACCGGTGCGGTGCAGTTATTTCTCATGTGACCAAGTTTATGACATCTGCTACATTGAACAACCCTTTTTTCCTCTCCACGGGATAGAATACGTTTTATTTCTCGTGGTCTACCTGCTTGTCGTTTATTCATGAACGGTGGTCTCACAATCATCATATCACTTGGATATTCCCATTCGGATTGATCCGGTAATGGATTAATGTTGTCTTGATATGTTTGTTGGTAGACATTTTTAGAATACCAATTTGAAAAAAATTGATTACAATCATCAAGCCTCAAGAACCTCGCCACTGAAATTACATGACCACAAGGTATTGCAGAAAGTTGCCACTTTCTGCAACTACATGTACCATTACCAAAATTAACAAGACCTTTTTTACCTCCGTCATCAACCTCGTATTGTGATTGACTAATGCCGTGTGTTATCCACGTAGAACTCTGTAACTTTCTTTTTGCAAATTTTGCTTCGGCCCAAGGTGTAAATTCATTTTCAAGTTTCGCTACAAAAACGTCACAATAACAATCTTAACAAGATGATCATATTATTGTTACCCAAAATTAAACAATATTTAAAGTTTACCTCCAACTTCACGACGCACAAAGTACCACTTTTGCACAGAATTTCGAAAAAATTCAATTAACATAATGATCGGAAGTTGACGTGCATAGGAGGATAACGCGTTAACAGACTCCGCACTATTCGAAGTCATGATATTGTAACGTTCTCCAGGGAAATGTGCTCTTGACCACTTATGTAAACTAGCTTGCATCAAGATAGTTCTAACTGTTGGTACTGCTGCTTCAAAGCGCGCCTTCCATTCTTCAAAGTCGGACACCCTGTACGCTTTGCAAGTCTTCCAGTATAATGCTTGGAATATATGCTTCCCTTTTTTGTTTAAGCCTAAATTTACAAGCAAGTGACGACAGCATACACCTTGATAAGCATTCGGGAAAACTTGCCTAATTGCCAGATCGATTGACGGTGCCCGGTCAGATATGAAGGCCAAACCCGGTCTTTCACCAATGCAATTCTTAAGCTTTGATAAAAACCATATCCAACACTCAGAACCTTCAGTTTTACCCACTCCGTAAGCGACAGGTAAAATTTGATTATTCGTATCCATTCCAACTGCTAAAAACATTGTTCCTAAGTAGTGTCCTTTTAAATGCGCACCATCTATAATGAGTATTGGTCGTAAGTAATTACTCCAACTTCGAATCTGCATTCACATTTATAAGCTATATTAAATATGAAAAAACAAGTTTTATATAGCAACGATAAAGTTTTACTTACCGCGGCACCAATAGCAACGAAAAGACACTCGAACCTCTGTTGGTCATCAGTCTTAATGTGCGTGACTGTACCAGGATTAGCCTTCTTCAAATTGTGACAGTAGAGTGGTAGGTTGTAAAATGATTCGTCGTCAGTCCCTCTTAACAATTCTATGGCACGACACTTCCCCCTCCAAGCTTGAGAATAAGAAACGTCTATTTTAAATCTTTGATTTAAATCTCTCATGATATCTTTCCCACGATATACCCGGCTACTATCTTTCAATTGATCACGAAGTATGTTCCCCAATACATGTTTGTTTGCATTACGGTGATTTGCATTAGTTTGTGTTTTTGAGCATGTGTGGTGGTCTTTTAATGTTTTTACTTGAAAAATTGAATTACTATTTTTTAGCTTTGTGGCTCTTAAGAACCATTGACAACCTTTATTGACACATTTAGCTTCGAATCTTGTGGTTGATGATTGAGCTACTCTGAATGCATAACCTTGTTCGAGACATTTAATACCTAAATTTGTTTTTAGCTCATGTTTGTTATTAAAGAACTGACCTTCAGTAACTTTTGAAGATGACATATACCTATTAGTATTTATTGGTCTTTCTTCGAATTGTGGACATTCCATGGGCTCGGGCATTGACCAAAAGTAGTTGGGTTGCATTTTAGTTGGCACTCGTACTTCATCATCATCATCATCATCATCATCATTATCATCATCGTCGTCGTCGTCGTCATCATCATTTACATCATAATCATCGTCATCGTCATCGTCATCGTCATCATCATCATCATTATTATGTTTTTTCACACTTTCGTCCCCATCACTATTAAAAGACTCATCAATACCCAAAGACTTTGCCGTCTCTTTATCTGTTAATGGATTATAATTTAAATCGACATAAACCCGGTGCTCTTTTTTACCAACAAATTGACTTTTTGTATTTTGAGCATATTTATTTTCAACAGAAAAAGAATGGCGACGAAAGACATCTTGACTGTCACTAATATTGTGAGAGAGATTTTGATACGAAGAAAAATGATCGTGTTGATTTTCATGGAAATCGTTATAAGAAGAAAGATGATCTTCTGAGTAAGCATACGAATTTTCAGTTTGGTACGAGTCACTTACTTGGGTATGATACATATTAGGAACAAAACTAGAAGAACCGACCTCATTTGGTTGATTGCTTCCTCCACCAACAGCGATCTGTTGAACTACATATAACGTAAGATCACCGTACGGGTTATTACGGACGACTTCGATTAGAAAACCTACATCTTCATCGTCAAAAATGTCAACGGGGTGTGTGTACGTTGACATTTTATAACCCAATCTGAACTCCTGTTGCATATCTAAACGAGCCTTTTTAGCTATGAAGTTTTTCAACTTAGAATACCTTGTATTTACAGGCAGACTTATGGCACGTCTAGGTAAACCGAAAGGCAAATACTCATACGTGCCATTTACTAATTCCCAAGAACCCCCCCCCCCCCCCCCCCCAACAAAGAAGAATGTTAACACTGCTAACTTGTGAACTCATTTTTATTTCAAGATATGAATAAACTGATAAAATGGTTGAGGAATGGAAGCAAAATATACAACACCGTTCACTTATAAATAGAGTGAACATACAACTGCATGTATTACTTTTCTTCTTTCGAATCACATCCACAAAATAAGAAGCCAATGAAATAAGTCGATCAGGAGTGATATAACTCGAATCCAATGTAAATAATTTAATATTTTTTGAGCCAATGATCGATCCAGTCGATCGATTGAAATAGAATCCAATGTAAATAATACGATTTGTATGAAATAGAATCCAATGTAAATAATTTAATATTTTTTGAGCCAACTGATTGGTTAAAATTTTCTTTTTAAAATGTATTTATATTTTTAAAAAATATTAAATATTGCAACTTCCTTTTTTTTTTTTCTAAAAAAAATCGAATCGGGCAACTTTCTTATTAAATGATCGACCCAGTCGATCTATTGAAATAGAATCCAATATAAATAAACCGATTTGTATGAAATAGAATTTAATGCAAATACTTTAATATTTTTTTAGCTAACTTATTGATTAAATATTCTTTTTAATTTGTATTTATATTTTTAAATTAGTTAACTTATTGATTATATTTTTTTAAATATTCTTTTTTAGCTAACTTAATAGAATCTAAGAACCTTTTTTTTTTTTTTTTCAATTGGATCGACCCATTTGATCTATGTTTAATTTTTTTTAAAGTCGATCATCATGATCGACAAACCGTCGATCTTGTTCCAAAATTCTTTTTTTTTTTTTTTCAGTTTGGATCGACCCATTCGATCTAGGTTAATTTTTTTAAAGTCGATCAACATGATCGACAAACCTTCGATCTAATTTGTTTTCTTTTGTCTTCTTTCTAGATCGACCCAAAGTTTCATTTGTTTATTACTTAGGATTAATTTGATTATTTAATCTAATTAACGGTTAGAAACTTCATGATCGACGGGATCGAGGGTGTGTCGATCAAACAAGGATTAGTTTCTCTAAACTCTCAGTCAACGGATTAGAATGTTAATTGTGTTCGGTCAAAGGAGTATATATGTGATAAGCCCTAATTAAAAATAGTACGATGATGATGTATCAGTTTATAGAACTTTGTAACAGAACTTTGTAAAAATGAGCTGAATATATGTGCAATTGGTTCCGTCTCCAAATCTGTCACGCATGCAAAGAGATCAGCGAAGAGAGTGAAACGGCATGTCCTCCTTTATTAAAAGTCCTTTGAATCTCATATGTTTCAGTAAGAAAAATAGAATATAAAATGTACAAGTCCTTTGATGCGTTCGAGATATGTAAAACTCTTTGTTATTTATCGATGAAATCAGACCGAAGGTGAAATACAATTTCGGGTTCAGACTGTTCTAGATAATCAAATTGCTTGAATGACGGTTAAACCCCTAATTTTTCGGATTTGAATTTTGAAAACGGGTACGGATTCGGGTTTTGCAAGATTCACGTATATTAGAGCATCTATAATGTACTTGTTTCTAAAGCTTTTCTTGTAAAGCTTTACTTCCTTTTCATCAATTAAACACCGTGTAATTAAAATGAAAGAGAGTGTAGCGACTTAATTCATTGTGATCTTTTTCCTCACAATTATAATTTATTCAAGGGTTTATTAATTTGTGATGCGTTTAACTTTTATATTTTTATATTGTATAGGGTAAATTTTGAAATTTTCTATTGTATGAGATAAACTTTTAAAAACTCTCTATTGTATGTTGACTTGCCTTTTTGGCATAGACAAAAAAGGAAATTTTCCTTTTATGGAATGGGTAAAAAAGGAAATATTACATACAATAGAGAAGTTTAGAAGGTTTACCTCATACAATTGAAAATTTTAAAATTAACTTATACAATAGAAAAATGTTAAAAGTTAATCGTATCACAAAAGAATAAACCGTTTATTTAATTGATAAATTTTTCTTTGTGCAAAAGTTTTTCCGGAGAGAACTTCTCAAGAGAAGCTTTGAAAAGATAGTTTGAGATGCTCTTAGGTTAGCTATTACATCAGCAGGTGAAACCGGGTTAGTCACAAAAATAAGCCTGTATGCGGATCTTCTAATCTAAGTCTAGGTCGCCACGTGTGTGTTTTGAATAACAAAATCAATTGAACTGCGTATTTAATTATCCAAACATTAGTGGGCTTCGTAGCAGGGCCTGATATAACTGGAACATGTTGGGCCATAAAGTTCCTGAGTGTACTTTACAAAAGACTTCGTCTGCTTAGTAGTAGTATGGAGTAATTTTGTTTATAACGATCTATCACTACGATACTCACGGGAGCTAGAAAATGCAAATGAAGAGACGAAAAAAAGGTTAATTTATTTTTTTCTATAGTTTTGTAAGGGTGAAAATTTAAAATTGTCATTAATACCTTAAAAGAATTCATTTTACATATTTTAAAATTTTTTAAAGGGGCGAGTGCTCCACTACCCCCACTCTAACTCCGCCACTGACAATACTGTTTGATAACATATATAAGTATGATAAATTTCATCATAAAAATAGATGCAAGTATGTCCTCGGTATATTTAACACACACATAATATTTTTGTTAACGATGTAAAAGTTCATTAAAGGATAAACTTAAGAAGAATGCAACAAAGGTTTAAAAAAGCATTCAGTGTACGTAAAGTAATAAATTAATTCCCTAATAAACATGTAATACTTACAGTCATTTTATTATACGAAATGAATTATATTTACGTATCATAAAACTTTATAAAAACTTTCAACTTGTATATTATTTTATTTTAAATTCATCCTTTATTTTATAGAAACTTTCAACTTGTATATTATTTTATTTTAAATTCATCCTTTATTTATTGAAGTTGCTAGTGATGAGCCAGAGACTACAGTCACTACCTTCAAATCTTCAATATTATGAGCTTGTTTGGCACAAAACTTTTAAAAATTTAAAATTTTTTATTTTGAAAATTAAGTTCTTCTAAAAAATAAAGCTTTGTTTGGATACACAAGCTTAAAGCTTTTAGTTTGAAGATTAAACTCTTAATTTTAAAAGCTACTCCAACTAGCTTTTAGGAGCTTTTTAATCATTTTTTACACTTTAATATTACAGCTATAGCTACTTTACCAAACACAGTTTACAAAAAAAGTTGCAACTTGAAGCTACAGCTACCAGCTACCAGCTACCAGCTTCAGCTACCAGCTACAGCTAATAGCTAATTTTGCCAAACATACCCATAGACTAATCATTTTAAATTACATATTAAGTTCCCACCAAAGACGTATCCGTGTTTCATCGAAATAACTAACAAATGCATCTGTTTCATCGTATTAAAAGAAAGAGTCAAACTTAATGTACTAATATCTTTACTAATTTTACTAGTTAACTACTCACATGATTATAACTTTTTAAAGTAATATTTATCTCACTTTTTTATCGATCCAGTATTTTTAATAGCACCACAGAAGAAATTAAACTTAATTTTCAATTTATTTGTCGTAAGACTTTTACCATTGAGCTGTCAAAATTGAGCCTCTGCTAAAAACTTCTTTTGGTAGTTATTGTATGTATCTTTTGAATATTTATCTTCCTAAACGAAGAACCTTTTCCATTGAAGTTCATAAACTATTTATAAAAAATTGATAAAATTAGTTACGTATAAAAGAAAACTATTAATAAAATTTTCTATTGAAATTCTAGAAAGGGACGCGATAAATACGACATAAATATACATTGCGAGCTTTATTTGTAGTAAAGTGTTCGTGTATCAATGAATTTGAATATTATATGCATTTATCACGTCCCTTCTAGATATGCTCTAATCAGTTCAATCAAATCATTTTCCATTAAAAAGTGTATAGTAGGACCATATTGTTAAAAGACTAAAGACTTTTCATAGTTGACTCAAACTGTACCTTGACAAACTCGATCCAATAAGTTTAGTTTGCTAGGTAGATTATCGATCGAGTTCATATTTGCAACTTATTTAGCTAAACTTTTCATAATCATGGCCTTGTTATCATGCTTCCTTCTTGTCTTGATCCCTTATGCAGCTTCAATTTCTTTCAATCTTCCAAACATTAGTCCAACAGATAGTCGCCTGTTCAAAGTTGAGAAAGGAGCTTATGCATCTGATGAAGGACTCCAGGTGACCCCAGAAAACAAACGTAATGATTCGAGCAAGTTCGCTGGCCGGGCAACATACTCCGATCCACTTCATCTTTGGGACAAAGCCTCTAGAGAGCTAGCCAGCTTTAATACCACATTCTCATTCGTTATTGATTCAAAAATGTCTTCCAGTTTTGCTGATGGCCTCACATTCTTTCTTGCTGAAGTTAATTCGCTGATAACAGCTGGTGGAGCTTTGGGGATTCCGGTTGATAACACTACTTATCACATGACATATCCATTTGTTGCGGTGGAATTTGATACTTTTGGGAACAATAAGTGGGACAACCCTACCAATATTTCCATGTATCAGAAGCATGTAGGCATCGATGTTAACTCTCTTACTTCGATGTTAACTCTCTTACTTCTGTTACATCTCAGCAATGGGACAGTTCTGTACAACGAGGAGCAGAGAATCAAGCCTCCATAAAGTATGATTCTTTTTCACATAAGCTTACTGTTTTAGTCTCCAGTGATGAGTATGGGGTAATTGAACTTGATCACATCACTGATCTAAGGGAAGTGTTGCCCGAATGGGTAATTTTTGGCTTTTCTGCTGCAACTGGAGATGAGTTTGATAAAAACATTGTAAAATCTTGGAATTTTTCAGCAGTTCGAAACTACAGGTTGATGAACTAAAGGCCATACCACCATCCACGAATCTACTAACAACCACGAGCCAAGGGAAGAGAAAATATAAGACAGGATTTGTAGTGGGGTTGTTAGCTGGTGGATTATTTGTTGTACTTGTTTTGTCTATCTTTGCCTTTTTCTTATGGAGGAACAAAAACAGAGGAGAAGAACTTGAAGAAGATGCATTTGTTATGGAGATGAATAAAGATTTCGAAAAGGACACCGGGCCTAAAAGATTCTCTTACCGCGAATTAGTTCAGGCAACTTCTGGCTTTGTAGAGACAAACAAGCTTGGGGAGGGAGGTTTTGGAGGGGTTTATAAAGGTTTCTTAAAAGACCAAGGCATGTATATAGCAGTTAAACGGCTATCTAAGACGTCTGTACAAGGGAATAAAGAGTATGCGTCAGAAGTCAAGATCATTAGCCGACTGAGGCATAAAAATCTGGTGGAACTCAAGGGTTGGTGCCACGAGAAAGGTGAACTTATGCTTGTATATGAGTTTATGGAAAATGGAAGTTTAGATTTTCATCTTTTTAAGGGAAAGAGTTTGTTGACATGAGGCACACGCTACAAGATTGCACATGGCTTAGCTTCTGCGTTGGTGTATCTACATCACGAAGGGGAGAAATGTGTTTTGCATAGAGATATCAAATCTAGTAACTTGATGGTGGACTCAAATTTCAATGCGAAGCTTGGTGATTTTGGGTTAGCTAAGTTGGTTGACCACGAGAAAGGCTCTCATACAACTAAGTTGGCTGGAACCTTCGGTTACATGGCTCCCGAATGTGCAGCGACAGGCAAGGCTAGCAAAGACACGGATGTTTATAGTTTCGGGGTTGTTGCATTGGAAATAGCGTGTGGGAGAAAGCCTTTTGAGTGCACGGCACCAGAGGATCAAATATGGTTAAAAGAATGGGTTTGGAAGCTTTATGGAACTGGGACTCTTTTAGAAGCAGTTGATCCTCGTCTAGGGTTAGATTTTGAAGAAGAAGAAATTAAGTGTCTGATGACTGTTGGATTATAGTGCGTCCACCCTGACTCAAAACTTCGTCCATCGATGAGACAAGTCATTCAAGTACTGAACTCTGAAGCTTCCTTGCCGAAACTTCCCTCAACTATACCAGTGGCGTCATACTCGACTCCTTCCGTGTAGTTATTCACGGTCACTTCCATCATCCAAAATCATTCTTTAAGCAGCGTCTCTAATGTGTATTATTCACAACCCTTTTATGGGTTTTTTTTATTATAAGTTTTTAACTAGTTTGGATGGATTTGTTTTCTAAATGTAATCACAAAATTATGTTACTTTCATTTCTTTTTACTCCTTTGTATGTGCCCCTTTGGTAATATATGCTACCTGGTTTAATATTGTACTTGCATTCTGATATGTAAAACAGTTCTCAAAGTCTAAAAGTAGGGACTGATATATACATCATGAATTTTGTTTCATATAATAAATTTGTGTATTAAAAAGTTGTACTGTATATATAAATAGTATAAATTTTTAATTTTAGATGCATGTATCTAAACTTTTGGTACATGTATCGCCACCCATAAGTTTCAGTTCCCCCATCATTTTCTTGGAATATTATTATTTTTCCTCATAATCTATTGCACTTTTAACATTATTTTTTAATATATAACATATAACTATAAAGAATATTTCATACAAACATATGCATAGATATCGTGATGATATGTTTAATTACTTACGATATTTATTTAATGACGTATAGTACATTTCTTAGACTGTAGTGACAAGTGTTCCGATAAGACAAAATTCCTTTTAATTAAGAATGAGGCTGCCGACAATAAGAGTATATGGTAGCCAACTTAATCAACAGGATCGAAACCAAAGTCTTATTTCATTCTACGAAATATTAACGCTAAGCATTTTCCTTGAAACTTCGAGCTGAAGATTATGGGAAATTGAAAAAATACCTTTTTTTTTAAAGTATATAAATATTTACCTTTTTCTGAAAAAAGTTGCAAAAATGTCCCGTTACTTCGAAATCGCAAAACGCAATTCGCAAATTTAGTCGCAAATTGCAAATTTCGATTCGCATTTCGCAAACAGAAAATGCAATTCGCAAAACGCAAATGGCGATTGACTTTTTGACTTTTTCACTTAAGATATTTTGTATACTTTTCGGATAAGATAAAAAGATAACATTTTGCGAGATTTCCGCAATTTTAGATTATATTTTGTGAGATTTATGCGATTTTTATATAGTTTTATTCGTAATATATAATAGTCATCAGATTTTACCTAAAATAAGTAAATAAATAAGTAAGTAAAAACGATTCATTGATAACATTTATAATGAATACATAACATAACATAACATATTACAATGATAATAATTTAATGGTGTCCGAAATGAACACTTGGAAAAGATTGAGACGGGTCATATTCTGATTCTTCGACCTTTACTTTTCCGTGTGACCTTGAAGTGGATCTTGATTTGGTTCTTGATCCGACATGCTCGTCTGTTTTATCATAAGGAGCCATACAAGACGATCGACTATGAGCTCTTTCTTTGCAACGACTACATTGTTGTTTTGGTTCTTTTTTCTCCTCACCTTTTGAAGGAAAACGAGCGCGGCCAGGTGGTCGATTAGATTGTCTCTTGACAAGGATTGGGGGTAAGACAGTTTGCAGATCACCTGGATTGATCCATTTTGAAGGATGAGCCATTGGGTTTATAGGCTCTGTGTACGCCGCTCGATATGTTTCTGTCGTAAAATACCTCTCCGCATAGCAGGTTACGTCGTCCTGTTTAAAGAACCTGGCTACTGCCATAACGTGTCCGCAAGGTAAACCGGACAACTGCCATTGCATGCAAGTGCATGTTCTATCTTCCAAGTTTACTGTCACATTCTTGTTCCCATCCACCACCTCACAAATCATATTTGTGGATGGATTAACCATCCAGCCTCGTGATTTCCCATTCCTTTTTCCGATTTTGTGCTCGGCATATGGTGTAACGGGTGTTTTAAGTTATGTTGCAGTGTTGCGATGTTTGAAATACCATTGTTGTACTGAGGATCGAAAAAACTCCAACAACATTGTAATAGGGAGTCTCCTTGCATGCTTGCTCAATGCGTTAATAGACTTTGCACTATTACTTGTCAAGTAAGCATATCTTGTACGTGTAGCATGATGCCTTGACCATCTTTCCGGTCCAACATCTCTAAGAACCTTGGATGAAGCTTGTAAGCGTCTAGAAAGCACACCAAAATGGTGATCAAAATCTGATTGACGGTACGCCTTACACATCTTCCAGTAATGCCATTCGTAGTGACTTACTCTGGAAGATCTGTTTCGCAAGTTCATCAACAAATGTCGACAGCATAGTGCATGAAATGCTTCTGGAAAGACCCTTGAAATAGAAACTGCAATTGAAGGAGCCCTATCAGAAATGATGGTCAGGTTTTCTACACAGAAACCAGCAGATTCGAGGCTGTCACGTAGGTTTCCCAAGAACCACGTTCAAACGTCGTTTGTTTCTGATGCCCCGATTCCATAGGCCAGTGGCAAGATGCCATTATTTCCATCCATAGCAACATCAAGTAAATTAGTTCCCAGGTAACCACCTTTCAAATGTGCACCATCTATGATAATTAGTGGGCGACTATAGTTAACAAATGTACGTATCTGCAATAAGTGTAAACATAAATATTAATTATCAATTATTAATTATAATGTGTAAACATATATGAAAACAACTTATAGATACTTACAGCTGCACCAATGGACATGTAACACATTAGGAATTTATCCTTGTCATCGGTAAGCAAATTGGTTTTGCTCCCTAGGTTATGTAGCTTCAAGTTGTGTAGGTAAAGTGGAAGCATTTGAAATGAATCTGATGGACTACCTCTCAACAACTCAATAGCATAACACTTTGCTCTCCATGCTTGGTTGTATGAAAGGCTTATTTTAAATCGCTTTTTCATATCGAGTTTGATTTCTTTGCCTCTGTACACACGTCCTTCTAAAGTCATCAACTCGCTTAATACGTGACCAAGCACCTTTTTGCTTGCATGTCGGTTATTTGACATGATTTGTGTACGGGAACAAGTGTGAACATCAACTAACTTCCTAACTTGGAAATTGTTACTATCTTTAATACGGCGTGCAGCTACCTTCCAGTCACAACCAGGCAATATACATTGTTGTATACCTTGTCTTGTCCGACTTTTTTGGCTTAATCTGAAAACTTTCTTCAAGACACTTGGTATGCAATTGAAGAATAAACTCCTCTTTAGTTTCAAATGTTTGTCCAATTTGAACCCTTAAAGAGGTTTCATACATTGTAACTGGACGTTTTTTACTTTCTGGAAGGTTATCGCTTAACAGGGGTGGCATATTCCAGAATATATTCTTCCTTGGTGTTGCTCCCTCGTATGTATCTCTTTGATCTTGTTCCTCCTCGTCCTCCTCCTCCTTATTATCATTATCAGAATCAACATGATGAACAAACGAATGGTCAAATGGTAGATGTTGATTGACATTTTGTTCATCATAATGATCATCATTTGGAGGAAGTTCAACAATATATGGAACATACTGATGAGGTTGTGTATTTGTTGGGTATTTGTAACATCCTAAAATTCGAAATTTTGGCGTTCTGCGACACAAAGGTTGTGTCGCAAATGGAGAGGGTGCGACACAATGGTTGTGTCGCATGTTGTGTCGCAAAACGATCTGAGATGAAATTAATCAAGGTGCTTAAGTGTAATTCGCGATTTATATATATATAAACATCGCCAAAACATTTCCAGAACTATATACAACCTTTGAAATCGGTTTTAGAATGAGGAAACAAGGAAATAGAGAGAGTAAGTGAAGAATAAAGATTCAAACTCGAAATTAAAGAAACTGGTCCGTGAATTCGAGGTAAGGTTTCGATTATTATGTGCTATAGTTGTTACTAAGTGATTTGGACGGAGTAGAACAAGTTAATTCGAGTATTACATGTTTGAATTCGAGAATTTCAAATTTGGGGACTGATATGTTCTTCATTGCGTCGCAAGATTGTTATGCGACACAAATGACTATGTCGCTTATGGCAGCGATATTAAGTATTGCGACACAATGATAGTGTCGCAGGAGTCTGTTATGCGACACAATGTAATGTCGCATGAGTTAATGGTGCGACACAATGACTATGTCGCATCAGCTTATGGTGCGACTCAATACTAGTGTCGCTAGGTTTATGAGAGAGTTATGTGGATGCTTATGCATGATTATCGTCTTGTTAAAGTTTGGTTATATAATTGGATAGGTGTTGATCAAGCAGGAAACTCAAATAACAAGCTAGCATCCTTAAATAATCAAGGTGAGTTCATATTATGATTATATTTATTATGTTGATAAATTAGATCCGGTTTACATTCGTGTAAGCGGACCTATGTGACAGACGATATGGTGGTTCATGTTGTTTATTGGACCACACAGTTGACAGATGTACAGTTGTCAGATGTTTAAATGGATCCGGATTACATCCGTGTAAGAGGATTCACATGACAGAGTTACAGGTGGTCTCATATTTTATATGAACCACATAACAGAGTTACAGGTGGTTTCATGTTGTACGTGAACCACATGACAGTTGTATAGGTGTCTCATGTTATAAATCGGTGATTCAAGTGGTAAACCTAATTTTTTTTAAACATTTTTTGATAAAACTCTGCGTGCCATAGGTTTTTCTGGTGCAATAGGAAGTTTTAAAGGCACTCTGTAACAATCCATTGGTAAATACATTGGCATGTTATTAATAATTTCAAAACGACCTCCAGCACAAATAAAAACTTTAAACTTATCAGAGAATTGACTCATTTTGATTAACAAAACAAAGTAAATAAGAAGTTTATAGATTTTGAATCGTACCTTTCGGATAACAGATGAAATGATGATATTGAATATTGAGAGAATTTGTTGAATTTGGTGTGAAATAAACTGATCAAAATCTGATGTTTTAAAGGTAACAATCTTATCCGACAAAAATCTATAGAATCAAAAAAAAATTTATCCGAAATGTCCTTTCGGATAGGAAATCTTATCCTATGAAACGCAAACGCAAAACGCAAACGCAAATGAAAACACGGATAAGATTTCCTGATACTTGATAAGATTTTCTAGATTTTTGTCGGATAAGGTCAAAATCTTATCCGACAAAAATCAACCTGGATAAGATTTTTCAGATTTTTGTCGGATAAGATTTTGACCTTTTGATAAGATTTTATGATACTTGATAAGATTTTCTAGATTTACGCAAAACGCATACGCAAAACGCAAACGCAAATGCCAACACGGATAAGATTAGATTCTGAAAACACGGTAACGACTTGAAATTCTCGGTCAGGGCCGAGATTTTCAGGTCGTAGCCGAGTACGTACTCGGTAACGACTTGAAATTCTCGGTCATGGCCGAGATTTTCAAGTTGTTACCGAGTACGTACTCGGCTACGACCCAAACGACCCCGATCACCGCACAAACCTATTCCGATCTCGGTCAATCTCAAATCCGTCGATCCAAACACATTCAAAATGAAATTTCAACAACACAATACACTAAATAACGCTTATACAATGATTACATACCAAAATACTAACAATTAAATCAAAAAACGCAAAAATAAACAATGCACACCAACTGTTTGATAAAATGCCTAGTATAAACTCGATATTTTTTAAACAATTCGGAATGTAAACGTGTTTATACCTCATAATTTTTCATTTTGATGTTGAATATCGAACAATAATATATCTTGTTCGTCTTTTTCGTTCGCAATTCGAAACCCCTTTGCGGTTTGCGGTTAGCAGTTTTGGTTTGCGGCACTTTGGACGGAGACGGAGGTGGTGGCGGTGCTGATGGGCTGAGGTGGTGGCGGACGATGGTGGGCCGACGGTGTTGATGGCTGAGGTGGTGGCGGACGGTGGTGGAGAGTAACCGGTCCCGGTAATGCGCGTTTGGACGATATTTGAATGTTTTGAAATTTCTTTTTTTTTTATTTTTTTTTTATTTATTACAATTTCCGGGTTGGTCCCGGGTCAGAAGCAGTCTACAAACGGATAGCGACGGGTCAAACGCAAAACCCGGTTTGCGAGTTGCGAACGCAAATTGCGAATTGCGAACGCAATTTGCGATTTGCGATTTGCGTTTTTGTTTTGCGAAATAACGGGGTATATCGGCAATTTTTTTTAAAAAAGGGTAAATATTTATATAATGTTAAAAAAAAAGGGTATTATTGTTATTTCCCGAAGATTATTGGTTTGAAACAAGATAATTGAGAGCTTATAATGTTATTTTTTTGTTAGATTTAAAAAATCCCATTAAACTATTTTAAAGCATAATTAATAAATACATATCGACTGAAAAAGACTTGATATGGCCGACAGTTGACTAATTAAGTCTCTAAAGATTGCCCTTTTACGATCATAAGCTCAGCATATTAAACAAACTGTACCAGATTAATTAAAATGATTAGCTTGATAGATGGTATAAAGAACTAGAATTCCTTTCAATTCTAACTACAACGAACAACTACCTTTTTTTTTGTCCAGTTTCCATAGTCATGGCCATCTTAACATGCTTCCTTCTGTTGTTCATCCCTTCAATTACTTTCAATTTGACAAATGTTAGTCCAAATTCCTGGGACATGTTCACGTTAGATGGTGACACTTATTATCTCCGCTGACGGAATTCGGGTGACCCCAAAAAACAAAGGTACATATAAGGAATGGTACAAATTACTTTCAATTACTTTCAATTTGACAAATGTTAGTCCAAATTCCTGAGACATGTTCACGTTAGATGGTGACGCTTATATCTCCACTGACGGAATTCGGGTGACCCCAAAAAACAAAGGTACATATAAGGAATGGTACAGTGGTCGGGCGACATACTTAGAACAGCTTCATCTTTGGGACAAGGCCTCTGGTGAGCTAGCAAGCTTTTCTACCAGTTTCTCATTTGTGATTGATTCATACCCAGAACCTCGTTATGCTGATGGCCTCACTTTCTTCCTAGCTGAGAATAACGCGGTGTATGGCTTAGGAGGTGCCCTGGGTCTTCCATTTGATATTAAACTCAATGTCAGTACGAATCCATTTGTTGCAGTGGAGTTTGATACTTTTAGTTGGAATGGTTGGGATACATGGCTCCTGAATGTTTAGTGGCAGGCAAAGCAAGTAAAGAATCGGATGTGTTTAGCTTCGTAGTTGTTGCAATGGAAATAGCATGTGGGCGCAAACCTATAGATCACATGGCTCAAGAAAATCAAATACGTTTGCTTGAATGGGTTTGGGACCTCTACTACGACATGGGGACTCTATTAGAAGCAGCTGATCCGCGTTTTGAGTCAAAATTTGAGGAAGAAGAAATCAAGTGTTTGATAATTGTTGGGTTATGGTGCGTGCACCCAGATCCAGAGGCCAGAGCATCGCCCATCAATAAAACAAGTGATTCAAATAATAAACTCTGAAGCTTCTTTGCCTATACTCCCCTCAAAAATGCCAGTGGCATCTTACTTGACGCCACGCATGTCATTATCGGGTGTCTCTAATGTGAATTTGTCAGAGCAAAGGACACCGTCAACAACTTCATCTTTTTTATATGGTTGTTAAATACATTTGTTGCCTTTTTCTGATCATAAACTAGACGCTCGTGCTTTAAAATTACGTGCTTATTACCAAATCAATGGAAAACTTTTCAACATGTATTCTGAAAATAAGTTAAAATCTTAATTTACATGCTTATGTATTTATCTTTATCAAAACCGTACTTTGTAACTACATTACTTATTATATCACATTAAGAAATGTTTGACTGTGCTAATGTGGTACGTGGCTTTAATACCTTTGCAATTGACATACATTAACCATTTATAATCCACATCAGATGTCCTTACTTGGCTATTAGTTAGGAGTATAAAAAGTATCCTAGCCGGCCTCCGGTTTTAAAAAAGTATAACATTAAAACTTATCATATCTCTAATCAACAAATATCGACGCATTTAATTGAGAAAAGTTACTATAATAATTAAGGTATATAGATACTTAAAGTTTAAATTAAAATAATAGTTTACATGTAAAACAATTGATAAAACTTGGTGGAAATTCATATGGGATGGAGACCAAGTAGTATGAGATGCATGATATATTATTCGATAATGATGTAGAATATATAGCTAGAAAAGACCTTTATATTTCTAATATTATGTTTAGTTCAAAGAAGAATTTCTGTACTTTCGAACGAATTCGGTATTGGTGTTGACATTTGAGGACTTTATCTGGACCGCTTAACGTGTTTTTGGATTTGAAGATAAGCTTTTGTGTCTTTTATAAAAGTTATTTGTCATACCTCATTAACTGTTTATGTTGAGCTGTTCAAATGAATATATCCAAATCAATTTTCAGATATAGCAAAACGTATTCGAATTTTCATAGTTAACTAATGTTGAACCCGATCTGTTGGATGACTAGAAATAATAACCGTTATGAACTTACAAAATACTAATATAAAAAGTTTATAAAATTCTCAAAAAATAAAATAAAAAATAGAGTAGTTAACGTATATACGAAAATCTCTTTTAAATAAATAAAAGATGATAGCATAGAGGATTTTAGATATTTGATTGACTCCCTTCATTTTAATTAAGCTATTTATGTTCTTTTTTATTCAACATTTATGTTTTTGATAAAATCGATCAACCATAATAGTTATTAAGTAAATTAAATATATATATATATATATATTTACCAAATCCCCATCCATACGTAACATAATTTCTCCGTTTTTAAAATCAAAGCTTATTCACAATAAAAAGATATTCGAATATGTTTTAATTCCTTATTGAAGATATTCGAATCTATTTTAATTATGTGTATGCCTATATGTATATAAAGTATAACATATCATGATTTGTATGTTTTGCTTTCAAACTATTTAGCTCCTGTGTTCTAGGAGCATCTACGTGAATGAAAATGAAATTATAAAATGATTAGTTTCTCTATATGTAAGATATATGACATAAGAATATTGTGCAGTTAACAGGAGCATGTACTATACCTTCAAGCTTGTGCATTGAAACTGGTAAGTCCTATATACTGTTTGAAATAAAACATTAGATGAAAAATATTGATTTATTTATATGTTATCCTTTCTTAAGAAATTTCCAAGTAACTGAATCTTTCTTTACTTTTATGCGACTCAGAATTCACGAGTGGAGGAAGTGTTTATGATTCTTTGCACAAACAAAAGGGTACATTTGGAACTTCAATATTTAGCAACTGTCTTTACTAGGTTTGAATCATTGTGTATGATTATTTTTGTCTCTCTTTTTATTTTTAAACGTTTTTTTTTACGTTTTATTGTTTTTTATTTATTTTTGTCGTTTTTCTCGTTCTTTTATTATTTTTTCTCTTTTTGTTTTTAAATGTTTCTTGTATTTGTTGTTTTTTGATTTTTGTCAATTTTATGTTATTTTCGTTTTTTCGCTTTTGTCTTTTTTTTCATGATTTCGTAACCTTTTTTTTCTTCATTTTTTCATTTGTTCGTTTAGACTCAAGTTCATTTAGACCCAAACCCTTTTATACTCGAACCTGTTTTGACCCGACTGCCCAAACCTACCCACTCTCCCATTTTGCCACCCTTTAGTGAGAATGATAGTTTTTACAAATATTATTTTTTCAAGGGTATTTTTTATATTTAGTATTTTTAAATATATTTTTGTGAATTTCTCAAAAAAGAATCATATTGGACAGCTAAGTGAATATAAGAAAGTCAGCGATTCGGTTTATGAATCGAGATAAATGATACTATTTTTTTTAGATAAATAAATAAATAAACTATTCGATACTTCAACGAATATTTGAAGTTACCTGAATAAATTAAGTACACTATATTACAATAAAAATCATTAATACGTTCATTCCTTATTAATATTTCTATATTAGTTGTACTTCAACTGATATTTAAAGATCAAATATTATTTTGATGTGTATATATATTTACATATATATAGGGCAAGAATTTACAGGGAAGCTCTAAATCTCGGAGAATGAGGGAATCAAATCTTAGTTTTTGATTTTTTCATAAATAAATGTTTTTAACATTCATTTGTGATGAATGTTAAATTTTGAAATTATTTATGATTTTTAAAATTCATTTATGATGACTCAAGGATTTAAATTTGTTTCTTTCATTTCTTAACTTTTTTGCTTCCCTCTTGATCCCCACCCTATATATATGTATATATTTTGATGTATGTATGAAACTTTATTACCAAATACCAACCCTATGAGATAAACATTATCATTTTTCTATCTCTATGTTATATGAAACTTAGATTACAGTTTATATAATATTTTAGTTTTGGTAATATGGTCGATCCAATATCCATTATTGTATTGACAAAAAAATCATTACAAAATATTAATTACATCTATAAAATTACAAAATGTTAGTTAGGTCGTGGTTGACTATATAAGACACAAAGACGACTTATTTCATTTCTTTTCTAGGCAATATGTCAACATCATAATACTATATTTGTATCCAATAAGAAAATTAATGACTGATTCAACTCAAAAAAAAGTTTACATATAACCGGCCTGCTACTTTTGTAGCAATTTCCATCAATCATGGCGTTCTCCATGATCCATCTGATCACTTTTTCCCTTCTTGTTTCAATCCCTTTTGCAACTTCAATTTCATTCAATCTGCCAAATATCGGTACGCAGAATCAGAATCGAGAAATACTTACGCAAGGTGATGGTGCTTATATCTCAGATGGGGGAATCCAAGTGACCCCAGATGGTATTAGTGCTGTAAGAAATCAAAAAGCAGGTCGAGCGATTTACACGAGCCCATTACATCTTTGGGACAACACTTCTGGTGAGCTAGCAAGTTTTTCAACTAATTTCACCTTTGTGATTGATTCAAACGGGCCTACATTATACGGTGATGGCCTTACGTTCTTTCTTGCTGAGAATAATTCTCTGATGACTGCTGGTGGAGCCATGGGGCTTCCGATCAATGCCACAACCATTCAGGCGGTGAACCGATTTGTGGCGGTTGAGTTTGATACTTTTTGGAATGATTGGGATCCACTTGTGTCAGGCAATATTTCGATGGGTGATCATGTGGGTATTAGCATTAGTTCTCTTGCTTCTATTAGATCTCAAAAATGGTTAAGTAATGTAACTGGAGGGGGTGAGTGTCAAGCTTGGATTAATTATGATTCTGTTTCGAAAAATCTTAGTGTTTCCTTCACTGGTTTTCAAAATAATACGGTTGTACGTCAAGATGGACTTCTTTACACAGTTGATCTAAGGAGAGAGTTGCCGGAACGGGTTATTTTTGGGTTTGCAGCAGCAACCGGAGCATTGTTTGAGAGAAATAACGTAAAATCTTGGGCTTTTGATAGTTCGGATTTACAGGTGGATGTAAACAATGGGATGCCACCGAATACAGGACAGAACCCAGGCCCGGATCTGGTCAGAGTGAAAAGCAGCAACAAGATGGGATTAATAATTGGAATATCGTCAGCGATTGTTTTAGTGCTTGTTCTTTCATTTGGTTTTTGGATGGTAAAGAAGAAAAGAAATACAGAAGATGAAACGGATGAAATTCCATTTGATGTTGAAATGAACAATGAATTCGAGATGGGCACAGGGCCTAAAAGATTCTCATATAATGAATTAGCTCGCTCGACTAGTGACTTTGCAGATAACGAGAAGCTCGGAGAGGGAGGTTTTGGTGGGGTATACAGAGGTTTCTTAAAAGATTCAGGTACATATGTCGCAGTGAAAAGGGTGTCAAAGAGTTCCAAACAAGGGATCAAGGAGTATGCATCAGAAGTCAAGATCATTAGCCGATTGAGGCATAGAAATCTTGTCCAACTTACAGGCTGGTGTCACCAGAAAGGCGAACTCCTGCTTGTCTACGAATATATGGAAAATGGAAGCTTAGATTCACATCTTTTCAATGAAAAAAGCTTGTTGACATGGGGCACAAGGTACAAAATTGCTCATGGTCTCGCTTCTGCTTTGTTATATCTACATGAAGAATGGGAGCAATGTGTTTTGCATAGAGATATCAAATCCAGTAATGTGATGTTGGATTCAAATTTCAATGCGAAGCTTGGTGATTTTGGGTTGGCTAAGATGGTTGACCACGAGAAAGGCTCGCAGACAACTATGTTGGCTGGAACCTTAGGCTACATGGCTCCTGAATGTGTAGTGACGGGTAGGGCAAGCAAAGAATCAGACGTTTATAGCTTTGGAGTTGTTGCGTTGGAAATAGCTTGTGGGCGAAAGCCCATTGAGTACAAGGCACCAGAAAAGCAAATACGGTTACTAGAATGGGTTTGGGATCTTTATGGAACTGGGGCTCTTTTAGAAGCAGTCGATCCACGTCTGGAATCAGATTTTGTGGAAGAAGAAATCAAACGTTTGATAATTGTTGGGTTATGGTGTGTACACCCTGACTCAGAAGTTCGACCTTCGATGAGACAGGCGATTCAAGTACTCAAATTTGAAGCCTCCTTGCCTAGACTCCCCTCAAAGATGCCGGTGGCATCTTATTTGACGCCTCCAATGTCGTCCTTATTTGGTGTTACTTCCATCCTCGAAAATCAATCAGCAAGTACCATTTCCTCAAACCAAACAACATCGTCTACGAATTCTTCAGCTGCATCGCTATTGCATTCAATGTCATGACATGTCATCTATTATTGTTTTGTTCTTACATATTTTAAACAACCATCTACTATATTCATTGACTTTGACTACACTTTATTAATTCTATAAATTAACGTTTTATACTTTTTTTTTATATATAAAATGTAATGGTTTTATTACATTTAATTTAATTTAATTCTTGTTTGATAATGTAGTGTTTAATTTTATTAAAAGTAATTGTTCTATTAAGAAAAATGAAAATAAAATAAAATAGTGGATTCTGAATTGTAGTCGTGAACAGTCGTGACAATTACTATTACAAGTAATTGTCCACAATGTGTAATCATCGTGACTGACGTACAATATGTAGTCATCGTGACTAATGTGGCTCACAGTGGTATCACGATTAAATATTAGTACTGCGACTAGTCTAACAAACAAATTGTAAGATCTATCTATTTAAACAAATTGTAAGATCTATCTATTTTCTCTAATCTCAGTGTTGATTTTGTCCTTCCTTACTCATGTGCTCTCGTGCGAAAAAAGAAAACCCTGTTTTATAAGGGGAGAAAAGATCAGTATTTTCAGACCCGGGACCCGGGTCGACTCAGCCGGACCGCGACTTAGAACCAAAGCCGAGGCAACGTAGGTCGGTTCAATAGCAATTTTCAACTAGAATCAACAGGCCGGTTTGACCCGTTAAACTAGACTAGTCATTGACCCGTTTTTTTTTCGACTGTAACTACGTAGGTCAACCATGTTCATGTTGGATTTACTTGTGTGCTTTACTTGGAATATATAGGAGGTCCTTGTGGGTTTTCGTTTATGGTATTGCTGATGTAGAACAACTTCAACGTTAAAGGAAAATATAACATAATAAAAATGTATATCTCATGTTTCGAACACAGATCTCCTACTTGTTAGATGCTTTGACTTTCAACTGATCTAACCATGACTTTGTGATAGTGCTTTATTTATAAATATTTATTACTAGTTTGTAAGTGATTATTATAAAGATATTCTAATATCTCTTTAAATGGTTATTTTGACAATTCTATAATAAGTTAATAGTCATTATATATTTCATTTCAAATATCATAATTTATTATTGTAGTTTTAGAAGAGGTTAATGCCAAAATGATGCAACGTACTGCCATCAAATATTTCATCTATACAAGTTACCAATTTTTTGTTCTGAGTATATAACAAACTAGAAGATTTTTTATCAATGTATGCAACATGGTAACTGAACCCGATAAAATTATATATGTAAACATTTTTCAATTTTTTAAGAATATATCGCAGATAATTTATACCTCTAGAGTTAATATGTCATCATCTTCATCTTCATTACAACCTGCAACCTTATGAACAAGTTAAAGATATCCAACTTAATGACATAATCTATAATTAATGTTAACCAATAACTAACATTTGGATTCTTCTTCATAATCATCAGCATAAGAGAAAGAATGATAAATTGCAGCAGAGTGAGGCACGTCTCACAATATTCCCAACAAGTTCTACAACACATTTCAAATAAAAACTTTAGACAATACATCAAAGACTTACAAGATGTTTGGGATTGCTTATTTAAGCGTTTATTTGCTTATTTTAAAAGAGATAAGCAACTACAAACACCGTTTTAGAAACTGCTTATATACTTATTTCTCAAGAAATAAGTACTTAAAAATAAGTATGTTGAGACATGTTTATTTTTTAAACAAATAAACACTTATAAATAAGCAATGACAAACACTCCTTACGATTCCCAACAACATCTTCATAACATCATCATCTTCATTACAACCTGCAAACTTAAGAACACACATACATATATGACCATGGTAATTGATTCGACGGAAAAGAAAAGGGCGGCTGGTATGCTCGCCGCCAGAACCACAGCCACTAGATCCGGCTAAAATCCGACTAGATCCCGTCAAAATCCGATCAGATCTGGCGATTCACAACTCGAAAGTGGAGCTCAAAGTTTCTGATCGAAGGTTAAATATCAACCGTTTGTTTTCATTTATTTTTTTAATTTTGTTTCAATTAAGATAACCCTAGGCCGAGACTTTGGAATTCAAAAGCTACGTGCTTCTAATGGTTGTAGCTAAATGGGGTTAAGAATTAATCGGGTTAAGATTTTCAAGCTTTAAGGTTGTAGGTGGAAGTATGTAAACAAATGTGGCAAAAATCGTATGTGGCTACCATCGTACAGTAAACGTGGCAAAAAAAAGGTCCATCTAGTATCATACGTGGTTGTTTAGTCAGCAAATTGCATATTGCAGCAAGTAAAAATTAATTATGTCAAGATATGAAAACGGTTTCTTCCAGTACGCTGTATCCTTTCGGCATTAACTCTTTTAAGAGTTTAAGCCTATAAGATCAAGTCACCATTTTTTAATTTGACTTTTTTATCGCACTTTGACCACTCATTAATTGTGATAAAAAATTCTAATTTCAAAATTGTAAATTTTTCAGTCAATATGGAGTGTCATTAAATATCAATCCATCGATTTTAATAAAAGTCAAAAAGTCAAATACCGGTTCGACCAGCCGATTCGACCTGGTTAAACCATATCCGAGAACTTAACCGAGTCGATCATTGACGCGAATTTCAAAACATTGGAAAAATTACAAAATAAAGCCAAAGTCGAATCCGGGTGAGCTGGGTAGTGGCATAGTGTTTGACAATAAACTTTAAAATTTTATGATCAGGCCCGCAAACAAAACAAAATGTGAATTGGGCTTTCTTTTCAGACACTACGAATTTTTTGTTAAGGAAAATTGATCATTAGCTTTCTTTTTAAAATTTTAAGGTTTCATTGCGGTGGTGAACCGATTTGTGGCGGTTGAGTTTGATACGTTTTGGAATTGTGATTGGGATCCATACGTTTTTAACAATATTTCAATGGGTGATCACGTGGGTATCAGCATTACCTCTCTTGCTTCTATTAGATCTCAAAATTGGTCAAGTAATGTAACTTGTGGGGTAGTGTGCCAAGCTTGGATTACGTATGATTCGGTTTATAAAAATCATTGTGCTTCCTTCACTGGTTTTTAAAACAATACAGTCGTACGTCAAGATGGGCTTGTTTACACGGTTGATCTCAGGAATGAGTTGCCCAAGCCTACTACAATGACAAGGAAGGCCTTTACTCTTATTCATGTTCCCGACTTCTGGGGATGCTTTCTTTCATCAAAGTCATGTAAGAAATAGAAAACAATGGGTTATTTTCGAGTTTTCAGCAGAAACCTGGAGCTCGGTTTCAGAGAAATATCGTCACATCTTGGACTTTTGATAGTTCCAACATGGAGATTGATGAAAACAATGGGGTGACACTGGACCCGGGTGCTGATCCAGCTAAAGAGAAAAACAGCAAGGCAGGATTAATAGTTGGAGTATAGGTTACATTTACTTTTTTGGTGGTATGTAGTATAATTTGTTTTGTGGAGGAGGATAAAGAAGAAGAAGAAGAAAAGCAGAGAAGTTGAAGCAGTAGAAAGTGCATTTGAAGTTGAGGTGAACAACGATTTTGAAATGGCGCCAGGCCTAAATGATTCTCCTACCTCGAATTAGCACAATCGATTGGTGAGTTTGATGAGAGCGAGAAGCTTGGAGAGGGTGGTTTCGGTGGTGTTTACAAAGGTTTTTTAAAGATTCAAGCATGTATTTTGCAGTCAAAAGGGTGTCCAAGACTTCCAAATAGGGATCAAGGAGTATGCATCAGAAGTTAGGATCATTAGCCGATTGAGGCACCAAAAAATGGTGGACCTCAAGGGTTGATGCCACGATAAAGGTGAACTCATGCTTGTCTATGAGTATATGGAAAATGGAAGTTTAGATTCACATCTTTTCAAGGCTAAAAGCTTGTTGACATGGGGAACAAGGTACAAAATTGCCCAAGGTCTGGCTTCTGCTTCTTTGTATCTACATGCAGAATGGGAGCAATGTGTTTTACACAGAGATATTAAACGAGTAATGTGACGTTGGATTTGAATTTCAATGCAAACCTTGGTGATTTCGGGTTAGCGAAGTTGGTTTGACCACGTGAACGGCTCATAGACAACGATGTTTGCTGGAACTTTGGGTTACATGGTTCCTGAATGTATAGTGACCGGAAAAGCAAGCAAAGAATCAAATGTGTGTTTAGCTTCGGACTTGTTGCATTAGAAATAGCTTGTTGAAAACCCATTGAGTACAAAGCTCAAGAAAAGCACATATGTTTACGAGAATGGGTTTGGGAGCTCTATGGGACCGGGAGACTTTTAGAAGCAGTTGATCCACGTCTAAGTCTGGGCTTAGAATTTGTGGAAGAAGAGATCGAGTGTTTGATGATCGCTGGGTTATGGTGCGTACACCCTGACTCAGAGTTTCGCCAATCGATGAGACAAGCAATTCAAATACTTATTTGTGAAGCTTCCTTGCCTATACGCCCCTCAAAGATGCCAGTGGCATCTTACTCGACACCTAACATGTCTTCGTTTTTTAGTATTGGTTCTATATATAGCCCAAAGCCAATCATCTAGTAGCGTCTCTAACACAGATCCTCGAAGCAAACGTCTTGACAAAGTCTTCCTGTTGTCCATCTATATCACTATTTCACTCAATGCATTGACATGGATAATTCGTTTAACTTTCTCGATTCACAAAATAGGGCTTCGAATGAAGAATAAAAACTTATTCGAGCTCGAGCTAACGATATACTATAGGCGAATAAATTAAAATTAAATACCATCTATTGCTTATACCTAATTGCTAATCTTTAATCGCTTGCAAACAATCACATAAATGAAATAGTACGTTTATGAATATTCTTACAAACATTCTCATTCCCATACAGAAACAAATATTATAACAAACTAATTCCAATCCAAAAACTGTTATATGCAATAATTAGATATTAACAACGGTAAACTTTTGCAAACTTAACTTTTCAGTACGAGCAACTTTTAAACTCAGCAAAGTCTCTTTTTAAAATTGTTGGGCCCAATTAGTCTCTATTCATTGGGCTAAATGTATATAGATGGGCCGGGCTTAAATTTTTTTACAGAACTGCTTGGATAGATAATATCGGCCATGGGCAGTTGGGTACCCTAGCCTTAGAAGTTAGACATAGCCGGCATGTAAATTCAAGAGTAAATTACATTCTCGGTTTTGTGCTTTTGCCGGTCCCAATCTCCGCATTGGACATTGTGTAGGCCCAGACCCGGGATTTCGTTTCATTGTCCGCCTTTGTCAACGTAAAATGACCCACCCAATGCCCTTAATTCATTTGTTATACATTTCTTTAGATTGACAATAACTTGTGATGGCATGTTTGTAATTATTAACAAATTATAGAACTAGTCCATACTCCATCTTCTTTGTCTATCACGTTATACAGGAGCACTAGGCCACTAGCAGCACCATTTCATTTTTTTTATGAAATTAACAAAATAAAATGCATGCGTTTGCCTTTTGCTTTCTCGTTAGCAAGAAATAGAAGATGAACAATTCTAGATCGGAAACTCGCTATCGATTTCTTCCTTCTCGAAACCACCACCCTTAACGACGATCCTCAAAACTTCCAGACCTTCGGCATTATCATACGTCACCAGATATGGGTTAGATTTACGTTTTCTTTCTGGTCGTATGTAATAAACCGGTTTGTGAGTGAATCGTTTGCCGGTGTTCGCCGGAGTTTGGCTGGAGAAGACAACTTAAGGATGTAGGTTGCTCGTTCGAATTCGAACGACGTTGTATATCTGTGTCAGTTTGTTGGATACCAATTTCCGGTTTCCATTTGCTTGTTTTGTTAGTTGTATATGTTTTTAAAACCAATTTTTAGAGGTGAAAAATCATATTTGTGTTTTGTTGGTTAACGGGGTGAACTGAAATCAAAATGGACATGGTTCAATTTTGGGGTTTGGAGTGTTTGGATCTGGTCAAGTGTCTATTTGTTATTGATCTCTGAAACAAAAGGTTAACGATTTCGTTTGTAATCTTAAAAAAAAGGTTAGGGTTTTGGTGGTGTTAGTGGTAGCGAGTACCATGATCGGTGATGCTATTGATAAGTGATTGCCGGAAAGACGATCGATCGGAAGAGATATAGCTCGGTCAAATGAAGAATGGCTGGTGGACTGGTGATGGTGATAAGAAATACTCCGTACTATGATTTTAGTTCACCTAGTTGAGACTGTAAATACAATATTCGACTCAAGAACTGAAACTGTAATTACAGAGACAGCCACATAGACAACAACATGAACCGAAAATATAACTTACTGTAAATTCAGATTGACAACAATCATAAGAATTTAGCAATTCAATGTATCAATCGAGATAAAGTGATAATATATAATAAATTTATTATTTCTCATTATCGTCAAAATTTATTGTTCCAATTTTTTTTTTCCAAATTAGTCAAGTTAAATATGTTAAAAGTAATCTCCTTGCCTTTAAAAAAAAAAAGTTAATTACATGGTTAATTTTTTTAATATACGGACATTAATACACTTAATTCTTGTACTTCATTTTATGCATTAACAGTTCAAAAACACAAAATTTGTATTTTCTTCCTCGTTAAGTTTAGCATTTCACTCATTAAATACATTAAAAACAACTGAAATATCTTTATTTTTTATTTTTATTTTGTTTTGTTCTTTTGTTTACTTCATATCTTACCCAAACTTCCACCCTCACTTCATCTCTTCTCCAAGTCAAAGCCCTAATTTTTTTACAAAAAATCCTCAAAATTTAAACGCCGCCACCATCTCCGTCAAAAGATTCCAGCGAGAATGGTCTTTAAAGTCGAGATCCTTACATTCTTTAAAGTCGAGATTCCAGTGATTTTGGTTTTGGATATTTTCAGATCCGCTAGATGGTATTAACTTTTTCAGGTCTTAGCAAACTTTATCATGTATTTGGTTGTATTGACGGGTGTTACAAAATGTGAGGCGGTTGTGGTTGTATTTACTTTTTGTTAAACATGTCCTAATGGTGGAAGATGATTGTAAAAATGGTTAAATTTGATCAAAGGCTAAAACGATAATTTTAATGTATTAATGGTTTAAATGTTAAACTTAACAAAGAAAGAACCATTAATAAAAAGTTTTGTATTTTTGAATATCAATAAAAAACGAAGTATAAGAATTAAATGTGTCACTGTGTGTAAACTTAAAAAAAAAAGCAATTTGATCATTCCTTCAACATTTTCAAAAGATTATAGATAATATGAACTCGAGTTATCGTCCTATTATATAATCAAATTTTTTTAATTGAATTGATAATAATTCATTATTAAAAAATATTATCTTACAGTTATAAAATTACAAATTGTTAGTCAAGTCGCTCTCGACTGATATCAGAAGATTCTACGAAAGAATCGGAGACGCCTTAGTTTGATTTCTTTTTCAGGTAACATGTCAACATGAAAAAGCAAATTCATGACTGATTCAAGTTGACAAAAAGTATACACAATTGCATTAATTAAATAACTCTAGCATATATAGTGACAAAAAACGTGTAACCTTTTTGAGTCATATTCATGTTCAAAAACCAATATAGCCTGCTAATTTTGTAGCATTTTCCATTAATCATGGCTTTCTTCATAACCCGTCTGATCACTTTCTTCCTTGTTTCAATCCCTTTTGCAACTTCAATTTCGTTCAATCTGCCAAATATTGGTACGGGGAATCAGAATCGAGAAATAGTTACACAAGGTGATGGTGCTTATATCTCAGATAGGGGGATCCAAGTCACCCCAGATGGTACTAGCGCCGAACAAAAAATGAAAGCAGGACGAGCGATTTACACGACCCCATTACATCTTTGGGACAAGACTTCTAGTGAGCTAGCAAGTTTTTCGACCAATTTCACCTTTGTGATTGATTCAAACACGGCTAAATCTTACGGTGATGGCCTCACTTTCTTTCTTGCCGAAAACAATTCTGTAATTACTGCAGGTAGAGCCATGGGACTTCCAGTAAACATTACAAACGCTGCAGCGATGAACCGATTTGTTGCGGTGGAGTTCGATACTTTCTGGAACGGTATTGATCCATATGTCTCTGTTAATAAAACAATTGGTGATCATGTAGGTATCAACCTTAACAATCTTACATCTGTTATGTATGAAAAATGGTTAAGTAATGTCACTGGTGGGGGAGAGTGTCAAGCTTGGATTGATTATGATTCTGTTTCAAAAAATCTTAGTGTTTCCTTCACTGGTTTTCAAAATAATACAGTTGTACGTCAAGATGGACTTCTTTACACGGTTGATCTAAGGAGAGAGTTGCCGGAATGGGTTATTTTTGGGTTTTCAGCTGCGACTGGCGCAGCATTCCAGAGGAATACCGTTAAATCTTGGGCCTTCGAAAGTATGGATTTACAGGTCGATGAAAATGATGGACCGCTGTCAAACCCAGGCCCAGATCCAGTCAGTGGGAAAAGCAACAAGATGGGATTAATAATTGGAATATCAGTTACGGTTGTTTTTATGCTCGTTCTTGCATTTATGTTATGGAGGAGAAAGAAGAATAAGAGGCAGAGCATGGAAGATGAAGCGGATGAAATTTTATTTGATGTTGAGATGAACAATGAATTCGAGATGGGCACAGGGCCTAAAAGATTCTCATATAATGAATTAGCTCGCTCGACTAGTGACTTTGCGGACAACGAGAAGCTTGGAGAGGGAGGTTTTGGTGGGGTATACAGAGGTTTCTTAAAAGATTCGGGTACATATGTCGCAGTGAAAAGGGTGTCAAAGAGTTCCAAACAAGGGATCAAGGAGTATGCATCAGAAGTCAAGATCATAAGCCGATTGAGGCATAGAAATCTTGTCCAACTTACAGGCTGGTGTCACCAGAAAGGCGAACTCCTGCTTATCTATGAATATATGGAAAACGGAAGCTTAGATTCACATCTTTTCAATGAAAAAAGCTTGTTGACATGGGGCACAAGGTACAAAATTGCTCATGGTCTCGCTTCTGCTTTGTTATATCTACATGAAGAATGGGAGCAATGTGTTTTGCATAGAGATATCAAATCGAGTAATGTGATGTTGGATTCAAATTTCAATGTGAAGCTTGGTGATTTTGGGTTGGCTAAGATGGTTGACCACGAGAAAGGCTCGCAGACAACTATGTTGGCTGGAACCTTAGGCTACATGGCTCCTGAATGTGTAGTGACGGGTAGGGCAAGCAAAGAATCAGACGTTTATAGCTTTGGAGTTGTTGCGTTGGAAATAGCTTGTGGGCGAAAGCCCATTGAGTACAAGGCACCAGAAAAGCAAATACGGTTACTAGAATGGGTTTGGGATCTTTATGGAACTGGGGCTCTTTTAGAAGCAGTCGATCCACGTCTGGAATCAGATTTTGTGGAAGAAGAAATCAAACGTTTGATAATTGTTGGGTTATGGTGTGTACACCCTGACTCAGAAGTTCGACCTTCGATGAGACAGGCGATTCAAGTACTCAAATTTGAAGCCTCCTTGCCTAGACTCCCCTCAAAGATGCCGGTGGCATCTTATTTGACGCCTCCAATGTCGTCCTTATTTGGTGTTACGTCCATCCTCGAAAATCAATCATCCAGTACCATTTCCTCAAACCAAACAACATCGTCTACGAATTCTGTATCTGCATCACTATTGCATTCAATGTCATGACATGTATTCTATTATTGTTTTGTTCATACATATTTTAAATAACCATCTACCATATATCATTGACTTTGACTACACTTTATTAATTCTAAAAACCAATGTTTTGTAATTATTTTTTTGTAATATGTAATGGTTTTATTGCATTTAATTTAATTTTTGTTAGATAAATGTAGTGTTTAATTTAATTAAAAGTACTTAATTTATTTAGCAAAATAAAAATAAAATAAAATAGCGTGTTTCAAATTGTAATTATGAGCCGTCCTGACAATTACTATCGCAAAGAGTCGTTCAACAATGGGATACCACCGAATCCAGGAGAGAACCCAGCCTCGGATCCGGTCGGTGGGAATAGCAGCAACAAGATGGGATTAATAGTTGTCCAGATTGAAAAGTTTGACCAAATGGGAAGATGTGTGACTTATAAAGCTTTAAATTTTATAATGGATATTTTCCAAGTGTGGGCAGGTGAAGCACCGTTAAAGTGTAATACTTTAGCAACCAATCAAAATGGAAAAGAAAATATGAGAAGGCATGTGGGTATCGAGTTGTTTTAAGATATGAGTAATTTGTAGTTGTGATGAGATGTATTTGCGTGAGATTGTATTTGAGGGCATCAAGTGGCTACTATAGTTGTGTAAGCTTGTATTGTAGTATGAGATGAGATGTAACTTCTTAAATTTAAATAATAAATTGTTTTGTTATTAAAAAAAATAAATTAATAGTTGAAACATTGGTAGCGATTGTTTTAATGCTTGTTCTTCATTTGTTTTTTAGAGGGTAAAGAAGAAGACGAAGCAGATGAAATTTCGTTTGATGTTGAGATGAACAATGAATTCGAGATGGGCACAGGGCCTATAAGATTCTCATATAATAAATTAGCTCGCTTGACTAGTGAAATTGCGGATAATGAGAAGCTTGGAGAGGGAGGTTTTGGTGGGGTACACAGAGGTTTCTTACAAGATTCGAAAGCCCATCGTGTACAAGGCACCAGAAAAGCAAATACGGTTACTAGAATGGGTTTGAGATCTCTAAGGGATTGGGACTCTTTTAGAAGCAGTCGATCCACGTCTGGAATCAGACTTTGAAAAAAGGGGGGAGGCCTTCAAAGTCCAATCCAGGTAAGGTGGGTACTGGGTAGTGGCAAAGTGTTTGACAACAAACCCTAAAACTTTATAGTCAGACTCAGGCCCCCAAAAAGCTAAATATGGTCAGGCCCACTAAATTTTTTGTAAATTGGGCCTCCATTCAGACACTATGAATTTGTTGTAAAGAAAAATTGATCATTAGCTTTCCTTTTTAAACTTTTAATGTTTCATTTTCTAATAAAAAATATATAAGATACTTTTTTTTACCACACGATGTAAATTGTTTGATCCGCCAGTGGGTTGATCACTCAGTTAATATATTTATAGAGCACGTGTAAAATAAAATGTACTCTGTTATGATATCCTTAATATTATGATTGCAAATGCCGTTCTCTAAACTCTAAAGGTGTGAATCAACATCAACATATATTTCTAAAAGTAGCATAACATGCAAAGTATATTAGCTGGTTCTATATGCATATAGAATGTAGACAGCGTAACTTTTCAGTACCTTCTTAGAAAGAATCGTGGACGTCTAGTTTAATCTTTTGATAATTTTGTCAATTTCATATGACAATCTCATAAACCGAACTCAAGACCAATTCAATAGCCTTTCTGATATAGATAGTTAAGTTGAGCAAAGTACTTGACAACAAAATTTCAAAATTTATAGTAAGTTCCCGCAATCATGGCCTTCTACATGACCCATTTGATCACATGCTTCCTTTTTGTCTCAATACCTTATGCAGCCTCACTTACGTTCGATTTGACTAGTATTGGTCCACAAAATATGAATCAGGAGATAGTAATGGATGGTAAGGGAGCTAATATCATTAATGGTGGTATCCAGTTGACCCCAGATGGGATTGTAGCCAATCAGACCAGACGAGCGACATACTTTAGACGACTTCATCTTTGGGACAGTAGATCTGGTGAGCTTGCAAGCTTCAGTACAAATTTCACTTTTGTTATTGATTCAAACACGACTACAAACTACGGTGATGGCCTCACTTTCCTTCTAGCTCAGAATAATTCTGAGATATATCCTGGTGGATCCATGGGGCTTCTAGTCATTGGCGCAAATATTAGTTTGATAAACCCTTTTGTTGCAGTTGAGTTTGATACTTTTTGGAACCGTCTATGGGATCCATTAGACGCTACAAATACTTCTATCGGTGATCATGTGGGGATCAACATTAACTCTCTTGCTTCTGTTAAGTCTCAGAAATTGTTAAGTAATTTAACTGGTGAAAGAGTGTGTCAAGCTTGGATTACATATGATTCGCTTTTGAAAAATCTTAGTATTTCTTTCACTGGTTTTCAAAATGGTAAAGCTTTTCGTCAAGATGGTCTCTTTTTCACTATTGATCTCAGGCATTTGTTACCCGAATGGGTTATTTTTGGCTTCTCAGCAGCAACGGGAGCTTTGTTCCAGAAAAATAGTGTGAGATCTTGGACTTTCAATAGTTCAATTTTACCAGGTGACAAAACCAATGAGCTGCCACCAATACCAAGTCCTGGTCCTGTTAATGGGAAAACTAGCAAGGTGGGTTTGCTGGTTGGTTTAATAGTTGGATTAGTAATGCTTACAGTTACTTCTCTAGGCGCGCTTGTGTTCATTTTGTTAAGGAAGAAGAACAAAAACAGGGATGAACAAGCTGAAAAGGGTGGAGTCGATGCTGAGATGAACATTGAATTTCAAATGGGCACCGGGCCTAAACAGTTTTCTTACCGTAAATTACCTAGATCAACGCAGAATTTTGCAGAGACTGAGAAGCTTGGGGAGGGAGGCTTTGGTGGGGTTTATCGAGGTTTTTTGAAAGATTCAAATACATATGTTGCAGTCAAGAGGGTATCAAAGAGTTCAAAACAAGGGATCAATGAATATGCATCAGAAGTCCGGATCATTAGCCGATTGAGACACAGGAACCTGGTGCAGCTCACAAGTTGGTGTCATGAGAAAGGAAAACTCCTGCTTGTTTACGAATACATGGAAAACAGAAGCTTAGATTCGCATCTCTTCAAGGAAAAAAGCTTGTTAACATGGAATAACAGGTACAAAAATTGCTCATTGTCTGGCTTCTGCTTTGTTGTACCTACATGAAGAATGGGAGCAATGTGTTTTGCATAGAGATGTTAAATCAAGTAATGTGATGTTGGATTCGAATTTCAAAGCAAAGCTTGGCGATTTTGGATTAGCTAAGTTGGTTGACCACGAGAAAGGCTCAGAAACAACAAAGATGGCTGGAACGATGGGTTACATGGCTCCTGAATGTGCAGCGACCGGCAAAGCAACCAAAGAATAAGATGTTTTTAGTTTTGGGGTTGTTGCATTAGAAATAGCTTGTGAGCGAAAATCCATCGTCTACAAGGCTCAAGAAAATCAAATATGGTTGCTAGAATGGGTTTGGGAGCTCTATGGGGATGGGACTCTTTTACAAGCAGTTGATCCGCGTCTAGGGTCAGAGTTTGAGGAACATGAAGTCGAACATTTGATGATCGTTGGATTATGGTTTGTGCACCCTGATTCTGAAGTTCGCCCATCGATGAGACAAGTAATTCAAGTACTGAAACATGAAACTTCCCTGCCTGCACTCCCCTCAAAGATGCCGGTTTCATCTTACTGGATACCTTCCGTTGTCCCAAACCAATCATTTGATGTCGTCTCTAATAGCGATTCTTCAAACCGATCCTTATTTATTAGCCGTTAATAAGTATATATATATATATTGACAACCTTTTCCAATTTGTATCTTTTGATGACTGCTATTAGGAGTCAAAAACCTTCTTTTTTCTATGAACAAGAGCTATATATACTAACTATGCATAGACATTACCTGGACCAAGTCTCTGTGGCGATGAGCTTGGTCCGGTGAATAGTGGCCCACCAAATCCGGTGTCGAAACCGCGGCTAGAAGAAACTCCGATAGACATAAGACCTCTGTAAAAAGGAATTATTGGAGATATAGTCTTAACAAGCGAAAGTAACATACTTGTTGTCCTAAAGAACTATTAAGAGGAAATACTAGATGTTTAATTGCAGAGCTTTTGAGAATTTGAGATACATGCACTACATTCACCAAATTTGGTTACTGGGCTTACACAAGCTGTGACTAAAACGGTTGTCAATAATTTAATCTCAGTGACCAAAATATTGTCACTCACTTGCCAAAAAATGGTCACTCACCAAAAAATAAAAGTTCGATTTGTTGGTATTTTGAGGAACATAATGATGGCCTGTCACGAAATGTACAGATTTAGGGGTAAATTATTCATCAGTGTGTTTCCTGTGATAACGAGAAAATTCGGAAGTGTTTGATGGAAATTGAAAGTTTGAAACTCTTGCAAAAGAAGGTAGAATAGTCAATAAGTAGAATTTATTTGAGAGCTGTATAGCCTTAATCATGATTAGATAGATCTTTTAATTAGGTTTAAAAAGGTTCAAATAAAATAAAATATTCTCATTAGGGAAAATAATTTTATGTTTTGATGTGATTATAACACGTTGCCTAAATGGCCGGCTGTTAAGTCAAAGATACCGAATGGTTTGTAGAATGACGCTCTTATTTTAATTAATTAGTTCGACCACTTCAAACAAGTAAAGATTTGTGTCATCTAACTTTCTACTAAGTCAATTATATGAGACACAATCAACTCACTTTAATATATAATATAATATAATTTCCAGCTTTAATATTAAATATATTGTGTAAAACAGAATTTATAGAAAATTAGTACGTAGACCATTGATTCGTTTGCGTACAGTTAGGTGTTAGCCAGGTCCTTACTTGACCTTTTCTTAACGTTCCGATCGAGAAGAATCTATGTCACTTCATTTCAATATTTTAGACCGGCAACGATAAGGAAAGAGATTTACGAATAATGGGATATAGAGTCAGGTGCGACGGTCAGCTCAGTATTTAAATACTGCTGAACCACCTTTGGTGATGGTTGTCATTTATTAATTTGATTTTGACCTCTTCAAATGCATTGATTCGTGTAGTTTGCAGAGATCAATCTATAGGAATAAGTTTAGATTAGATTTAGATAGAAAGATATAACATCACACAAACAAACAAAAAAAAAAACATTGCTAATTTCAGTAGTCTTCTCAAGCTAACTAATACTGTAGCTTCTTTTAGCTGCTGGGTGTTTGACTCATATATGTTCATGTGAAGAAACTTTTCCAACGATCATGGAGTACTTCACAATACCTCATCAGATCACTTTCTTCCTTCTTGCTTTGATCCCTTATGCAGCTTCAATTACCTTCAACTTTACAAATATCGGTCCACATAATCAGAATCGGGACATAGTAATCCAAGGAAACGGAGCTAATATCTCCGATGGAGGAATTCAGTTGACCCCATATATGATTGATTCTAATCTGAGTGGACGGAGCTCCGGACGGGCGACATACGTCACACAACTTCATCTTTGGGACAGTAGATCCGGTGAACTAGCAAACTTCTCTACAAATTTCACCTTTGTGATTGATTCAAACCGGAGCACTTCTTATGGTGATGGCCTCACATTCTTTCTTGCTCAGAATAATTCTGTCATGACAGATGGTGGAGCAATGGGGCTTCCGTTCAATGTCACGCCCAATTTTGCAGCTTCCCGATTTGTTGCTGTGGAGTTCGATACTTTTTGGAACCCAAATTGGGATCCAGTAATCGGTAGGGATACTTCAATGGGCGATCATGTGGGTATTGACATTAGCTCTGTTGCTTCTGCTGCATCTCAAAAATGGTTAAGCAATGTAACTGGTGGACGTGAGTGTCAAGCTTGGATTACATATGACTCGGTTTCCAAAAATCTTAGTGTTTCCTTCACTGGTTTTGAAAACAATACAGTTGTACGTCAAGATGGACTATCTTTTACGGTTGATCTAAGGAATCAGTTGCCAGAATGGGTTATTTTCGGGTTTTCAGCAGCGACTGGTGCAGCATTCCAGAGGAATATCGTTAGATCTTGGACATTTGATAGTTCAGATTTACAGAATGATAGAAATAGCAAGATGCCACCAGTCCCAGCCCCTGATAATTTTCTCCCAATTCCTGCTTCAAAGAATGGGAAAAAGGGCAAGGTGGGACTAATAGTTGGATTGTCGGTTTCGATTACTTTTATTGTTGTGCTTGCATTTTTTTTTTGGAGGAGGAAGAAGAAGGCAAAGGAAGATGAAGCAAAAGAAATTGAATTCGATCTTGAGATGAACGACGAATTCAAAACGGGCATAGGGCCAAAACAATTCTCTTATGACGAATTAGCTCAATCAACTAGTGACTTTGCTGAGAACAAAAAGCTTGGGGAGGGAGGTTTCGGTGGGGTCTACAGAGGTTATTTGAAAGATTCAAACACATACATTGCAGTCAAAAGGGTGTCAAAGAGTTCAAAACAAGGGATCGAGGAGTATGCATCAGAAGTTAGGATCATTAGCCAATTAAGACATAGAAACCTGGTGCAACTCACGGGTTGGTGTCACGAGAGAGGTGAACTATTGCTTGTTTACGAGTATATGGAAAACGGAAGTTTAGATTTGCATCTTTTCAAGGCGAAGAGTTTGTTGAGTTGGGGAACAAGGTACAAAATTGCAAATGGTTTGGCTTCTGCTTTGTTGTATCTACACGAAGAATGGGAGCAATGTGTTTTACATAGAGATATTAAATCAAGTAATGTGATGTTAGATTCAAATTTCAATGCAAAGCTTGGTGATTTCGGGTTAGCTAAATTGGTTGACCATGAGAAAGGCTCGCATACAGCGACATTTGCTGGAACCTTAGGTTACACGGCTCCTGAATACGTAGTAACTGGTAAAGCAAGCAAAGAATCAGATGTTTTTAGCTTTGGAGTTGTTGCGTTGGAAATAGCGTGTGGACGAAAACCCATCGAGTACAAGGCTCAAGAAAATCAAAGACAGTTACTACAATGGGTTTGGGAGCTTTATGGGACCGGGGCTCTTTTAGAAGCAGTTGATCCACATCTAGGGTCAGATTTTGAGGAGGAAGAAATCAAACGGTTGATGATCGTTGGATTATGGTGTGTACACTCTGACTCAGAACTTCGCCCAACTATGAGACAAGCGATTCAAGTTCTTAATTCTGAAGCTTCCCTGCCTATACTCCCCACAACGATGCCGGTAGCCTCTTATTTAGCACCTCGCATTTTGTCGCTATTTGGAGTCGCTTCCAATATCCAAAACTAATCGCCAAATCTGACAGTCTCTAAAAAGAGCATACAAGGTCGTTGAGAACTTCTTCATCCTTTTCACTGTTGCATATATATACATAGTTAAGTTGGTCGTTAAATACCGTTATCATATTGACAGCTTGTTCCAGTCATATGTATAAATCGACTAGGTTTTCAAATTACTTATTTTATCTTTCTAGCCAAATGTCACTGAAAAGATCCTTCATGAACTTTGTGTCGCTAAACATATTTAAAAAAATAACTAGTCATAGCTAGAAATTAAACCACTATACGACAACGTTATTTGAATTCTATTAACTAATTACACCGTTGTCGACAATCAAGAAATGTATACGATGAGATGCACAATCAAAAATTAATAAAAACATTAACTTGTGGCTAGCTTTTATAATTATAGCCATTAGAAATTATAGTTATACTTCACATTTGTATATAATAATTTAAATCATGATTTCTTATTTAGTAGTGTAATTAAGATAATATGCATGTAGTTAAGAGTTGAAAATTTAAATATAGCAAGTAAATTAAAAATAATTAAAGTTAATAAAGATAGTTATATGTGATAAATTAATCTAATAAAGGTAAAAAAGTATTTTAATTGTTGAAAGATTTTAAGATTTTAAATAGAAATTAGAGATGTTTTATATATTAGTATAGATATAGATAAATCATTTCAGCGCTACGTGAATACTTTTTCAGAAAGATTGAACAAATACCAAATACTGTCAATGGTAGACTGAAGAATTAAACTTCTGAACCTCATATTTAGCAACAATACTTTTATTTTATACCTAAAACAAATTTTTTAAAAAGTTGATCCCACCATCCTCACATCATCCTCCGTCTTTACTCGGTTGCCGGCTCAAAGACGTAACAAAAGACCCTATTAAGAAGCTACCGTGTTAATGACGTCTTCTTTGAGACTCCAAAGATGCTTCCAATGATGCAATTATTGTCACCGGTCTACTTTAGATCAATCAAGCTAGTTTGTCTTATTTTGATTCACGCTCACTGCCATGAAAATGGGGCCTATTATAACATTTTGGTTTAAGATACACACAAATTAAAGATTGTTAGGTGCATGAAATAAAATCATGAAATTAAATTTGCTAGCAATTTTTGTTATGAGTGGAATGCTGTAAAAAGGGAGCTAGCATCGCTGAACGAGATCCAGACAGGGAGGCATGGAAAAAGCTATGCACTACCTTTCTTAAGGGAAAGCTACGATGAACAAATTAAATCAATTATGTATTCTTAAAGTTCATTGAAAAGAAAACCATTGACGGAATGTAAATATTCATTAAACTCGTTTTTAGTTTATTTCATTCCTTTTTTATACTTTTTTTTATTATTATGTTCACTTAAATACAAAATAAAAGAAAACATAAAAAATGTGAAGATTGCATTGAATTCTATTGGCAAATGACACCTATTTTAACCACATATTTCCACATGACATAAAGAATATAAATTATAAGGTACATGAAGATTGCATTGGATTTTATTGCGGGTGATCATTGTTAGCAAGACTTGAACCATTAAATAAAGTCGCTAGTGAGTCGATATTGGACTTAAACCCAAAAAGTAAGCAAACAACACAAAACCACAATCAATCTCATGTTACATATAGTAGTAGTTAATTGTTTTATACAAATGCCACTAAAAATCATCAGTTTTAACTTCATAAAACGAATTCAAAATGCTATAGCACAAGACAAAAGAATTCATCAACTAAATGCGGAAGTCTTTGAAATAATGGAAGTTGTTTATTACATTTTTTGAGATATGATTTAATCTCTTTATGGTTATAAGCGGAAATATGAACATTTGTAAAACAAAAGACCAAAAATGCCATCCCTAATGATTACGACTAGCATCAAATCCGAATGATTCGGTAAGGTGGTGTACTGGTGGCTCGTGGTGTGAAAGGCGACAGTAGTGGTGAATTCGTGACGATGTAAATCAACGATAAAAAACTAGCGAGCTTGACTATGTTTTGAATACATGTAATATGTTTTTTGTGATAATTTCTTTAATTATGTAGTTTTATTATTTTATTATTTATAATTATAATTATAATTATAAGGGATAAGGGATGAGATGACCCATTTAAAATATGTCAATCAAATATGTTTATGTAACAATTCAGCTGACGTATAATGATAAGATTAATTAACGTTAATGATGCTTGGTTTTGATTTTTGGTTCGGGTTCGATTCGGTTTGGTATTGATATCGGTATACAGAGATTAGATAATCGAACCAATGTACGAAACTAACCGACCTGTTTCAGGTAAAGGGTTTAATCGTAAGACCCGAACCATAAACACCCTGGCTAAATATTGACTTTGACTTTCTTGTTGAAAAAGAAAAAAAAAAATCAAAACTTGTCTTTTGAACATCTCTCCTCTACTTTGCTTGGAACCAATTCAAAACGCCCCCACACGTCTCTATAAACCCTTATTCAAATTCCCCAAATATCTAGGGTTTCATAACACTCTCCGATTCCAATTTCTGTTCACTCGATCTCATTTCTAAATCAATTACAATGGCTGACGAACCAGTAGTTCCGTCCACACCTACAACGAACACAAAAGACAACGCCGCGTCGTTAGGTCACAACGTGATTCCGGTCGTCAACAAATTACAAGACATATTCGCTCAATTAGGAAGCTCATCTACAATCGAACTACCTCAGGTTGCTGTTGTAGGTAGTCAGAGTAGTGGTAAATCAAGTGTACTTGAAGCGCTTGTTGGCCGTGATTTTTTACCTAGAGGTTCTGATATCTGTACACGACGCCCGCTTGTGCTTCAGCTTCTTCAGATTAAACGGAAACCTGATGATACGGATGAAGAGTACGGAGAGTTTTTGCATATTCCGGGGAAGCGGTTTCACGATTTCAATGAAATTCGCAGAGAAATACAGGTATACATATATATTATTTGATCTTTTTATTAGTTTTATTGTTATTGAACGGTATTATGTATAGTTATATGTAATGTTGTAGCTTCTATGAAGCGATTTATTAATTTTGTATTAAATGAAGTGTACATACTACATATGAACTGTAGTAGACCATGAATGGGGTACATTGGTACGTCTCAAGCAATGCCGTATTTGTTGAGTGAGAGATTGAATCATGTGAATTTTGTAGTGATATAGACGTGCATTTGAAGTAGATGTAGGTTTGGACGTAGCAAGATCAAAGAAGGTCTAGTTGACAAACAATAGATAAGGTATACGAAATCATAACAGAGTGAGGATTTCATGCTGTTATAGGATCTTTGCCAAGGAGTCTTAAGTTTTGGGAGTTATGTGGCAGAGATAGTTGATGACTTGATGGCCATACTATCTACTATTAGTAGATGTGATCAAACACACTTAGCATATTTATACTACATTGTTAAAATGACACACTGTCAGATGAATCGTGCATACTTTGCGGTTTGCAGTAGTATGATTTCAGCCTTTTTCATAGTCATATAGATCTTGAGTATAAGCATTGATCTGTTGTAAGACAGTTAGAATGAATGGATAGCAGAAAATGCTGTTCATTAATTTTTTATCTTCTTTTAGGCAAGTCTACACTACTCATTTATATAAGCTGCGTACCTTATTTGCACAACATCAGTGTTTAACATGGGAAAAGAAAGTTAAGAAAGATGTTCCTCAGATGTCATTTGCATTCTCTTAAGCTATTAAGAAACTAATTTAATGTGATCCAGTACAAGCTTGATGACCATGAGTCCTTTATAGAAATGTTAAGCGTTAAGCAATTATAGTTTTTCTACAATAATTTTGATCGCTGATTTCGTATATTGATAATCTGGAAATGCTAGGCTGAGACTGACAGGGAAGCAGGAGGAAACAAGGGTGTCTCTGACAAGCAGATCAGATTGAAGATTTTTTCACCTAATGTTCTTGACATAACCTTGGTTGATTTGCCGGGCATAACAAAAGTTCCCGTTGGTGATCAGCCTTCTGATATTGAAGCTCGTATTAGAACAATGATAATGTCATACATTAAGCTTCCCAGTTGTTTAATACTTGCCGTGACACCAGCAAATGCTGATCTTGCCAACTCAGATGCGCTCCAGATAGCTGGAAATGCTGATCCAGATGGTATGTGCTTATGTCATATTGTCATTTACCATGATTCAGTTGAATAGTTTCTTGTTTGAGACCTCTTTTTAATATGATATTTTCCTCCTTATACTGTCAGGTTACCGAACAATTGGTGTGATAACAAAGGTGCAATATACATAAAATCCAATTGCTCAATTTTGTTATCATCTGGTATTTTCCGTTTCTGACATTGGTTAATCTATTCATTGCTTTAGTTGGACATTATGGACAGAGGTACGGATGCTCGCAATTTTTTGCTAGGAAAAGTGATCCCCCTCAGACTTGGTTATGTGGGTGTTGTAAATCGTAGCCAAGAGGTAATTGTCACTGTCTTAACACTCAAATCAAAATCTAACTGTTCTCTTCTATTTTGTCTTTTGGTTTAATGGAGGATTGGCTATCTTTTCTTACTAACATCTTAGAGCACAACAGCTGTGGTCGTGTTCTTTTGTCATTTAATCTCATGTGATGAATGATACTCTTACTTAGGATATCTTGCTAAACCGGACCATTAAAGATGCACTTTTGGCTGAGGAGCAGTTCTTTCGCAGTCGCCCGGTATGAGACTGCATTCTTAAATTTAACAATCTTAACTTTTATGCTTTATTCAGTTGATTTAACTAGCTGTAGTGTAGGTTTATAATGAGCTTGCTGATCGTTGTGGAGTGCCTCAATTGGCAAAGAAGTTGAACCAGGTATTTTGCATTTCTTTCATCCATGAAAAAGGTGATATGTGTTGACATAAAGTGTCAGATTCATTTGTTTCTTTTTTATTTGCAGATTCTGGTACAGCATATTAAAACCATCCTACCAGGGTTGAAGTCACGTGTTAGTGCATCACTAGTTTCTGTGGCAAAGGAGCATGCTAGTTATGGAGAGATCACAGAGTCAAAGGTAGCCAATGGAAGTGTTCTGTTATTGAATCTTGACCTTCTTTGAGCTTGTTGACTGATCTTGTGTAGTAACTTTATAGTATGTTAAATTATCTGTTGCAAATGGAAGTGAGTTGGTCAGTCATTTCTATCATTACCCAGAATGAGTGCTTTTCATGGACTGAATATCTGTATCCTTTACAACGGTGGAAGAAACTCTATACTAGTAATATAAATTATGTACGTTAATTAGAAGCACAAGGCCTTTATTTCTGTTCAACTTAGAGATTGTTAATCGAGACTTGCAACATTGATTTTGCGTATCTGTATCCTTTACAACGGTGGAAGAAACTCTATACTAGTAATATAAATTATGTACGTTAATTAGAAGCACAAGGCCTTTCTTTCTGTTCAACTTAGAGATCGTTAATCGAGACTTGCAACATTGATTTTGCGTATCATGATAAAAAAAAATGACATGTGGTGTCTAACATGTATGTACTAGGAGTGCTTGTATATCTTATGCATAGTTGTGATAGTGAATTCTGCTAGGTTTCATTCTAAAAATTTGATTCTTAATGATTTGCAGGCTGGCATGGGAGCACTTCTCCTAAATATTCTTTCCAAGTATTCGGAAGGTTGGATGACTTTTCCTGCCTATGATTTTTGTTAATAATAATGGGGCCAGGTTTATGTATTTGTTAAGGTTTCTGATAATTGATCCGGTCGATGATCTGTTGATTTCATTAAACAGCCTTTTCTTCGATGATTGAGGGAAAGAATGAAGAGATGTCAACATCCGAGTTGTCTGGAGGAGCAAGAATACACTATATTTTCCAGTCCATATTTGTAAAGAGTTTGGAGGTGTGTTATTAGTATATCTATTACTATTAAACCATTTCTTCCTCAAAGCTTATTGTAACTGAAATTGCTCCACATTTTAGTTATAATCTCTATTCTGGATTATTGTTACTGAAATTGCTCAGCATAGCTGTTTTCTATCTTTCAAAGCTTAGAAGATTGGTTTCCTGTTGCAGGAAGTTGATCCATGTGAGGACCTGACTGATGATGACATCCGAACTGCCATACAGAATGCAACTGGCCCTAGATCTGCATTATTTGTGCCAGAAGTAGGTCTTACTCTGACTTTGACAGTTTTCTATCTTTTGTGACCTTCGTATTTACATATGCTTGATATTAATGCTTTTAATTTTGATGTTTGTTGCATTTGCAGGTTCCCTTTGAAGTTCTCATCAGAAGACAGATTGCTCGTTTATTGGATCCTAGTGTTCAGTGTGCAAGATTTATTTATGACGAGTTAATAAAGGTCGGGATTAATTATAACATATCTGCGTCATTATGACATATAATGCATCCGGATCCTGATTTCAGTTTTCTCCCCGTTTCTCAGATGAGCCACCGGTGTATGGTTAATGAGCTACAGAGGTTCCCTGTTCTCAGGAAGCGAATGGACGACGTTATCGGGAACTTTTTACGGGATGGTCTTCAACCTTCTGAGACCATGATTGGGCACATCGTTGAAATGGAGGTATATCATTGTTATTACCACCTATCTCATGTCGTGCAAAAGATGACTCATCTCCCATTGTATTGGATATTTTTGCAGATGGACTATATAAACACTTCTCACCCAAATTTTATTGGTGGGAGTAAAGCCGTGGAATTAGCAATGCAGCAAGTCAAGTCTTCTAGGTCTGCAACAACGATTCCAAGGCAAAAGGTGTAACTATAACTTGTGTGATGCTAGTTTTGCTTATCTGCTCAGTTGCTGATGACCTCTTTTCTAACTATCAGTTCCATTTTGTTTTGGTTGGTCAGGATACTTCTGAGCCTGACAAAGCACCACAATCTGAAAGGGCTATCAAGTCACGTGCATTTCTTGGCCGATCAGGCAACGGAATAGTTACAGAGCAGGTTGTTTCAATGTTGTGCACATTTTTTTTTTGAAAATCCTATATGCCTTTTAGGGTCTTTGATAGAGGTGGTAAAGTGGGTGGCCTGGGTAACATGTGAAAATGATTCGGCTTGGCGTCCAAGCATTTTTTGTCCCTTTTTTTGGCATTTAATATCATTAAAATACTAAATCAATTTAAGAGATTGTAAGCATTGAATTGCACTTTGGGTTTCTTTCTAATTCTTTCCTAATTGATGGTACCATTTCTAACCAAGCCTTTGAAATTCGCTACACATTTGACGTGTTAGAGGTCAAATATAACCTGAATTCAACCGTTTTTTAGGTGACCAGCAGACCAGGTTGATACTACCACTTCCCTTTACTCATTTTGTAACCAGCAGACCAGGTCAAATATAACCTGAGTTCAAAAGTTATAATTGCTAGTTTTTGGTAAGTCGGCTATGTATGTATGCTTTCTTAGTTAATGTTGTTTCAAGGCAAGATAATGCCCTGGGGCATAATATCAAGCTATTATTTTGATAAAATGAAACTCCACTCATTTTGTGATCCCCGTTTGTATAGTATGATGAGTTGATTAATATAATGGATACAAATTGTTGAGATGACAAGGAAAATTGGCTGAACTTTTATACCATTCAAATTCGTGGACCTTCATTTAATGCAAATACTTTTCGTGTCTTGTTGCTGTCTTATATATTAGTGATTTTAACTTTGCAGCATAATCAATCTGGTTCTCGGCATACTGGTGAGATTGAGAAACAGACCTCTGGTAAGGTCTTGCAATAAAATATAAACTACTCAAAAGCTTCATGAGATCTATTTTAGGAAGAGTAGTGAACTTTTGATGGCTGTGGTTTTCCAGGAAGCACAAGCTGGGGGATCTCATCAATTTTTGGTGGGTCAGATAGTCGAATATCCACCAAAGAGAACTCTGCGAATAAGCCATTTAATGAACCTGTCCATACCATGGATCATATGGATTATTCATCTTCACTGATTCACTTGAAGGAGGTATGGTTATTTTCTTGATAGTTATTGATAGAATTGATCAGACTAAGATATAGTTGATGATATTTTTTTTACCTTTTGACCTTTATTACAGCCACCAACAGTTTTGAGGCCCTCAGATACCAATTCAGATCAAGAGGCTATTGAGATTAACGTTACTAAGTTGTTGTTGAGATCATATTATGATATTGTCAGGAAGAACATCGAGGACTATGTACCCAAGGCCATCATGCACTTCCTGGTAATTGTGACTTCTCTTCTACTAATAACATACTTATTCCCTGATGACATTTTAGTTGTTTGTTATTACTTTAATGATGATAATTTTTATTATCCATTATCAGGTTAACCATACAAAAAGAGAGTTGCACAATATCTTCATTAAAAAACTGTACAGGTAACCGGGGATTAGTGAAGATTTGTTTTAATCTGTCTTTCTTGGTTTCCACTGTTAGACTTGATCTTATCCACGATAGTAGCTTTTTAGTTTTTTGGCTGCTTATTCTATATAAGATTTTGTGATTATGATATTTAACACTGTGTTGGTCATGTGGTTGTGCCAGAGATGATTTGTTTGAACAAATGTTGCAAGAACCTGATGATATTTCTATAAAGAGAAAGCGCACCCGTGAAATGCTGCGTCTTCTCCAGCAAGCTTTTCGGGTATTTTTCAGCATTTGGAGGCTTGGTTTGTCTTTACGTGTTCTAGTGGTTAATTTGATTCTTCTTTTCTTCCTGTTTACAGACAATTGATGAACTACCACTGGAAGCAGAAACAGTGGAGAGGGGTTACAGTTTGACTAACAGTGATACAACAGGTCTCCCTAAAATTCACGGGCTTCCAACCTCATCGATGTATCCTTCTACTAGTGGTTCAATGGACTCGTACACCGCTTCTCCAAAGAATCAAAGATCACGCAAGTCTTCTCATTCAGGAGAATTGCATGCACCTTTTTATGGCAATGTAGAGGCAAATGGAAACAGTCGAAGTTCCCTTCTTGGTCTTTACCCAACACTTGATTAGTAAACCACACGAGATGGTTGTCTTTACGGGGTCAAATTAAAGATGTTCTCTAGTAGGTACTGAAGATCGTTACTATGGAGCCATAGACTTCTTATTCTTTTCTATTACATTATAGTGCATTGTTTTGCTGAGCTCCAGTCGAGAGAACTGGAGCAATTCAGTCTTTTTAGTGTCTTGATTTCCACATTTTTTTCCCTCCACTTCTCTTCTGAAGAAGTCATAAACCTGCAACAATTTGTAGTGTTTCTATAAAATGTTTGGAAAGCTGATGTACAGATTTGCACTTTTTTGGGCTCTTCTAATGTGAAGGTCATGGTCTTGTTTAGTGTTTTTGATATATTTCGCATGAGATATTGGTTATGCTTTTGCTCTCACCGAACATGCTGCCTGATTTTGATCAGTGAGTTCAAGTCTAGTTTCAACTTAGGATTGGTGCAGATTACGTTAGTAGGTACCTGGCTACGTTCAAGCGAAGTTCTGAGGCATTTGACCTGGGCAAGTTCATCTTCATGATCTGACTGGGGAATCATGGCAACCAACTCGACCAAAGCTCTCTTTAAATATGTAATGTTGGTTTTTGTTTATGTTTTGGGCAAAATAATGAATTGATCATATAAATGCAAAAGGAGATAGGTTGGTGATATGCAATACTATGTGATCACTTCCTTTGGTCAGCCCATTGTTCACCGCTATTGAAAAACCGTTAGACTTGATTTCCAGTTTGTCAAGATTTTAATATTTGTTTCAACCTTTCGTTTGAAAAATGTTAACAGATTACATATTTATACTAGTCTCATTCGTTTCTTGACAATCCACTAATTGTCCACTCATAATTGCTTTTGATGCTTTAAACTAACTTAAAACACACGAAATAGCTTTATTTGCTAGTCATTATATGTAAAAATGTACTAGCAAATTACAAAAGCTTAAAAAGAAAGGTTTACCTTCCTATTTTTTAAAAATAATCAAATTTTACTGAATTCCTAACCAATATAACAAGATTAATCTCAGCTTCACAAAGGAAGTTAAACTAACAGGGAATCATAACTTGACATAGGATATTTTTTTGGATAAAAACAATGCATAAATATACAACATACGTTAGAGCTGAAAGAACCTCTTTACCAAGAGTAAGTCAAGATCATAAATTTGTGTAGTATCAAAGAGCCGAAATTAAAAGAGAACATATAGCAGCCACAAGAGCACAAACATAGGATGAACAAAATGAGAACGGTTCCACAATAATGACAAACTAGCAATAGCAAAATTAGCTCTTCTTTACCTCAAAATTGGTCATAACAATGGTTGCTTAGCAATCAGTAATAACCCAATGTCAATACCTTCAAAAGTTACCTTTACATCTATACTCATTCGAGTTCAATATTTTGCTTCCCGATGATTGATAAGATCTGTCAGGAGCCACTTTGATATCATACTATCCACAATCTAATTCCTGAAACTAGCTATTTTCAGAACCCACAAAAGGAACAATTAAAGAGTTAATACTAAACAAAAGACCTTCAAAGTATTACGAGCATTCAAGCTCTTAAAATCTTGTTTTGCTTCTCTTTGCTGGAAGGTCAACAACTGTAACTAATAATTACTGTAGCTTCAGACAAAATCTTTGTTTACCCAAAAAACATGTTAGACTTCATCAATGTTGATCTGTGAGTATGGATGCTTGTAGGAGGCTTTGAGCCGACTGGGTTTGATCAGGAGTACCTGATATGACAACAATGTGGTCCACCAATCCTGAACCCGTTTCATGTATTACAACCTTTGCACCGGAAATCTGGTTTCATACACCAAAATGTGAATTTTGGCACAAGATTAGATGACGATATATGGGAGCACATAATCATACTAAAATAATTCTCTCAACAGGTATCTACATTAGACTGCATTTGACTTCCAATAGTCAAACATGTTGAATTTTTACTTTGAAATTGTCCCAAATGTATAGGAATAACAAGATGTTTTGAGTCTAGCATATTCGTCAATATGGAAGGGTTATTTAGAAATTTTACTTATCGATAAATACTTCTATTATATGGCGCTAAAAGTCTTCTAGGCATTTTATGGGCATGTTTAACAACTAACAACCAAAGTCTTCACTATGAACTTTTGAATCTGGTCATGTGTTTGGATTTGCATTTCGGGACTGGTTACCTGGTTATTGCGACTTGAAGTCGTAATAATCACTTCTACAGTTTCGATAAGGATATTACGCTTTCACTTATATGATTATTTAGGGGTCAGGTTTTCAAAACTGGGGATCCAAGGTGACACAAATTGTCCTGTTTACGTAATTCTTAGACTTTTACTCCCTATTTACAGAACATCTCTTTTTGAATACAATGTCCTGGGTCATTTTATCTATTAATTGCTTACATAATCAGAAGTTGCCAGACACTGATTATCATACTGTTAGAACTGCAAACAGTAGAACATATTTAGCTACCTGTCTTAGACGAGCCAGATTGCTTCCATTTTCCCCATAAACGGACCTGATGACATTTCTGGGAACCACAATTTCCACAGTTGTGTTTGTTATAATAGCAGATCTACTTCCCCTGAAATGTTTTTAAATCTATAAATGTGGGTGCATTTAATCTAAAACAAATGTCTATAAACATTAAGGCAGAGTATGATTAAAACCTTCCAAGTTCAATGCCACCTTTAAAATGTTTCATCAGATTTCCATCTCCCTCCTGAAAACAATATACAATAATATATCACACAGAAACATACAAAAAAAAGTAGTACGTAAAACAAAAAGAAACGTTACTTGAGATTCCCGTGGTCCAAATGACGAAGGATGACCTACATTACTGCCGAGTCTGAGATTATCCATATTCTGCGCTAAACTTGTATGCTGATTACCATGAGGAGTGGCAATATAAGGATGGACTCCAAAAGAGGGTGGACCAAGGGGTTGAACGTTCATATGTGGGCCACTCGATCTTCTACAGGAAAAGATGAAGTTTCGAAGCCGGCCAGTGACACTGTACAAGGCATCACGTACATTAACACACCCTCCTTTCATCTAAAGAATCAGAAGATTTGGATTAATAACAAATATGTAAAGTTGAAGAACATGAGACTGAAGCATAAAGATCTCACCAGAACTACTTGATCGGTCTCTGAAGCACATCTTGAGACTTCATGTCCACCAACTATCTTTATATTAGTGCCAGTTACTTTTCTCATATCCGACATTATCAAACCATGTTTGCCTAATAGACAACCCATCTGGTAAGGCTGAATCAGAAGTCTAGCAGAAATAGGCGTTCCTGATGATGGTGAGTCTAACCCATTTTCATAGCCAGCCTCCACAGACCTATTAAATACAAGAATTACAGCATTTTGTGCAGGCGAGATTGGTGACTCTGGACTCTATAAAAACACAAGAAACAAATTAGCATGTAAAAGATAAAACTATTTAATAACGTTGATGGTCAAATGAATTACGAACCTCCATTGAAGTAATGATGATTAACCGTTCATCACAACCAAAAACTGAAGGTGCCACGCTTATGTGAGCACCTGATTCACCTTCTAAAGCCCGAATGGTTGTCCCTGAGTTTCCTATCACTTGGCCTATCCTATCTCCAGAACAAAGAATCCTAAACACTATTTGATGTTGACCATGAGAATTTCTTAAGTCCACTGACGGAAATGTTTCAGCATCCATGTACCCGGTTGGCAATGTGTGTTCTCGATTGAACCCATTTGGCAATGTGCATTCTCGATTGAACCCATTTCGCAATGTGGGTTCCCGATTGAACCCATTTGGAAATGGTGGTTCCCAATTGAAACCATTTGGAAATGGGGTTTCCCTATTGAACCCATTGTGAGGTCTACCAAAAAATATCCCCACTTTATCACAAGGTGGGCAATCTTGAAGATGGCGAGCAACTGCAATAAGTGCCTTTTTAATGGCAAGTATATCACCTTCAATCTGGCGTAGACACAAAAACTCACATATATCACCATACCATAACTCTAAAATACATAATTTGAACTTAAAAAAACTTCCTTATCCAGCTATAAACCTATTGGTTTAGACATTTTCCAGAATTTTACTCAAAACTATGCTTTTTTTCACATCATTTATCAGAACTATAGTTTTTTTCAACCTATCTTCAAAACTATTGAAAATGGGTTTGCCAAACCCGGCTTCTAACATGACAAAACTAGAGAACGTGCTTGCTACACCCGACTTCTAAAATGTAGAGTGAGAAACCGGGTTTGGCACACCCGGTTTCTAGTTTTCTTTGACCACCGACATCCTCTGCAATGGGAAACGATGAAATGCAACGGGAAACGAGGAAAATAATTGAAAGTGTGAAGAAATGATGGGGTTTACACCCGATCCTTCAAAAGTTAAGGGGGCGAAAATAAAGATGCCGTATTTAATTGAAAGGTTGGATGACCCGCTAGATGAAAATGAAGAGGTGAATAGAAAAAGAGGTAGGTTATATATAATGTGTTTACTGGGTGGAACAATTTTCCAGATTCATCTTATAACTCAGTTTTCTTATGTATTTACAAAATTTGATAGATTTAACTGAGGAAGGTCAATTTAGTTGGGGAAGTGCCGTTATTGCTTCTCTGTATAGAAACTTATGTAAGGCGGTAGAACCCAGTGCCACATATACTCAAGGACCAATGTTGTTACAAATATGGGCATGAGAAAGAATTGGAGCTTTTGCCCCGGCTATTGTTGGAAATCAATATCATTTTCAAACCGCTTATGCTGCAAGGTGTAGCACCCACACTTTCAATTATTTTCCTCGTTTCCCGTTGCATTTCATCGTTTCCCATTGCAAAGAATGTCGGTGGTCAAAGAAAACTAGAAACCGGGTGTGCCAAACCCGGTTTCTCACTCTACATTTTAGAAGTCGGGTTTAGCAAACACGTTCTCTAGTTTTGTCATGCTAGAAGCCGGGTTTGGCAAACCCGTTTTTAATAGTTTTGAAAATAGGTTGAAAAAAGCTATAGTTCTGATAAATGATGTGAAAAAAAACATAGTTTTAAAAAAATTCCATTTTCCAATAGGATGATTTCCCAACAACCCAACCGAGCAGCCTCACCAACGAATTTTTAGCATAAATCAGGTTCCTCCTTAGTTCTATTCGTTATAGAACCAGGCGCATTTCCAAAATGGGCCAAGTGTCTCCAAATGTAACTTTACCAAAAATTATATTTTTGTATCCAGCCTTAAAAATTTCTAGTATACTTATAGTAACTTGTAAAAGAGTGACGCGACACCGGCTTTGATGACGTAACAAATTATATAGTTATATAGCTGCCAAGTCAGCAAAAACTAACAATTTCATCACATACATACCATAGCAAAGTTGGATGCATGCAACAGATGGTTAGGTAAAGTTTGAAATATTTACAGACAGTTAACCCATAATCAAAGTTGTTATACAATTATTGTCAAAAAAACTATGAAAAAAAGTAGCAAGAATACTAACCACAATCATTTCATCATTAGGCATAGCACAAGAAGGCAAACTATCGTGACCCAAAATCCTAATTCTACACCCAGTATCCTTCCTAATCTTGGCAACATTTTTCCCAGCTTTCCCAATCACAAACTTAACGTAAACCGTATCCGTGAGCAACCGACACGAAACGACACCCCCAGATGCAAAATAGGCCCCTTCAGCAGCTACACTTAAAACCCTTTCATAAACCCTAAGTAAAGCCTCTTGTGCAGCAGAAACCTCACTATATAAACTCTCCTCACCATCATTAACATTAACATTATTAACTATATTAGTTTGTTGATTAGTAAACGACATCGTTTTGTTAACCGAGGAATCAGCAAAGATACTAATCACACGATCATCGGAACCCGGGGGAGAATTTACGATACGGATTTTTGATGACGTGGATAGTTGAAGTTGTCTGATTATGGAGCCTGATTTTCCGATGATGCCACCAATGAATGACGCGTCGCATAAGAGACGGAAGCAGGTGGGGCCGGTGTTGTATTTAGGAGTTGGTGGGGTGGGGGTGGTGGTGGTGGGTGAGGGGATTGTGGGTTGAGGTGGTTGTGGTGATGGTGGGGAGGCGGTGGTGGCGGCGGCGGTGTAGATTGGGAGAGAGATGAACGGAGCTCCGGTCATCTCTAGTTATTGTTTCTCTGGCGAAGGTGATGTGATGTGTCAAAGACTGGGGTCGAATGTATTTAAGAGAGAGTCAATTGTCAATTGTCAATCATTTTCAAAAGATCTTTGTGAATAAACCTAGTAATTGCAGAAGGATATGCATATTTTATTTGATTCGATTTGACTGGAATATAATATTACATACTTACTGTAATATCAGGATTACAGTACGGACTAATATTTTACGGAGGAATTTAAGCTACTTCAGTAGACGACTCTTCTTCGAAATTTTTCGGTTAAAATATAATAACAACAAATAGTAAAGAACTAAATTTTTGTAATCCAATCATTTTTTTTTTCAATTAATATAATTATAATTGTAATTTTAAAATATAAAATTACATAAAACGCATTCACTAAAAATAAAATATTTTATTAATTAATTTTAAAAAAAAGATTAATATTACATTTAAAAATAAAAATAGCATTATATTACTAAAAAGGTAAAAATAAAATTCATTAATTATTTCGAACACATAAATTTGACAGAAAGTTTTAAATGAAAAATGAGTAAAAAAAATTTCACCATTCGTGTGACTATTTGAAATGAATAAAACAACTTTTTGTTATTGTTTGTGTGACACAACCATTTATTTATTATTATTTTGTTGTCGTTTAAGGAGATGTTTGACATGAAGTTTTAGTTTTTAGTTTTTGAACATAAAGCTTCTACGAAAATAAACGTATTATTTGTCATGTACAAGTTGTAGCTTTAGAATCCAATGAAAAACTCAAAATCTCGAAGCTACTAGAAGTAACTTTTCATTAAAAGCTCAAAATCTACAGCTACAACCTACAACTTACAACTACAACATATTACTACTTCACCAAAGATACCCTACCCTGAAACAGTTAAAACAAAAAATGAACTTTTTCTTTTGTTTTATCCGCATGTGGGCCCTGCCGATTAGATGTCTTGCATCGTCTTGGCAAAGAAGCAACTGGAAGACGGAAGGTGAAAGATGGAGGAAAGAAACTTGGTACCAATGAAAAATGGAAGAAGTAAATGAAAGACACTCCCAGTAATATACTGTTGGGAGTGGTCTTACCGGTTGAAAAGTTATAATCTTTACTAATATTTTCTTCAAATAAGATAATATATATATATATATATATATTAAATATTGCAATGTTGTCTTTCTCTGAATATTATACAAAACATTGATTATTTTAAATTTATGACTTTTGTCTTAAAATTTAAGTATTATATTTAAGGGTTTTGACCTAGCGGTATGTTGCGAGTCTATTAGTCAGAAGGTTGTGACTTTGAATTTCGTAAGAGATACTTACATATAATTGTGGTTTGTATACTTGTTTAAAAAAAGAGTAATGCTAAATATGTATAAAGAATATGTATAAATTTAGACTTGATTCATACATCACAAGACATATGGATCTCACTTATTCTTTCTCATTTTCTCTACCAATCACTCTATTATATCCACAATCAAATTATTAAGCCTAAATTTTTATATATATATATATAGGGAAATGATCCATAGGGAAGCTCTAAATCTCAGGAAGGAGGGAAACAAATGTTAACTCTTGATTTTTTTCATAAATAAATGTTTTCAACATGCACTTGTGATGAATGTTAAATTTTGAAATTATTTGTGATTTTTAAAATTCATTTATAATGAAATCAAGAGTTGATATTTACTTTCTCATTTCCTAGTTTTTTTGCTTCTCTCTTGATCCTCACCCTATATATATATATATTCATTTGTTTTTAAATACAAAAAGCATTTTTCTTAAAAAAAATATGTTATATATGTCCTCCAAATTTAACAAAAAATAAAGTTAATATATATGATAATCATCTTTACTAACTGTTTCAAAGGAATATTCATATCCAACAGTCATCACATCTCATATTGATGCAAAATAGTTAAAAGCATTTTATTTTCGATATAAAATTATAATGAATGGCTAATACTAATGTCACAATTCTTTTTGTTTTGCATAATAAAAAGAATCATATAGCTCTATATTTAATTATTTGTACATTTTACATTTTTACCCCACTTGTAGATGCAATATGAATGTTAAATTATAATAAATGTGTGATATACGTTGTGGGATTAAGAATTTTTTTGCAATGATTGTTTAGTTTGTTTTATTAATAATTTAATTAATTGGTTTTCGTATGTTCACAATAATTTTATATTGTTGTTAGTAAGCACATTAAGTTGTAAGTTAGTGAGGTTAACTTGCAAATAAGAGTTATGTATATACATATAGGGTGAGGATCAATAGGGAAGAAAAAAAATTAAGAAAGGAGGGAAGTAAATCTCAACTATTGATTTTATTATAGATGAATTTTAAAAATTATAAAAAGTTTCAAAATTTAACATTCATCACCAATAAATGTTAAAAACATTTTTTAATAAAAAAATCAAGGGCTAAGATTTACTTCCCTCCTTTCTCGAATTTTGAAACTTCCCTATGAATCCTTCCCCTACAAATATAGATATAAGTATAGATAAGTTAGAAGTGAGTAAATCAAAATATTGTGTTTGACTATATTATTAAATGAAATTGATATTACTTAAAATAATATAATTTAGATATGCTAATTTATGTGAGTAAGTAACTTCTTGTTATATATGAATCTCCATTTTAAATTTTGTTATCCTCTAAATATTATGTTAGACTATAATAATAACTCATAATCATTAAAACATAATAAGCTCAAAGTCATACTATGTTATCAGAATATTATGGAAAATTAAGGTTTTAAAACTCGGGTCGACCCGGTCGAGTTATCCGGGTTGACTCGGACTCAGCCATATAACCGGGTTGACTCGAAGCGGATTTATGGTATATTTTGACTCGAATTGAAAAGATCTAAAAATAACTTTGATAGTTCGCATTTTACATTTGTAAGTTTAAGCCTTGACCCTAATTAAATTAGAAGGGTTTATTAGTTATTCCATATGAGCTAATTTAAAAATATATATATATATATATATATATATATTTAGAAAGTCTAGAAATGACTACTACCACCTTAACTCGAAGTCATTACGGCGAATGTAGTACCTCACGTTGATTTACATCAACCATACACAGTTGTCTGATCAGTGAAATATTAGCCTTCAAACTTTCAAAGACACCATCTTATGACATTTGAATTAGGCCATAAAAATGTCAAAATGAACAAAATGCGCTTTGTTTCAACATTTGGTCTGATGATGAATCATTCAAATCCAGGTATCGTTACTTGTTCCCGCATGACTCAACTTTGGAGCTAGCCTTCATGTACGTAAGAGCGCATGAACCGGTCAGAATAATAGGTTATTAACAACACATTCAAAAAATACTAAAAATACAAAGTAAATATGCCCAAAATGTAAGACAACATTACCATATTACAATTTACTTCTTTTATTGTAGTAAAACAACACTTTAAGCATACATATATATACATTACATGATAATTATCATAACAAACTACCATCATATTATATCATACATCATAACCAGGATTTACTGTTTGTTGAACATCACCAAAACTTTCCAACTCATCAATATCATCTGGGCTTCCCAAAAACAATGGAAGTCTTTGATGCAACTTTACTGGTTGAATTGACAGAATTCGTTTCTTACCATCAGACCCTTTTCCACCTGCTTGTTCGGCTAGAAAACTCAGAGGGTTTGCCTCATACACAAGTCGAAGATGATCTCTAGGGTTCATTGCCACCCCACCATACATTAAGGTTCTGTGAAAATCGGCAACTAATGAGCAAATATAACGTGCGGAGTACTTTTTAGGGAACTTGCCTTTGCCTTGTCTGATAGTGTCGATGTATCGCCTTAGACCTTCTGGCCAGTCAAAATATCGAGCATCGTTGACTGAATAGATTTGACCTGACAAATAAAAAATATCAGATATATGGGACCTACAAATTCGTCAGCTATTTATCACAGTTTGAGTTCTACTTTCTCCAGATATAATAATTCAGTAATTCACAAAGAACTACCATTCCTAAAAGAATTTAACGTAAAATTCAACAACATATGCCTTTAGAGCATATTATTAAACTGCATCACAGTTCAAACATCTCGATCTTTTAGGGACAAAGTAAACTACCTCGAGGAAGAATCTTGATGTTTGGATGTGTGAGAACAAAGTCTCCCGTTGTACGATCTAGAGTGAAAGCATGTGCACCAGAACCGAAACTGGTGCACATTATGGTAGCTGATGAATAAAGAACATAGCCTGCAGCAATCAGTTTACTGCCACTTTGTAACGAATTTAGCAACACCTTCTCCTCGACGGGAAGAGTATCGAGTTCTATCAACCGATTATAAACTCCAAAAATAGTTCCAGTGGGGATAGAGGCGTCAATATTTCGAGAACCATCTAAAGGATCAGTAACCACCACAAATGGGGCATTATCACTTATCCAAACAGGAGCATCATCTTCTTCTGAAGCCATAACAGCAACTTTCCCAGAGTTTCTTAAACAAGATAAGATGATCTCATTCTGAAAATAGTTATCATATAATCGAATCAGCGTTAGTTAAATCCAGTTACGGTCAAGTCGATCAATTTATAGTTTTCTCCCAAATTTAGTTGTTTTTTTCTATTTGATTTACAAATAAATGTTAACCCATATTACCTACATTAAATGGAAAAACTAAAGTGAAAGTATGCTAGTTTTGTTGCAATTAACTTAACCTGTTTACTTATTTAAGTAGCATTTTATATACCATCGTTAACAATTTGGCACCCAGCTAATAAATTACCCCAACATTTCGAAGAGTAAGAAATCTCGGATACAGGAAATGGGTCATGATTCCGCAAATAGTACTATGCGAATGGGTAGAATTCTGGCATTTTTGAACTATTCCGCAGACTCGATGAAAAGAATCGCAAAAATTATGCAATGGCAAACTTTATACAAGTTTCTGCGAAATAAAAAAAAAATTAGCGGCTTTTCTTTATTTTGCGTTCAAAGTATGAAAAATTAGTCAGTAAAATTGGGAAAGCTTGATCAATTAAGCGGAACGTTTCTTATATACCAGGAAGGTTTCGCATAATTGTCTACGAATTAGAGGATGAAAACTTCAATTTGAGTGCAAAATCGTTGAAATTGGATGCTAAAAGTGTTGATTTTCCCTTTATTAAATATAAAAGAAAAATAAAGAATTAGTATTAGTAATCTATGACTATATACTTACGGAAACAATGTCAAGCGGTTTGGGTTTATCTCTACCCGACCCGACATTTTCGCCGTCACCGGAGCTTTTTCCGAGAGTAGAATTGACCGGAGAAGCAACGAGGGCTGCAATTTTCTTGAAAGCAAACTCTAAATGAGTAAATAAAACGACCAAATCATCACCAACATCAACCCCTTGTTTGCCAGCAAACTCAGTGATAGTAAGTAAGCCGCCATCAGTAGTGTTTGACTTAACCTTAAATTTACCAAAAGAAGTTGAAGAAGAAGACATGATTGTTGTATTAGTACGGCGGAAGTTGAAGAATTGTGGGCGGATTTGAAGTGGTGCGAAAAATGGGGGAATGAGATTGAAATTGGAATTATGGATTGTGAGTGATTGCATTGTATGGTCGTGGGGTTTTTGTTGGAAGTGATTGCGAAGGATACTTTGTGAATTGCTTTATTTTGATTCAATGTTATTATTGGATAAAATATTGGTTTATTTAGTCTTGTGAAAAAAGCCTACAATGTACTCGATAGTTAGTTAGAATTTAATGGGTAAATCGTTAACGGGAGTAACATATTATCCTGTAGTGTACAAATAGATTATTGAGCCGTAATTATATGAGTCTGATAAAAAGTAAAACTATAAAATTATTTGATAAATTATGTAGCCGTATAATAGTCTAGGTATAAATTTTATGTATTAAATTTTATATTATTATAATTATGTATTGTGGGCAGTTTAATGATGCATTTAAATACGGGTTAAAGTTTTTACTGTTTTAGGCAAGATACTGATAAATAACACCAACTAGAAATGCCGGTGAAGAGTGAGTACCATTGACATCCCAACATTCTTGATGAAGAACAATGGTACTAGGTAGACTCACTATGTATACTCTTATGAAATAAATATTTTAGTCTCTAACTTTTTGCTTTTTTTCAAATGAGGCCAACAACCTTTCAACAAATAAATATAAAGAATCCAACAAAACCCATTTGATCCCCATTTATATTACCCTAATGGAATCCAAAATCACATTTATAACATAATCATAACCCAAGGGTAATTTTTGAGACCACTTCCTCTAATGCAGTCAAAAACTGAAGAACTGAACCCTACCTATAATGATAGAAAAACTAAACTTTTTAACGCCACGTCAATTGTTAACTATTAATACAAATATGTTTATACTTTTAAAAATAACCTATTATAAAAAAAAATTAGAGAACTTAAAAAAAAATTAAAGAGCCACCAAATAAACAAGTAATAAATCTACATGCAACAAAAGTTGTACATTACAATCTATAAACAATCCCTTCTTTTTCACTCTTGCATCTCTCCTTTGCAAATTTGCAACTCCCTCCTCCTCACCTTATCTTCAAATTTCAAACCCCTAATCTCCATATTTGTAGAATTTAAGGGAGAAAGTCAAGTTCATTACTATTCTTATTTTCCTTTTCATAAGTATTTCTTAACTCCTAATCTTAAGGTGTGTCCAATTTCAATTTTAGAGTAAATCTGTTGGAACAAGTGGGCCCGCATACTCGCCCTCACTTCGTCTTAGCTAAAACAGTCTAGCCAAGGACGGTCCCGAGAATGGGGTCATACCTATGGCGTTCTCCGGATGATGGATCCAAGTCAGCAGGATGGAAGTGAAGAACGAGTCCATAGTGACCGGTATGATCAGATTATAGAAACACTTGATAGTAGTAATACTCAATTTACTTTAATGATTTTATTAAATTATTATTACAACATTCACTTACTTATGGCTTGCGCACTAATTTATACATAAACGACATCGTTAATCCTTAGCTGTTATAGGAAACTTAAAATTTAGTACCTCAATTATTATTTTTCAAAACTTATGGTAATAATAATTCATATATTTAAAGTGTGAACTCTAAATACTAATGGTTATACTCTCTATGATTTACTATCTTTAATTTAACTTAACTTTAGTTAACATTTTGTGTACTTTAAAGTATACATTTGAGAAAAGGAAGAAAACCTACAAATTGGATTATTGTATTCATTATTCACTACCTCATTATGTATCTTTTTATATTTAAATGATGATACATGTAAATGTAAAGCCTCTCCTGTTGGTGATTTATCACCAATATGATTTAAGTGTAATGGGATAAAACTTATTGACCAATTTGATCTAATTGAATATTAAACAAGTTCGGTGGTGCGGGGTGCACGCTTGTTTTAATTCGTTTAGGTCTAACGAGGGTCCGGGGGCAGCGCCCCCGGTAGTGGGGTCAAAGGGGCAAAGAAACCGGGTTTGACCCACCCATTTGAAAAATGGTTAAAAACGTTTGAAAAATGGTTTTTGTAATCGCTTATTGGTCAGTTTTATTCATCATATCTGGTACAGAAAATCATAACATTTTCACATACTAGTTTCTGGAAATTATTGAATTTTATCCGATTGGAATTTCGTGTGTACCAACGAAATATTTCAATCTGAAAGTGAATCACGACTTTCAATACATCCAGGCAATCAATAAACCCGAATTCTAACATCTCCCTATGGCAAGCTCGTGCTCCGTCTTCGATCCTCTATGGTGCCCGTCCTTCGTCCTCCGCAAAGGCATGTGCACGTTGTTGGTGAGCGTCCTTAATTCCTCGTGTTTCTGGGAACAAATAAAGAATAGTGAAGAGCGGTCAAGTGGGTCTCGAAAAAGAGTGGCAACGGTTCTTGCATCCAAAATCCCCCCCCCCCCTTTTATTTTTTTAGTTAAGGATGATCCGAAAAAATGTTTAAAGGTGCAGTAATTTAAAATGGAGTTAGGTTTTAGGTTTCTCTACCGGGAAAGAAGAGCCGAAAAGGAGATGTGTGAAAGTGGGCCAAGTGGGCTTTTCTCATATGTTAATAGTATTTTCATTAAAAAAAAAAAGTTTCAAAATACGGAGTATATGTATACGTATTCATTAAAAAGGAATTGGGCTAAGTGGATTTTTTTCATATTTTATTTTAAATGTATTGTTAATTTTAGTGAAATAATGCTTTTTATATAATTGTATTTTATTATTATTGTTGTTTTTTTAAACATATAAATGTATTTTTATTAATAGTTAAGAAATCATGTGACGTTCAAATTTCAGTTCTTCAGTTATTATATATAGAGTTTAGTTCTTCTTCAATTTTTGAATTTTTTTTACTGATGTGACAATGATTAACCATTTTTGACATCAGAATAAGTGATTTAATGATGAGTTATCTGAAGGAAAATATTGGGATTAGATTTCTAGTCTCCACGCTCACTCTTAGCCATCCCATGCCATCCCCTACTCGATTTTCCTTGACAATAACCATTTCATGAACTTGAAAAAATATTTCAACCTTTCAATCTCAGCGTCAGTTAGGATATCAAAACAAACTTGAAGAAATAAAGACAATATAGTCATAAACTTTGCCAAACCTAATATAATTTATAACCACATTTTTCTCTTTTACTTTTTCAAAATTATTCTAAAATTATTAGAAAATATTGTAAAAAGAGTGGTACATATTTAAGAAGAAAAAACTTTGGAGCTTTACCCGATTCTACAAAATCCGATCTCGATCGATTGAAGATGTCTTCTTGAAGAAGCTAGATCCGACTTCACATATACAGACGAACCTAGAAGAAAACAAAACCCATACACGACCACAAACAGAAAAGCCAATAGAAAAGTAAATAGTACAGCTACTTACTTGGATTTTTGTTATCGTAACAAATAGTTTTAATCATCATATTTTCAATATTTCTCTGAAAATGCATCACCCCATCACCAAAACCAAAAACACAATTAAAGTGAATATTAAAAGATGAATAGTAGAGAGACATACATAGACTATATAGTACCGATGGATGTTGTCCAAGGGCTGAAAGAAGAGAGCTTAAGAAATGAGAAGTGAGATGTTGCTTTCATTTTTGCTAGTAAAAACTATTTTATTTTGGAAATAATTTAGAAAATTTTAATTTATGTTATGATTATGCCTAATTTTAATATATATGAACTGATAAACGTCAGGAGAAAGAATAAATGAAATTCATTTTACTAGTCGATAAAGATTTAGACGTATTTTTGAATCTAACTATACTCCTTTTTTTTTTTTTTTTTTCAAAGTAATTTTCGTAATATAGCCGGCAACGTGATAAAGTTTGAGGCATACTTGTCTTTAGATAAGAATATATACCCCACATTTGACGATATTTGGATCACAGAGTTAGGTTAAGAATCAAAATCGTGATAAACTTCTCCTTGTTTTCGTAAATTTAAAGTAAATAAAAATATAAAAGATCACAACAATTACCCCTTTATCAAACTCGAAAAACTGATTGGTAAATCCAAACATAACCTTGCATGTATTAACTCCAATTACCCTTTATGAAATTCCTTAACTAAAAACAATATATAGCTAGTGACAGATCGATTACTAATTAGCAACGGTATGTTAAATCTATTTAGCTAAATACTTAAAGGAAACTATTTGTACCTAAATAGCACTCGAAGTTCAATGATGTTAATTTTCAGAGAATCGCTGAATGTGTACGCATGTAAAAGATGATGGGCAAGACATATAAAAGAAAAGAATTTATATAGATTAATAATAGTACCATATTTTTGTATGTTGACGGAACATAAGTTATCCATTTATTTAATTTAATTCGTTAACAAAAACCAATTAAAGTTATGTTAAGTGATCCAAAACAGATCAATCAGAAATTGGTATACAACACATTATTACGACCTAAACAAAAGATTAATGATACTCACCCGGAGTTATATATATATATATATATGAAAATAATTCATAGAGAAGTTTCAAATTTTGAGGAATGAGAGAAGTAAATTTTAGTCTTTGATTTTTTCATAAATAAATATTTTTAACATTTATTTGTGATGAATGTTAAATTTTGAAATTATTTGTGATTTTTAAAATTCATTTATAATGAAATCAATGATTGAGATTTGCTTTCTTTCTTCCCTAATTTTTTTGCTTCACTCTTGATCCCCACCCTGTATCTATCTATATATATATATCAAAATTATTCAATAACTGGTTGTGATATATGTATAAGCAGTTTAAAATTTTAGTGTATAAGATAAAAATAGTAGTGTAAATATTGTTAAGTAATAAAAGAGTAATATATTGATTGTGATTCTTATTGTGATTACATATGTTGAATTGCATTTGAATTTATGATAGAATATAGCTTGTAGAATAAACCATATAAACCCTAAATCTAACGAACCCTAAACTTACAATCGGATTTAAGCCGAGTTAATCATCTCATAAATATCACTTTGTGAATGAACACGAACTTACACACGTAAACTAAAAGTTATCTATTTCGACGTAACGTAACGATCATGCTATCTCTCTTGTTTTCTACTTCGATATCAAGCAGATTATCCATTCGTGGCCATAAGTTGTGCATTACAAGTTTAATATAGCTAAAAATAACAAATCACAAAAAAGAAAAAAAAAAGAAAAAGAAAAAAAAAGAAAGAAGGACCGGTAAGTGGATTGAGAAGAAAATTTGAACCTTTCTAGTGCGGTGTCACAATCTTTCTAAACAAAGAAAGAGTTTATGTAGGGCTCACATTTTGTCATCTATCAAATTCAAAAGAATCATAATCTGTCATTTACCTATAAAAAATGTAAAATCATTCCAGAAAACATATTTAAATATACATCCATTATCCATTTCAAAGATATAACCAGACCATTAAATATTCATAGCATTATTGAAGCTCAAGGAACAAAAAATGGTGCTACACACACTTGAGCTTTTAAAGAAAGAAGTACCACTAGAAGAAGAATCAGTATGCGTATCTGAAGATATCATAACTGGACTTGTTCTTGTGGACATCATTAATGGTTTCTGCACTGTTGGATCTGGAAACCTGGTGAGCTTTTTTAACGAAAAATAGTAGTATCTATTAATTTCTGCATAACTGATGATGATCTATTTATAACGATTATGAGGTGATGATATTGTTTGTGAAGGCACCTAGAGAGCCAAATGACCAGGTATCTGAAATGATTGATGAATCGGTTAAACTGTCGAGAATGTTTTGTGAGAAGAAATGGCCGGTTCTTGCGTTTTTAGATACGCATCAACCTGGAAAACTTGAGCACCCTTATCCTTCTCACTGTCTTGCAGGCTCTGATGAATCTAATTTGGTTCCTGGTACTTATATCCTTCCTTATATTCCTTAGTTCTTTTGTATGCTAACCATTGGTTAATATAGATGAAAGTATGAAACTCTATATTTAATATATACATTTATTTGTGTATCGCCTACATGAACATGTTTTTTTTGTCTATGCGTAAGCACATAAGTGAAATTGACACGGGTATGGATGTGAGCTCTTATGGGTGAATTCACGATACGGTGTAGAGATGCACAATTGGCCATGGATCCCGCCCGAAAAATCCAAGTTCCGTTAGGCCCATTCGACTAACAAAGTTGCTTATCGGGCCTGATATTTGTTCTAAAACCCTGTTAGACCTGGTAAAAAGCCCAGTTCTAGGGCTAGTTAGGCCACAGTGTATGACCCGTCAGGCCTAATACTTCTCTATGTAACTATTTGATGTTTGTATACTATCTAACTTTCTATATTAGTTGATAAGCTTTATAACAAAACATTAGAGCTTTATTCCTCATTGTGCACCTTTATGCGAATCACAGGTCATCTTAGTACCCCTATGGCCCATGCTTGATCTAATCTGTTAACTTCTGTTATACAGCTCTACAGTGGTTGGAGAAAGAGCCAAATGTAACCATCAGGCGCAAGGACTGTTATGATGGATATATAGGTTCGATTGAAGAAGATGGTTCAAATGTTTTTGTAGACTGGGTGAAAAGCAACAACATTCAAATGGTAAACATTTCTCGAAGCTTACAGTGAGCAAAATATAAATAAGCATATATGGTATAAAACTTTAATCCACTAACGACCTCAAGCTAATGACTGTATGTTGCTGAAGTTATTGGTTGCAGGGATATGTACAGACATATGTGTGCTGGATTTTGTTTGCTCCACATTATCAGCAAGAAACCGTGGTTTCCTTGCACCATTGCAAGACGTTGTTGTATATTCCCATGGCTGTGCCACCTTTGATTTCCCAGCATCGGCTGCAAGGGAAACTAAAGACGCCCTAGCTCATCCCCAGGTAAAAAGGATGTGTACAGTGTACTCCTACTGTTACTTCAAATGTAAATATAAATTTAGCATAGTATGGAACATAAAAGATTCATCGCTTACTGAATTCTTCATTTTTTTTTTGCAGGAGATAATGCATCATATGGGTCTTTACATGGCCAAAGGAAGAGGAGCAAAAATAGCAAAGAATGTGTCTTTTGGTGAACTAAACTGAACGGAAGAGAGTATTCATGTGGTTAATCTGCCATGAATATACGAGTGTGTATGTTACAAGTTATCTGAAAAAAGCCATGGTGTGCCAGTTCAATTTCTTGTCAAATTATAAAGTTTAAACTACCTAAGATGACAGTTGCATTTGCCACTGCCTGCTCGATGTATTAAAGACTACTTTACCTAGCCTCTTTATTACAAGAATCCTGAAAACCTACAATTCCATTACTCATCATCTATCTTTGCCGTTTATTAACATTTTACTATTCAAGTAAATTAAAAGATAGGGAGAGAGAAACAACAGCGGCTGTAAGGTTATCTATAGGATAATTTTAAGGATTCTCTTGTAAAAGCCAAAAAATGGCAGAGATGGAAGACTCTGAGCTATGAAACAGCAAATTCAAAGACATAATATCAAGAAAATAGGAGTGAAAATTACAGAATCACTCCTACACATCACTAAGTGAATAACAAGACAGCTCGTATGATCAATAGAAAAGGAGAAATTCAGTAATGAACATACAACTATACAAGCATTTGAAGAATTTGAGCTGCTTCTTTGCCTGGAGAAAATTAAACCCTCCACAAACATCATAGAAACTCAATAATACTTTTTAAAACAAAATCACAATCTCTTCACAACAATAAAAAATGTAGATGATCATTTCAACCTTTTTCATTCACCATCTGATAAAAATCTAGGATAACTGATTACTATAATTTGGGATACACCAAAGAACTTATCCTAGATAGCAGAACTCCAGCAGCCAAAATTTACTCTACTTCAAAACTACTTACTTACATCCAATGTATTAATGCTTCAAATAGCTCATAATTACATTTGTCAGTTGAGTGATGGAAGACTGCAGTTTAAAAGAAGTGTGTATACACTTCTTAGCTCTGCTCTTTGGACTCCATAGAAACACAAGTCATCTGACACTGAAACACAATGCGGGATGAACATTAACCTTTAACGAAAAATGCTAGATAATAATTTATGCAAAAACACACACAATGGAAGTAAGGCACTAGCTCTAACGAGATTCATTATTTTCAACAAAAAAAGAAAAAATGTGATTAGTTTATGAGTGTATCTTATGAGAACGTCTTTAGTAATACTGGGAATGTACCTACTAAGCATGGGATATATGAAAAGCATACCGATATAATCTGAACCAGAGAGATAAAAAGAAATGTGAAACTTCATGTACAAATAGCATCTACTCCTGCAGCCTTAGCTGATTAAAGAACACCAAGAAATGTGATTCCGGAGCCCAGTATACAAATCCAACAACTAGACCTCCATTAATATACTGCAAAAGACCAAAAGAAAGAAAGGATTACAGCATCAGTCACATTTAGACGAACTCCTAAAAAGTCAAGAAACAAAAGTGGACACCTTTCCATCTAAAATAACAAGTTCACCATCCACCCAACGAGGATTCTGAAATCCGGGGTCAGCAAGCCTCCCTTGTCCCCGATACCGAGCAATCTGAATTGCCAAAAAATATCTCAGAAAGCTTATAAAGTATGATAAAATTTCAGATAAAAGTCAAAGGCTTGCCACTCCAAATTCTTCGGGGATGATGCCTCGATGAGGCAGCTGATACTTGGTTCCAACTTTTGCACGAAATGCAACCTGTAGAGAAAAAAAAAATGTAAAAAGATGTGTATATGATTCTCAGAAAAGGGAAAAGATTTTCTTTTTCTTTTTTTTTACCTGGCCAGCTGGAACATAAGGATCTCCAGTAATTTTTACTGCTTCTACGTACTCATAAAACTCAAGATTTGAGAACTGTGTGCTACCATCCTCTGGCCACTGACCATATTTACGTTTTAGTTGAATTACCTCTGAAGTGTAAATCCCATGTGCACCAACATATAGTCCTGCCACAGTTAAAGGTAGCAAAATGAACAAAAACAAGATAATTGGCAGTAAAGAACGAGAGATGCTATAAGTCTTCAGCTACAATCACCATTTAAAGGATCTCTAGTCGATGGAAGCTCAATTCGGTTGAATGTTGTCGATCCAGATAAAGGCTGACGATTTTGAGCCTGACCGAGGCTAAGATTTATCAACTGGTTCACATCTTTAAGCACCTGAAAAACAAAAGGATATTGTCAAGAACTTCAAGGATTTGAGAGCAATTTTGACCCACTAACCTACAAACGGGTCGATCTGAGTTATGCTATTATCTCTAAGACTCCTGACTCTCTAACAGCTCAAATGACTAAGCTAAAAGATTTAACTAGAAGGAATACGAGTTAAACAAGGCGAAAGTCATAAAGGGTACTCAAATTCATAAATCCTCATAAATTGTTATATTAGAAAGATATTATGTCAGTAATTTAGTTTTTTTAATGATTAAATGCATTTAATTATTTATCGAATACCAAAAAATGTGGATAAAAAAGCATTTGTGGGTCGGCCAACCAGAACGGGGCCTGTTCTGACCCACACTAAAAATTGTGCTCTTTGACTCAACCTGATTTTACCATTTATTCAACCCCTCTGACCTGCCCAATTTTCCAACTAGTCCAAACAATCAATTCATCTGCTATACAACATGAAAATGTACCCAAAGCTGACCTTCACGGGTATCTTCCCTCTTTCAATAGACTTGGCAAGATCAAGCATAACACTGTCTATGCTACGATTATCTAAGACCTTAGCATCTCTGTCCCTCAAAGACTGCACATTACTGGACGAAAGCGGCTGCTTTTCTTTCTCGACAGAGAAAGTGAATGACGAACGGTTTCTCTTTTCAAGCTTAGCTGGCACTCGAATTAAATCTTTTTGAGATGTGTCATTGGAAACTTTTTGAACCAGACCTCCAACTACCACCTTAACTGCAATTTGACTGTTAACTTCACCATCAACGATGGTATTATCGGTATCGATATCAATATCAATATCATATTGTTCTCCATCAGTTTCATCTTTGACTTCATCTGTATCATCATCATCATCATCACCATCACCATCACCATCTTCATCTTCTTCTTCCATGATTTGTTCAACCACTTTAGATATTAAATCCCTGTCTATTTTTCCTGGTGATGTCACATTCATCACCTTGATTTTCACATCTGTCACACCAGGAATCATATCTCTCAAGATATTCTGAAAACCATACTCCTCAGTCATATCATCACCATCATCTGTATCTTCTTTATCTTTTGCAATTAGATCATCTTTGTCATTCGTGGAGTCTAAGGGACCCACCTTACCAATAAGACCTGATGACACGGAGGAAGGAATTGAAAAACCTCGTGGATTTTCTTTCCGTTTCAGATATACAGCCTGATCATGCAAATTCAGTCCCATAGTGAATTACGTTAAGAAAAAAAAATCAACAGAAATTGAGCCAAATAAAGAAAGCTACCTGATGTTTATATTCTCCTTTCTCATTCATTGTTATAAATAGCTCGAACAATGGGGCACCATCTGCAGCCTTGGCAAGCTGCCTAAAGGTTTAAAAAACAACAGCCAAAGCTTGAATATAGCATGAGATGCTGATTATATGCATCATAAACAAATGGACTCCAATCAATAGCGCAAGAATGTCTAACCATTTTCTTCGAAGGGTATTTAAATAAGAATGGTTTGAAAGTCAGATGATAAAGGATACATATAAAGTTACTACACTACCTGGGACTATAGCTTCGTGCCAGGTATCTTCCATGCTCTGCACTTATACGGATGATCCGACCATATGGGTCCTTTCTATCATCTGAAAATCCAGCCCACCAACCCACCTAAAATGTAAGATAAATAACATATTAGTAAAATCATAAGTGAAAGCACGGATATAGATAGGATGTAGTTCAGAAAGCCCAATATAGACATGACTAAGTTGATAGGAATTGTCAACACATAAATGAGGTATACAAATATTAAATGCATAAAAACACCAAGCACGTATACGAAAATACTTAAACAAGTAAATAGATGATAATGAAATTTATTGCAGCAACTCACCAAACCTGCACTAGCATAATCTCGTACAAATGCTGCATCCTTGTAACGCTCTTCCTTTATGGCTTTCTACATCCATGCAACATGTTATTAGCAATATAGATATTGTAAATGTAAATTTGATGTTTTCAACTATAAGTTTATAACAATATACATCATTCGCTTACATTTAATTGAGACATCACCCTGCCAACAGTGTCATTATTAGCAGCTGCTGCAATTGCCACCTTAATCCTAGCAGCATCTTCATAGTCCTCTTTAACAACAGCACGATTTAGTTGTGACTGTAATGACATACATTCACAAATGGGATCACTTATCATACATATGGTAATCAAAACATTATTTATATAATCCAGTTACATTTGCACCATAATAACCTACATGAACACTATGATAACCAGAACAAAACGTTAGTTATACTAATAAGCACGAAGTAGCATACTGTAAGTTCAAAGCCAGAATGCAATTAGCTCAAAGTATGTCATAATCTTTCAAAGTTTACCATGTGAATTCCAACCCTCATACTACATCCGTATCATGAAAATTGCTAAAATTCTACTTTACGCACAGTTAAACAATTACTAATGAAGCATCTAAAATAACCGTATGAGCTAAAGAACTTGCTGCGCCGTAGTTCTCACTAACTATGAATTCAATATACAAAGTATCATACAGCATCACCTATAAATGAAAATTGTTATGTGAAAATAAAGAATATGCTATAAACATGCACTATAACTAACAAAATACCTTCAAAATGGAAACGATTCGTTCCTGTTCATCAACCTCATCAAAATGCTTCTTCCACCGTTCCCAATCCCAATTTTCATCACTACAATCATCATTGGCACTATCACTCTTCACAAAAACATTTTCAATCTGACTGTTACGATATCCAGTTATATGATCATCGAACCACTTGATTACATTCCTAACGTTTTCCTGAACCACAGATTCCCATAAGCTAGGGTTTTCATCTTCATCCTTATTATTGTTGATACTTTTTTGACAGCGACATGTAAGTGGTGAATTTAAAACCCTAGAAAGATAAGGATGTGAAAATTGAGTCGACGAATTGATTGATTTGAATTGGATGAGTTTAGGATGATGAGTGTAGGAAGGGAAGGATGATGGAGATACGGATGCCATTCAATCGAATATGAATAAAAGTGAAAGTGGATAAGGGAGGGCAGTTGTGGGGTGGTTTACGGCGGAGCGAGGGTGGGAGTAAAATAGCTCCCTTCAGTTGAGGAAAGGATGAACTATGGAGCAGCCAGGCACACGTGGGTTTTTTTTTTATTTTACTTTTATGTTTTTCTTTTAATTTAATTTCCCCATATATAGATTATAATAAATTAACGTCAAATCCCGAGCACACGGATGAAAATTTCGCATATTAATATTAACGGACGTATGTTTAATGGTAGATGAATGCAAAAATAATTGATACCTTTTAAATGAAAATGATTTTTATAATAGTTTAAATTATTGTAATTGTAAATTAAAAAATATGATATAAAGGAAGAAAGAAGATATTTGAATGTATTATGTAAAATATAGTATTAAGTGAATTGTTTATATACTAAATAAGTTGAGAGATAAGTAGAGGGATAAACTGGTAATTTCCGATATCCTTTTTTAAGGATTAAGAAAGAGAGTGTTAAATGCTTTATAAGAGTTATAGATTATAGATTATAGATAAATAATAATAATACTCTATCCGTTTCAAAATAATAGTCTAGTTTTGACTTTTTGAAGTTTTTCTTTTTCAACTTTGACCTTAAATATATTTGTTTGTGTTATATAATACTTGATGAAAGTTATATCAATGAAAATACATTTTAAATTCAATCCATTAATATATTTTGCAACAATTATTATATAACTTAGATAAAAATATTTAAGGTCAAAGTTGAAAAATAAAGACTTTAGAAAGTTCAAACTGAACTATTATTTTAAATCGGAGGGAGTAATAATAATTAATCTGTCAAATAAATACACAAACTTAAAAATCAAAATAATTCCAATTTGAAGAAATTTTACATACAAGACGATTTCAATTTCTATTATTTTAATACCTTTTTGATAATTTTGGTGTTCTTAAAGGTTTGTCTTATTCGGATGAAAACTTTTTTAAAATTATTTTACATAATAAACTTTTGTAGAAAAGCTTTATTTTTTTCCCTTGTTTATCCTCTACGATATATACTCAATCATCGTTACCGTATTCGAATTGTCGTTGTAAATCAATTTACTTAATCAATTATTTATATGAAGATACTATTTATAGTTTCAGTTATTAACAAAATTCATATATATATATATGACATATATGATGATGATGATCAGTGGATACAGAGTTTTTGGTTACTACCATCATTTTTGAGCTAACCGGTGACACTTAATTAATTTAATAATGTCACTAACAGAGATCCTTAAAAAAATTACACTACACAGCCCAAGTCACTGATATCATGGGTCACCGATACTTATCAAGTGGGTCTACCCCTGATGATGATGAAGTCTCATTGTAATATTATTTAGATATAGTTATTAACAAGATTAGACTATTGGTGCAACTTTATTTTGGCTCTTACTCTTAGCAAGAAGAAGCTTTGATTACATAGTTTTTGTCATTCATATAAAACTAGCAAAGTACCTGGACAATGTAGCGTAAAATAAAATATATCGAAAGTGGTAAATCGTGAAAGTATTGTGTTTCAAAATTTATTCTTTTCCGAAGCATTAACCATCAATATAAATCGCTATTTGTAATTTGCCTGTTTGACACTTCTAAATATTTGAATAAAGGAGATTTAATAATGACATGTAACATCCTAAATTTTGAATTTTTGGTGTTCTGCAACACAAAGGTTGTGTCGCAGATGGAGAGGGTGCAACACAATGGTTGTGTCGCATGTTGTGTCGCAAAACGATCTGAGATGAAATTAATCAAGGTGCTTAAGTGTAATTCGCGATTTATATTTATATAAACATCGCCAAAACATTCCAGACTATTTTACACAACTTCTAAACCAGTTTTAGAGTGAGAAATCGAAGAATAGAGAGAGAAAGTAAGAAACCAAGTTTAGAATCCAAGATTAAAGCAATTGAACCGTGATTTCGAAGGTAAGGTTTCGATTGTTATGTGTTATAGTTGTTACTAAATGAATTGTACCGATTGGAATGAGTTAATTTGAGTATTTCACGTTTAAATTCGAGAATTTCGAATTGGATCTGATCTGTGTTCTTCATTGCAACACAAGGCTAGTGGCGCAGATTGTGTCGCAGGATTGTTCTGCGACACAAATTGTTGTGTCGCTTAAGGCGGCAATATTAAGTATTGCGACACAATGATATGTCGCAGGATTGTGTTATGCGACACAATGACTATGTCGCATGATCTTATGATGCGACACAATACTAGTGTCGCTAAGTTTATGAGAGAGTTATATGGATGCTTATGCATGATTCTCGTCTTGTTAAAGTTTGGTTGTGTAAATTGGATAGGTGTTGATCAAGCAGGAAACTCAAATAACAAGATAGCATCTTTAAATAATCAAGGTGAGTTCATATTATGATTATATTTATTATGTTGATAAATTTGATCCGGTTTACATTCGTGTAAGTGGACCTATGTGACAAACGATACGGTGATTCGATATTGTTTATGGTATCACACAGTTGACAGACGTACAGTTGACAGATGTTTAGGTGGATCCGGATTACACCCGTGTAAGAGGATCCACATGACAGAGTTTATAGGTGGTCTCATATTTATATGAACCACATGACAGAGTTAAAGGTGGTTTCATGTTGTACATGAACCACATGACAGTTGTATAGGTGGTTTCATTTTGTAAATGAGCCACACGACAGATTTTCTAATTGACAGAGACTGATAGCCTTATGCTGACTCAGTTGAGTTGAGAAAGTTAAACAGAGTACAGATCGTTACAGTTATGCATATTAAACGTATGCTAGTTGTTAGACAAATCATATTGACTCTTGTTGTTATTGACTTCAATTATGATTGATATTGTTGTTCATATTATTTGTTTAATCTCGTATGAATTCACTAAGCATTAGCTTACTCCTCGAGCTGTAACCGTTTTGTAGGTTCGAGTGAATCGGGTAAGAAGGAGGTACGCGGGAAAGAAAAAGCTTAGTGAAGGATTGCTGAACACTTGGCGTAGATTTACAAGTGTTAAATCTTTTGAATCATGTTCTGGTTTGCTCAACTTGTTGTTTAAACTCAGTTTTGTTTGTAACAAGTTAAACACGTTTTGTTATAAATTTGATTAGAAAAAGATGATCGTATGTAAATTAATTTGGCTTATTAATTGAAAATAATCAGTAGAATCAATGGTGTGTAAAAAAAAAAAAAAAATTGGCGTAACATGACAAAAGTAAATTAACTGTTAAATGTATTACATGATTAAAAATACACAATTTTTAAAAATAAATGTTAAGTTTTAGTAGTTGCTCTTAAAGATTTCTTATAACAAAAACATAAAATAAAATATTTTATATAATAGTATACATAAAATTTGACATAATGAGATGTCTCTCATCTATAAATCTACAGCCATATAGGTACCTAGTTAGATCCTGAAACACGTACGTGTGTGGTTCACAATTTTGACAATTAAGCATAGGCCAATGCTTTTGGGCATCTCTAGCAAGTTAATTATTGTACATTTTGGTTGATTATCGCATAGTATTATACCATTATTCATGGTTCTTCATTTTCTTAATTATAAAACCTGATGAAGCTATCAGTAACATTTACTAAATTATGGACATTGCTTTAATTAATTTGTTATATATATTTTTATACGTGTAGCGTATACGTATTCATATAAAATTTTGTTGTATTCAGGATTGTCTTCTTACGTATTCCATAATAGGTGTGATCATAATAGAATGTAACAATTTGAATTGTTTATGTCCTATCGTACACACAGTTTAAATTTTTTATGATCGATTTATAAATAAATAAAATTATGCCTCTATGCTTGACTTATGGTCGTTTTTAATAATGGACAAGGTGGTTGACTGTTCAAAACTTTCGAATTATAAGAGCCTCAAATTATGTGTGTGTATACATACGCTAATTTGATTGTTGATAACAAAATATAAAAAAGTACGTTTTAGTTGTTTTAAAATTGATTGATTCGCAACAAAAACAATAAAAAAAATATGTCATCACTAAATATATGAATTATTGCCGACAATTAAACAATTTTTGTTCGAGATCTTCAAAAATTTCAGAAACAGTGTATATTGATTATTTATACTACATATAGAGAGAAAGAAAACTTGGAAACTGATAAAATATTGATAAAAAAGTTGAACTTATCGCTCATGAGGTGGAACTCTCGTCCACTTGTCGTTATCCAATTTTTGATCTTTTATTGACTCTCTAATTTATTATTTTCTTCTCTCTTTACATTTCAGAGAGTATATAAAGAGATGGAGAGAGATGATATTCCAAGGTTTGAGGAGAAAATAGAGAAACAAGTGTAGTTGTACGTCGTGCTCTGAGAGTAGTACTATAGCTTGGTGGACATTGAGCAGATCGATGAGGGTTGGGTCACGATTGGTTCTCGGTCTACAAAATACAACATTTCTCCATACCATCACAGTTGTAAGTATACTCTTGTTTTTTTCCTTTCCTTTTTAGATCATAAAGGAATATTATACGAGTAATAAACTAACATAAACTTAGAGACTACAATTCATCAAATACATATACACAAAAGCATTGAAGTAAAGTGTGTTTGGTGATCAAATATTGTTAGATGAATGATTGTTTAGAAGTCTATTTTGCATAGAAGAATGTCAGTTTTCTGTATGGCCTATTATAGTTACGTTTGCTTTCGGGTTTGATGGTGGTGTAATCGTATTGGTGGAGGTGATTGTGGTTATTGACAAGATTATTTATTTCACTAATGTTTGTAGTCAGAAAAAATAAAGGTCAAGGTCGTTATCATGTTGTCAACCAATCTAACGTATGTAAGTTTCCTAGTAATAATAATATAATAATAATAATAATATTATTATTATTATTATTATTATTATAATAATAATATTATTATTATTATTATTATTATTATTATTATTACTACTGTAAACTGTGAATTTAAACAAAAAGCAGGTTCTCATTATTATGCGATTTCTCTTACCGATAGACTTGACAACGATCCATAGGTTCCTTCATATTGTATTTAGCAATAGAGGGAAAGGGTTAAGAGGAAAAAGGAAATTTTTAGAGAAAGAAGGAAGTGGTGAAATTAAGTCTAAATATATATTAATAAAATATTTAATAAATATTATTTTATAAATGATATTTATTAGATGTAATATTTATTGATAAATATTAAGATCTAAATATTTTGTTTTCCTTTTTTTCTCAAAAATTTAATTTCCCATTTGATCTTTTCCTGCAACATAAACTATATTATCAAATTACATAATTAATTTTTAATTAAAATTAAAAATACGATAGTAATTTGTTTTTGCATTAAACATTAATATTATATTATTATTATAGATAAAATAAAATATAAATTTAGGTGACTATTTAATTTTAGATAACGAAATTAAGAAAAGAGAAAGAAAATAAGATAATTAATCAATTATGATCTTAAGTTTTAGAAAAGAAAGAACAAAGTATTTCTTTCATGGTCACTCCAAAAGTAGGAGGTAGAATTTATAAAAGGAAAAAAATGCAATGAGTTTTTCACCAATTTATCCTCATTCTTTTTGTTTCCTTTCATAAAAAATAATTAAGAATAAGAATATAATTTTCTTCCTAAAAACAAACTCAAGAACACAGAGGATAGAGTTCAAATCTTTTGATACAATCAAGTCTTAAATGAATTATATTATGTGCTAAAAAAATATCCTATAAATTAAGAAAAACGATAATAATTATCCTTTACAATTACCTTTAAAATGATTCTTATGATTAAGATCGTTGTGCTTGAGACATTGAATCCTTTGTGGGAGAACATTAATAAAACCAATAAACAACAGTGACAATAATAATAGTGATAATAGTTAATAAAATATTCAATATAATATTTATTATTATTATTATCATTATTGTTATGATAGAATATATTTATATATTTCTTTAAGTAAAATAAATATTAATATTAATAATATATTAAAGCCTTATAAAGAGTTTACCATTTAAATTCAAAAGTTACATATTTTGAAATGTGAAGTCGATATAATGTTATTTATTTAACTTAAATAATATAGAAACTCTTTAATTGATTTAAATATTATGAAAACTTATTTTTTGATTTATCTAATTTAAAAAGTATATAATATATTGCTTAATTAATTATTAAACAGTTATTGAATAAAAAAAATATATTGTAATATTAGATTTGTGTTCCTGTATTTGGAGAAAGTTAAAACCCTAACTAGAAAATGTTAAAACGCTAACATTGTTTTCTATTGATCTAAATATTTGAAATCACTTTAAAATATACAGTGAGAAAACATATTTATTGAGATACATTATTTAGAAAGATGATCATATTAAATTATAGTTAAGTAAATACTACATTCAGTATGCTAATTGTAATAATAATATTGAAGTCGATTATCTATCGTAATAGTAATCTACGAACTCTCTCTTAGAAATAATTAAATGATAACAATAATCTTAACATAAATGATCTTTTAACTTCATATATTCATCACCTTGGCTACCATAGACCATCATTGTTTTATCTATTCTTTTTCACTGTTTAATGCGGTAACCTACTCATTTATTTATTAATTATTAATTATTAATTATTATACATAAATAAATAAGATTAAGATTTGGTAATTAACGCACATGTAAGAGTTCCAACTGTACTAATTAGTTGGGTTGCCTGAGCAGACAGCTTTTCCTAATTTAGTAACATTGATTTCTCCGCCTTTCTTGGAATGAAACAATTGTTGTTGATCTGGCCACTAGCAGACCCTTCCACTATATATAATATTCCGATTCCATACATTCATCATCATTTCCTTACAATCAGGAAACCCATCAAGAAAACCCCCCTTTAATTTCTTTCATAATGGCGCAGTCAATTCTTGGATCTTCGCCTGTTTACAAATCAGACTTCCTAAAATCCTCCGCTTCAACATCAACTGTAATATTCCCTTCTATATCTCTTTTTGTGCTGATAAGGTGTTCGATGAAATGCTCGTGTGACTGATTAGTGTGTCTTATTTTGATTTCTGTGACAGATCTCTGGTTCCAAGTTGAAGTTTTCAGAAATTGAGCAGACAAAGTTGGGATTTTTGAGTTCTTCCAAGTAAGTCTCGTAAAAAGTTCACTGCACATTTATGCTTTTTTTTTTTGTTCTATCACAATCTGTTTTTACCTTGAGTGCTTTTAAGATTAAATTCACGTGCTTATAGTCGGAATACAATTCGTATTTTAGTATTTTACTAGTACTATTGATAGAGAAATTATTTAGTGGTAAAATACAAAGTTGTTTATCAATAAGGTGGTGATTTCGTATAACGTCAATAAGTTAATCCGTTAGATCGTGACCAAAATAGGGATCTTTTGTGAAAGTTTAAGCCTAGAGGTGGCTGAAGCCAGATGTGCTTGCTTGTTTTTGTCCTATGCGAACTATGCTTGTTTTTAAGTACGGTAACGCTTGGGTCTAGGTCTTTTCCATAAGGGTTGCGGTCATTGTAGCGAAGTATTTACTTTAGTTTAAGTAGATTGATCAACACTTCGTGAAGGCATATGGAACTTGAGTCTTTATATGTTCATGTTAGTTGGCAATGGGTGTATTTGGGCTGTGATTTATCTCAAATGGGTCACATAGAAAAAATTGCTGAAAGAGAAACCAGTCAATTGGGTTGAATGGGCTGAAAGTCACATTAAGCCTAAATTAATGCAATACTATATCCAACATCATTGTAGTGAGAGATTTATTATTATCTGTAGCCCTGTGGTTTATCATCCCTGGTCTAAGAACCAACCCAGATTCAAAGAACAGTTCTTTGAATCTGGGTTGGTTGTCATCTCCCACCTTGAGGCTAAAAACGAAAAAGTTTATTTTTTTGCTAGATGCATGATCATTGTACCTTGTTATCGTTTATTCTCTACAACAATCTTAACCGCGTCTAGACTCTGAAAACGTCTTTATTCCAGTGGAGCTTGATTAGATATTCCCCTAACCACATGGTTCACATGTCATAAGTCTCTTATTTGATTTGATTTGATTTGATGGTTTGCTGATTTATCTATAGGAAACACGTTAATTACAGACATCAATACCATCTTCAGGATTGAGTCTAAGAGATAAGCATGTCTTTATTTTGGTTTATGTTATCCGCAAGGGTTACTAATGCTTCTGTTTACTAAAAATATTTATCATATATCTCTAAAATTATCCGCCTCACACATTTACAGGAGCAATTTGGCTTTGAGATTGAAAGCCTCAAGAGAGGGGGTAGGTCTGGTTCAAGAAACTAAAGAAAATCCACCAAAGCTTATAACGAAATCTAATGACGGCATCAATTCATTCGCTGAGATGAAGCATAGATTTTTAAGTTTCAAAAAACAAAAATATCTGTAAGTGGAAAAAATCTTTTACCTAAATGTTGCGACTATAGAGTCAACTGTTTCTGTTGATTTGAGAAAATTATTCATGTACAGGGAAAACTTGGAGAGATATCAAGCACTTGCCCAAGCCCAGGCCCCAAAGGTATTTATTATCTATTGTAATTCCTGAGTTCCTTTTTATGTTATTCGATAAGTAACCCTATTGCTGAGTGCTGACTGACAATTGTAAGAACAGTTTCTGGTGATCTCTTGTGCAGATTCAAGAGTTTGTCCCTCTTATATCTTGGGGTTTCAACCTGGTGAAGCCTTTGTTGTCCGCAATGTGGCTAATCTGGTTCCACCATTTGAGGTATCTTGGGATGACTATGTGCTCTTCTTCTTCTTTTTTTCATCAGTTGGCTACATTTTTAAGGACTTCAATTGCCTTTAAGTTTTTTTTTTTTTTTTTTTTTTTTTATATCTTGTGAGCTTTTTGATTGTCTATTACGAGTCTTTATGTTCTTTCTAATTTTGTGTGCAGAATGGGCCATGTGAGACAAATGCCGCACTTGAATTTTCAGTGAATGCTCTTGAAGTAAGAGTACTTCTTATGATAATAATATGCCATACCCATTAACCAATTTGTAGTTTGCAAATTCATCTGGGATTTGTTTTTATCTTAAAATGAAGTTTATCTTTATCGTCCTTGAAATATATCCCATCTTCCCAAAGAAGAGGTACAGAGTTTTGACTTCAAACAAACCAAGTTGTATCTTATAAACTGATATGAACCTTTCGGCTTTTATGAAAAGTAAGCCAACTTCACAATAAAGCTACAAAGAATATATTTTGTTAAATATGCAGCTCAAACGATTTAATTCACAATAGACCTCTGTTATGATGTTTTAACTTATGGCAATTTTCACAATACGTAATCATTCACCGATAAATATGTAAATGCTATTATTGTTGTGTCGTTAATTTATGAAGAATCGTATCTATTAAAGTTGATGCTCATGTCTTGCATCTTTTGAATGTAGATACATGAGCATTGTTGGACCTATTCAACTGTAATTCTGATCAATGATGTAGAATCAACTTACTGTGAGTATAAATAAATTGCAGGTTGAAAATATACTGGTGACTGGCCATAGCTGTTGTGGAGGCATCCGTGCCCTAATGAGCATGAAGGATGAAGAGAAGTCAAGGTTTGATGAACACAATCCTTTCCATTTTCTGATTCTTCACGTTTTTCATGTTATTCTTTGCTTTTGACATTAGACATGTAGTCTCATAAGTTTGCTTGATTTTCAGTAGCTTTATCAAGAATTGGGTCGTAGTAGGAAAGGCAGCAAGATCGAGCACAAAGGCTACTACTTCTAACCTCAGCTTTGACCAGCAGTGCAGACACTGCGAAAAGGTACTTATGATTATGTTTTATTACCAACTTAACTCATCTTACATCTTCCTATATATATGTATATATATATAGGTGGCAAATAGATGGGTTGGGTAACAAGTTAAGGTGATAACTTCTAGCAGGTCAAAATGAAAGGTGACAACTTCAAGCAGGTCAAAATGGGTTGGGTCGGCTTGGGTTGATCTAAAACGGTTCTTTTATATTTTATTTTTTATTATTAACAGAAAAGCAGCCAAAACAGTTTTTGCTTAACCTTTTATAAGTATTTGGTGGGAGTAATCTTTCAGGTTCTGTTTCTGAACGAAAAATGTTGAACGTTTTCTGATGAATTGCGTTTTATCCAACTTTCCAGGAATCAATAAATAATTCACTGTTGAACTTGCTTACGTACCCATGGGTAAAAGAACGAATGGCGAAAGGTCTGCTTTCTCTCCACGGTGGTTACTATAATTTCGTGGATTGTACATATGAGAAGTGGACTCTTGATTACCAGAGGAGCAGTACAGAACAGGAAATAGGTGGATATGCCATCAAGAACCGTGAATTTTGGTCTTGATGTTGTATTGTTCTTATTCTTCTTGATATTAATGACTAAATATAAAATCTGTATGTCATAAGACTAGCTGTTGTTTGTGGTGTATAATTGGATAGACTTTGTGAGGTGTTTTTGGTTTGTGTACTTCATGCATAGTGAAATTTATTTACCCTTTGTGTAATACAAACATAATTGTCTTTCTTCATCACATGGATGTTTAATGCAAGTAACATAGTCTTTTCTTCATAAACTTACAACAGAAAGGTCCAAATTGCAGTGTTTTAATGCTTTATTAAAACTTTATGTTATCAGTATCAAAATCTTTTGCAGGAAATGTTTAAGTCACGAGCCAACAGTGATGCAGCTATTTAGATATGTTCTGGCTATGAATAATCCACGTTAGTCATAAAACAAATTGAAAATGAAAATGTGACTAAAGCAGTCAGAGTGTTCTTTTGGGTAGTATAAATTACTGCAGGCACCGACCATCATTCAGTCTGCAGTTTGATCTTAAAAATGTTTTTACGGTGCAAATTAACTGTAAGGGTCATGGTTGGATATCTGATTATCACTCACTACACATAATTTGCAGCTTCCAACAACACATGAAATCAAATAGACTCAATAATATCTCTGCCATATATTAAAAAAGTGTGAAATGTACATACATAAATCAATCACAATATATCACATAAACGGAAAACATGTATGAATGATTAAATGAGATTCAACAAACACACTGAAATGATAAAGATCTTGATAGTATCAGTAAATACTAGATGTGAAAGGGTTTCAAGCATTCATGAAAGTTGTTTACGGATGTGGTAGGGATGGGATAGGAAAGTCCTTTGGCAATTCAGGAACGGTTGGCAATATTGGCTTCGGGATTTCAGGAAATGTGGGTTTTGGAATCTCAGGAAATGTGGGCTTTGGAAGCTCGGGAAGTGTTGGCTTCGGGATTTCAGGAAATGTGGGCTTTGGTATCTCAGGAAATGAAGGCTTTGGAATTTCAGGAAATGTAGGCTTTGGAAGCTCTGGGAGTTCAGGCTTTGGAAAGACAGGAAGCTCTGGCTTTGGAAGCTCGGGTATCTCCAAAAGATTACGTGCCTCGACAGCATTCTTCCCACCACTGAGAGATGCTAAAGTGACTGAAACTAGTATGAGGAGGAAGGAAGTAAGGTGGGAATGAGCCATTGATATTGAAGAATGTAAAGGATTGAAGAAGAATATGAAGAAGCTGAGAAGGTTTTTGAGTTGGATTGAGAATGCACGAGTGATGATTTGGATTTATATAGCAAATATGAGATGTGGGGAACAGGCACCAATAGATGAGTTGGTGAGAATAAATTAAAAGTGGGTATGTTTAGCTCAACATCTTATCTACATAAGATTTTGAGGTGTCCTACCTTACCATGTTTAGTCAAGCATACTTGCTCGCAACCTGTTTAAAAATGCTTATCTTTATATTTTACGGAGTATTGAATAGCTTAAAAGGGGGTAGTTTTCTACTTTGTTAGCATGATAATGTTAATTAATGATGGTGTTTAACTACAAGTGTTTCTCTTCGGTTGTTTGAACATACATTTAGAAAATAAACATTTATAACTGAGGTGTCCAAATGTGACGAGGATCAAGAGACTAAAACATATCTCTTCATCGGATGTAACATATATCTTTCAAGAATTTTGGGATTGTACCTAGCTTCAAATGGTGGAATTTACACTTTCTGGATTGTCAATAACATCAACGACATTCTCAACATCGGGGAAATATATACTTTAACAATCCGCGAGCAAACTATTTTGTTTTTCTGAAAATCTGGTAAACTAAAAAATGTTGCTTTAATTAAATTGGATGGAATAAACTTGTATTCCTTCGCTCTAACTTGAAGTTGTAAGCTAATGAAATCCGGTTTCTTTTAACATGAGTATAAAGTCTGTAAAAACTAAAAATAACTCATTTGTACGCAAGTCGCAGTTGCAATATTTCGTAAAAGTTACTTACATTTACGCAATGCGAATTGAAAGTTATTTACCAAGACAAACAAATTTATTATCTTGATTTCTACATTCACACATTTCATGTGTATATAATATCTCGATCTTTTGTTTTGTTCAATTGCATTCTACCGTTAAATATATTTCATGAATGTTGTTTGATCCTTATAACTTGTAAAACATATATAGAATTTCTCATGAACATGAAATCAAATTGTTTCAACAAAGTATATGAAATATATAAATAGAATATCAGGTACATAAATCAATCGCCATATGACAAAATAAAAGAAACACATAGATTTTCATCGAATCCCTGAAATGATGGAAGAGGGTGGTAGTAATAGTAGTAGTCATGAAGTCACAAAAACATGTTTTTAAGGATGTGGAAGAGAAGGAATAGGGAAGTCCTTTGACAACTCAGGAATGGTTGGCGTTGTGGGTTTCGGAACCTCAGGAACAGTGGGCTTTGGTACCTTGGGAACCACGGTCTTCGGAAGCTCAGGAAGTGTGGGTTTTGGAATCTCGGGAACTACGGGCTTGGGAATTTCTGGAACTGTGGGCTTGGGAAGTTCAGGAAGTGTGGGTTTTGGAATTTCTGGCAGTGTGGGCTTTGGAAGTTCAGGAAGTGTGGGTTTTGGAATCTCTGGAAGTGTGGGCTTAGGAAGTTCTGGAACTGTTGGCTTGGGAAGTTCAGGAAGTGTTGCTTTTGGAACCTCAGGAACTTCAGTCTTTGTAACCTTGGGAATTGTGGGCTTTGGAAGCTCGGGAAGTGTTGGCTTGGGAATCTCTGGATATGTGGGCTTCGGAATCTCCGGAACTGTAGGCTTAGGAAGCTCTGGAAGTGTGGGCTTTGGAATCTCGGGAAGCGTGGGCTTAGGAAGTTCGGGAAGTGTGGGCTTTGGAATCTCGGGAACCGTGGGCTTGGGAAGCTCAGGAAGTGTCGGCTTTGGAACTTCCGGAAGTGTAGGCTTAGGAATCTCGGGAAGTGTGGGTTTGGGAAGCTCCGGAAGTGAGGGTTTGGGAAGCTCGGGTACCTCCAGAAGCTTACGTGCGTCAACCATGATACTTGGTACTAAAGTGACCGAAACTAGTACAAGTAGAAAGGAAGTTAGGTGAAAATGAGCCATTTTTGTTGCAAGTGTGGATATGACTGAAGAAGAAGCTACGAAATTAATGTTTGAGTTGGATTATATATTGAGAATGTATGTATTTATATAGAGGATGTGAGACGTGGAGAAGAGGATCCATATATAAGTTGGTGAGAATGATACAGATATAGGTGTTACTTAGTTCAACTTCTTATCTATAAATTATAAATTTTGCAACTTAGGTCTCTACCTTTTGGAAATTTGATATGGTGTTGGCCTGCAGAGCGTTGAAAAATCCCACTCTTTTATATATTTGACTGGCTTGAAGAGGGTACTATTGTCTTTAATTTTCCCATGTGATCGACTAAATATATAGCTTATGTTATTTATTCGTTTAATAATTATCTATTAACATGTTTGAGTTTGAACATATGGTTGTAGTTCTCTTGTTAATATCAAAATGATGGTATTTATCTAAAGATAAGCAGGATACTTGGTATAAGGTAGCGAGTAATTTTTTTCTTAATTTTAATGGGATTTGGTAATGTAAGGGCTGTTAATTAAAAAATTAATTAAAATTAATAGTTTCTTTATAAGCTAATTTTAAAGTTCTATTTGATACATCTTTTATAAAAGATAAGTTTCCATGCACTAAAGTACATCTTATATGTATTAAATATAATTTCGAGGAAATTTCAACTTTAACAAATAAGAGTTTTTGTTATTGAGGCTGTGATTTTTAAATATCAATTTTAGTTATATAAACGTTATGAATTGTTTCTTCCAACTACTTTATTCGGGTTATATATAGCCTGACCTTAAAGATTTTATATAGAGTTCTGTATAAAATCTTTTTATTTGAAATTTTGTTTTGATAGTACTGATACTTAGTCTCAACAACATATTTATAATTAGGTCAAACCGAAGAGTTGAGTTATAATTGTAACTCTGATACTACTTGTTAAGACCGATCAATACTTAACCAATAACATATTAAAAATATAAATTCAGTTGATTTTTAACTCTTCACCAATTAGTGATCGAGGAAATATCTCATGAACTTATATGTGAAATTTATTTTAATGTGAAATTAGGTTTGCTACCACTGTATGTGTGAAAGTTTAATTTGTATTAAGTTGTATTTATGAAAGTAAAATGTTGTTTGATTATCACATTATTTAATTAAAATGAGGGCATATACTTATGTAGGTAGTTGAAATCAATGAAATATATATTTTTTCTTAGGTTGTTCAGCAACCAATATGCCGCGTAGCCAAAATAGTTAAATATTGATGTTAACAAGTCATGCATGTGGATATAGAAGCCGACATTTTTTATGTCTGTAAAGATGTAACTATGATCGATTTTTAATGTCTAGCCAGTTGCAAATTAAATAATTTCCTTAACTTTAATTTATTTAGTTGTGGTTTGACATCACCCCTCTAGTAAGCCACTATTTCACATGGACTAAAACAACCATCACAAATACTTGATGGAGTAAAGCTCTTTTTAAAGAGAATCACATGCCCCCGTAAGTTTTTATTTTTAACTAGGTATAACGGGATGCATACAGTTTCTTCCTTAATTTTACAAATCAAAAAGGTTCGTCGGCAATCAAATCCATTGACACTTTTCGCCATTCATTTTTTATATATCCTCGGATTTGCGACATATATTAATTTCATCACAAATCGTTGCAAATATTGTCTAAGAATATATATGGTTCTCTTCTCGACCCTAAACAGGCGAAAACCCTTAGGATAGTTACCAAGGACAGCTCGTAGTTAAAAATCTGTGGGCGATAAGTGACTTTCTACTAATGTGCCCGGTGCTTCTAGGTACGGCCGTTACTATACCATCATACGACACCATCCTGTCTTTCCTCTGGTAGAAAAGCCACCATGCGTTCTTGTTTATTCTTTCCAATTTGATTTTCTAAGAAACATGAAGATTGTCTGATAGATTTTTGATTTTTGTTGAGGATAAAACCTTTGACGATCATGCATGGTTCGTTAAAATTTTGTCATAAGTCATGCATGAGATATTATAAGTTGCTGTCACCAACAATACGCATGAGATATAAAGTTCTACTTAGAAATACAAAGTTCTATAGCATATATTGATCAATACGGTATCTGATACATAAATTAATTGTCATATGACAAAATAAAGAAAAGCATATAAATCATCAGTAATCTTTATATATGGAATACAATATGAAATGATGGTATTAATAGTAGTAGCTCGTAATGAAGTGACGAATCACACAATATAATTCAGAAAAGCAGGCTTTCAAGGATGTGGCATGGAAGGGATGTCTTTTGGCAACTCAGGAATGGTTGGCAATGTGGGTTTCAGGATCTCGGGAACTGAGGGCTTTGGGACCTCGGGAAGTGCGGGTTTTGGGATTTCGGGAACTGCTGGTTTTGGGATTTCGGGAATTGTGGGCTTGGGAAGCTCGGGAAGTGTGGGTTTTGGAACTTCAGCATTTGTAGGCTTCTGAAGCTCTGGAACTGTGGGCTTAGGAAGTTCTGGAAGTGTGGGCTTCGAAATCTCAGGAACTGTTGGCTTAGGAAGCTCTGGAAGGGTGGGCTTTGGTAGCTCTGGAACTGCGGGCTTCGGAATTTCAGGAACTAGGGGCTTCGGAATCTCAGCATTTGTAGGTTTTGGAACTTCAGCATTTGTAGGCTTCTGAAGCTCTGGAACTGTGGGCTCAGGAAGTTCTGGAAGTGTGGGCTTCGAAATCTCAGGAACTGTTGGCTTAGGAAGCTCTGGAACTGCGGGCTTCGGAATCTCAGGAACTGCGGGCTTCGGAATCTCAGGAACGACGGCCTTCGGAATCTCGGGAGCTACGGGCTTTGGAATTTCTGGAACCGTTGGCTTGGGAATCTCGGGAACTGTTGGCTTAGGAAGCTCTGGAGTGGGCTTTGGTAGCTCTGGAACTGCGGGCTTCGGAATCTCAGGAACTGCGGGCTTCGGAATCTCAGGAACAACGGGCTTCGGAATCTCGGGAGCTACGGGCTTTGGAATTTCTGGAACCGCGGGCTTTGGAAGCTCAGGAACTACTGGCTTGGGAAGCTCAGGAAGGGTGAGCTTTGGAAGCTCTGGAACTGCGGGCTTTGGAATCTCAGGAACTGCGGGCTTCGGAATCTCAGGAACAACGGGCTTCGGAATCTCAGGAACAACGGGCTTCGGAATCTCGGGAGCTACGGGCTTTGGAATTTCTGGAACTGCGGGCTTTGGAAGCTCAGGAATTACTGGCTTGGGAAGCTCAGGAAGGTTGGGCTTTGGAAGCTCGGGTGCCTCCAAAAGCTTACGTGCGTCAACCATGATACTTGGTGCTAAAGTGACCGAAACTAATATAAGGAGAAAGGAAGTGAGGTGAAAGTGAGCCATTGTTGTTGCAAGTTGGGGATATATGAGTGAAGATGAAGAAGCTAAGAAAATAATGTTTTAGTTGGATTATCTTGAGAATGTATGCATGCTGATTTAGATTTATATAGAGGATACAGAGGATGTTAGACGTGGAGAAGAGGGACACACATATAAGTTGGTGAGAATAATAGACATATAGGTATTTTTCAGCTCAACTTCTTTATCAATAAATTAGACTTGCAATTGTACTACTTTTTGAAACTTTGATACGGCGTTTGACTTCAAAAAAGTTTATACGTTACATTTTTAAGTAACTACACGTTTTATAAGTTTGAACATGGTTGTTATTAATTGTTAAGGTCAAAGATGATTTGTCATAGGTTGCTGAGCTAATTTTATCCTACAAACAATTTAAAAAATATATATATATATATTTTATATATATGACCAGCATTAGTACGGTATCTATGTCCTTTGTTAGTTTGACTAACTATTAAAATTTAAAATATTTAGACGATGGTTACTGGTTTACTACAGTAATTATCATGATTCATAAATTATATTATAGTTTTCCTTTTCTTTTTTAATATAGATTTATATTTTCATTTTCTTTTCAATTTTTGATGGCAAAATTTTAAAATTGTCCTTAATACTCGTAATACTTTTTTTATTTAAATAATTTAATATTTCTATTAAATGTCGTTTGACCTAGCGGTATGAGAGGAACTCATTAAATCAAAAGGTTATGAGTTCAAGCCTTGCTTGAGATAGCAAATGTATATAGTTATCATGATTGTAAATAGTCTGTAGATTACGTTGTAGCTTTGTTATTCTAAAAAATAAATAGTTTCAAATTTCTTGAGGGGCATGTATATCTAAAATATTATTATCCTTTAATATCAATTACCAAATACTTATGAATAGTAAGTTATTTGGCCTTTCTTAATTCATATTTTTTGAATTAAGAAATATGTTTATATGTACAAATAAATGATAAAAGATGTTTAGCTTGATGGTTAAAAGATTTACCAACTAACCTCTTGGGCTTGGGTTCAAGTCTGAGCATATTTATTTTCTTTTTTCCATAACAGTTTTTAAACAATGAAAGTAGATACGGCTATATTTTTTTTTTTTTGTGAAGTATTAGCTAGAGTAAATACATCTATATTTTTTTCCCCAAGTATTTGCAAACAGTGTTTTTAAAACATGAAAGTACGTGCGGCTAATTTTTTAGTTTTCTCAAGTATTAGTTAAATGTATCATTTGTTTGCCATTACTTAAATTAGACCAATAATTTAGCATGAACAAAAATGTTGTTCAAAAGTTGAAATACAAAGGAAGCAATAAAGGATAGGATTTAGATAAATTTTAAATTTTGTTTAATAATACACTACATAATATCATATACTAATATATGGATTATAACTATATGTGTATGTATATATAATTCATTTTAATCGTGTCATGTGTCTTGATTTTTTTTTTATTAATATCAGTTGTTGAATATTTCTCTTTATTCTAAAAAGACAAAACAATAACTATACACTTATTGAAGGATAATCTACATCAAATGTTATTTAGTCATGCCGGTAAACAAAGTAATTGAGTGAGTAGATTATCAAAATCCAAAACTTGCCATCATTTCTTTTGTTTTTTTTTTTCCTTTTTAAAAATTTAATAAACTTGCAAAGCAACCCTCGAAGTAAATACAAATTATAGAAAAATACCTAGATTTTAAAAAGCTACCAAAAAACTTTAAATCATACATATACTCCGTGTTATTCTAATGCAATACTTCTTAACAGTTTCATTATAAAAGGACACAAGTTCATCATATTTTTACCTTTTTTTCCTTTCTTTTTTTGAAACTTAATAAATTTGTATTCTAACTCCTGAAATAAATGAAAATTACATAAATTCTCTAATGTTGAAATGCTACAAAAAAATCTTTAAAACTTGCATATGTTAGTAAATTGAATACTATATGATATATGATCATTAATTAGATTATTACAGTCATCATTATTGGTCGTATTTTTATAAAGTTAATAGAAAAGAAAACAAGTTAAGATTTCCTGATTATGTTTTTAAAAATACATTTCTAAACCCGTCGCAATGCACGGGCAAAATAAACCTAGTTAATATCAATCATGAATCTCTTATTGTTACACCAAACGATCGAGTTGTTAACATTGTTTGACATTTGAGGTCAAGTCAAACGTGTTTTTAAGGAAAACAAAGCTAAGAAAACATGAAACGAGTAAGTAATTTATGAGGAAGGAGGGAGTGTCCCTTCGAGGAACGATGAGAACAAGGCCAATGCACGCTGGGGCTGGTAGCTCGGTACCGTATGACCTGCACCTCTAACAGTTATCAAAAGCAGTCTGTCGTATTCCTCCAAATACCCCCCAACCTGTCAACGTTATGCCATTTTAGTAGCAGTCAAACAAGTTTTGAGATAGCGATATGATGCAACATTAATTCCATTTCATGGTTTTTATCGCAGTTTTAAGCTAAAATCGTCTGAATGGGTCTAGTATGTATTTAGATAAGGCGCGTGTGGAATGTATATGGTAACTAACTTTTTTTATAATAAGTAAAAAGGAATATTAATAGAAGCCATAACATATTTTGATCATCTTATAAGTGGTGTAACTTTAATATAATATATTGGATAAAAATCATTTTTTTCCTAGAAACATGGTTTTGGTGCGACTGCATGTTATTGGGATGGAAATATACTTAATATATGTTATGAAGCAATAATGTGTATAAGAAAGAATATAAGTTATGCAATCAGCCGATCACCTCTTTGTTGAGGTACCATGGCCGCCAAGGTGTATGAATTGGAAGGTTGAGGGTGTTAATCGAGTATCTAGAAGCGGTAACCGGAACCAGTGCATCTGTATCCCCACTGCACAATCAAGCAACATCAATCGTGAGTTGTTAGTCGTGCTAGATATATTCCATGTATGAAACTTATCTAGAGCAGTCATCCAAAGTGTCCATAAGCATTTCATATATATTTCTGAAATGTAAGTCTGCCATTAGAAACTTGCCTGTATACCCATACCCGTTGGCCGTATTTAGTCAGAACCCAGATTATCGGCACTATGTTATTCGGACTGTCATTCCATCTATTGATAACATGACTGCACACATGATGTTTTATAACCAGTTATTACTAATCATAATGAGCTAGATTCATGTAAGTTTAAGGGACTGAATTAATTTAGGGTGCACACCTGCATAAATCCCATGATGTAGGTTTTGCGTGGAATGTATTTTGCACCACAGGCTCATTGAGATAGGATTTAAGCTTATTTTCCCAGCATGGATCAAATACGTTAACCTCAACGATAGAAAACGAAAAAATTGATTAGGTTAGTTAATGATTCAAGTCATTATTAAGTATAGGTGATGTAATAAGTATTAGTGAACCTACAGAACCAGTTTTAGAGGAGCTTCTTTGTTCAGGATTCAAGCAAATCGGTGCGTAAAGGTTGGTCATATCGATGTCTCCCAATTCATTTATAGCTTTGTCTGCATATTCCATGCACATTGAAGTATCGTTCCCAAAGCAGTATTTGAAGATCCCTTCATGTGTTGCATCTGAATTTACACCATGAGTCCACCAATAATCATATGTGCCTTTCAAAGTCGTTTCATAATCAATCACAGCATTTCCTATCTGCAGAATTAACACCAATATATATCATCTTTCCTAGAGTAACCATTATAAATGTGTGAAGCTGGTCTAAATCAACATTAATAACAAATGTCTAAAAGGTTTCAATAAAGTGAACATACTGCGATCCCTTTGATATTGATGACAGTTTGGTTTGTAATATTATTTTGAAGAACGATGTCAAGGGCTAGTTGAGGGACGTAATGTCCGGCGTAGCTTTCTCCAGTTATGTAAAAATCACGATGCTTGTACTGAGGGAATCTCTCGAGCCAGTTAACAAGAAAAGTGTAAGCATCATTCATAGTGGTTGTGTCACCCGATTTGTCATAATCAGAAGTTGTATTTGAATATGAGAAGCCTACTCCAGCAGGCGACTCCAGAAACAGAATATTTGCAACTGCGCGAAGCATTTTTCATGTATATATGATCCATGACTCCATGTATGTATAATAAAGAACAAGTACATAAAATTTGAAATATAATCTAACCATTGTTCCATGCAAAGTTGTTTCTGAAGAGAGTTTTGCCATCACTATTGATTCTAAACGGTCCTAGCTCCGCCATGGCTCCGATCATGGAAGAACATCCAGGTCCTATAACATGACTGTGGTTAATTAAATGTATTTGATAAAACATGCCAAATCAAAATTTGAAAAATTTCGGTGCTTGATTCCACTCCTGTAGTTATCTATTGTTATTCGGAGTTACCAACTACAGCAATTGAATTATGAATTCATATTCATCTATAAAACCAATTTTTTGGTGGTTTCCAGTTAACTTATAGACTGTTGTGGTACACCTGTTGTTTTTATTTACTCACACCCCCTACCAAAAAGATATACATTAATCCACGAATATATACATTTGTCCCATCTCAGGACTTGAACTCCCAACCACATAGTTGGAAGGCACCGCGATACCGCTAGGACAATGGCCCTTTTGGTCACATGTTTGTTTTCTACATGATAAGGACACAATACATATATATTAACATGAAAGATACCTCCATTTAGCCATAAAACCAACGGCTTTGTTGAAGATTCAGTAGGTGACTCAACAAAATAGTAGAAAAGGGCCCTGCCTGCCTTTGGATCGACAGTAACATACCCCGAGTACTGATCGAAATCGACACCTGCAGGTTGGCCTGGCAATGCCGAAATCTTGTCGAGCTTTGACAAACCATCTTGTGGTCCCACATAAACAGGTGAGTACTCATTAGTAGTATCATCTAAAGCTGACCATGAGTCTTGAACAGGTGGGTTTGAAGATCGTTTTGATTTAAACAACTCATACAGCCTCTGTGCCTGAATATCAGCATTGCTTAAACTAAACAAGGCCAAAAGGCAAAAAACTGCAATAAGTTTTATCATCCTATTTAATTTGGTGCATACTTTTTTCTTAGTTTATGCTTCTTTATATAATGGGTGAGATCTTTTTAGACATTAAGTTCTAACTCCTAATGACTGTTTTCCTTAGTTTTTACATCAAAGATATTGAAATAGAATTAACTGTTGACGTTATCTTTGAAGTATTAACAAGCCGACAACATATATGATCAACTATTCACAGTTGACTCGATTTAAATATAATTATGATTTTCAATCATACGTGGTAATTGCCTTGATCACATCAAGTCAAACTACATGGTAAGTTGTCTTACCTTTGATGTCTTTTTTGAAAATACTCAAACAACCAAGTTTAATTGATTACAGATTATGTGTTTCTAAGACCGCTCCCGTGATGTTCTCAGGACTGAGGACTGATCTTCACATCAGCGCCACATTATCACGAGGACCCAGGACTAACTCAGAACTAAACACTGTCTATCCTGACGCCCCAGAATAGACATACACATCAGCGCCACTATTTAATACATTAATAATAATCAAAACTTACAATAATTAACAAAAAAAAGATTACGTTACATTAAAAAACCAAACTAACTTACATTAATAATAATAAAAAATTACAAAATTAAGAAAAAATTACAATTACTTGTCGTCCGTGTCTTCACTCGTAAGTTCGTTGGTTGACTTCGCATTGACTAAGTTTCACTTTATATATCATTACATTAAATCTGATGAGAAATTATAATGTACACATGTAATATCGCTTGTGGGTTCGTTGGTTGACTTCACGTTGACTAAATTTCACTCTATATATCATTACATTAAATCTGATGAGTAATTATTATGAACACATGTAATATCAAAAGGACACATGTAAAAAATCACCAATATAGAATTACACATTTGAGTTCCTCTTTTAAACACGTATAACGTCAAAATAAGACAATACACATTCTTTCATCTCTCATATTCTCCATTCCTTTGCCAAATCAATACAATACTTCATATTCTCGCTTTAGATTAATCATTATAAGATAAAGATATGGTGGCTACAATAATTGCTTTGATGAAGGAAAAGTTGATATAGTAATGGTGGATCAAGAAGAAACTCAGGCTTGGTAAATTGTTCAACGGAATTAATAACCCAATAGCAACAAAGGCAACACAAAAAGCCACTCGAACCTTCAAAGCGGCACGCAGGATGAAACATCAAACCGTTCTCACCAGAACGGCTACCTCCAGAACGGTCCCTAAGACGGGACAGTGCCTATCGCAGGGTGGAGGACGTAGCTGAGGTGGCGAGCAAGACGAAGGATGAAGACGAGGATAGACAGTGGTCACAAGTTGGCAATAGACTAGTAGTGACTTGGTCAACTGTGTTTTAAATGTCTATCGTCCAAAGAGACATTTGCTTGTCTCGAATTAAATTTGCCAAATCTCTCAAAAACCCTAAACGGCCGATATCCAACCCTTAACAATCGAACTCTAAATGTTTGGAAATTTCACGTTGTAAGCATGGTCCATGGAAAATCACCGGCAAAATACGTACCTTGAAGAACAGAAAATGCTTTTACCCTTAAATTCGCAGAAATATCATTTCGCAAAAACCTTATCCATTTTGCGAAATGCTTCATAAATCCGGATTTGGCCTTTTTTTGCGAATCCTCGCACAGGTATTGCTGTAGAATTCGTATCTTGAGTGTAAAAATGTTAGAAACCGGCCAAGATTCCAAGAATGTTTGTAACCCAGGTAATTTTTCCTAAATTTATAATGTAAAAAATGTGCTGATAGGCGTGGGCTTATAAAAGCATGGGCTGAATTAGATCTTCAACGATGTCCCAGTCCCACACTTGAATTTTATGGAGTACTTTTTTTTGTTTATTATTTTTATTTTTTCTGACGAGTCTATGAGCATCTTGGACGTAGTAGCATTTTGTCTTCGTTTTGAAATATTTAGTTTAATTTCCCATTAGTCTTTTAAAATAATTCTAGATTTAGCTTAGTACATATTATTGAGCATTACATTTTTAACATTTTTCGAAATGTTTGAAAACCGGTCAAGATTGTAATTTCTCCTAAATTTATAATGAAAACTTTTTCTTGTTCATGGTCATGGGCTTTTAAAAGTTGGATGGTACTCACGTGATTCATGGTCTTTTGGGCTCATTATTATCGGGCTCTAGAGGTGTTTTGGGCTCATTATTATGAGTTTCTTTTTCTATTTTTATTTATTTATTTATTTAGTTATTATTTTTTTAGTCTAAGAGCATCTTTGGAAATTTTAGCATTTTTGTTGAGGATGTGCCTTTTTGTCTTCATTTTGAAATTTCAGTTTCATTAAAAGACATGCATTTTGCCATCTTTTTTTTTTTTTTTTTTTTACAATATCAAATTCATAATTGTATATGTGCAACTATAAAAAGGAAAACTAAAATAAACTAAAACAAGATTTCTTGATGTGGTTAATTAACTTATATGGATGAGAGGTTGACTAACAAACCTCACCATTCCTACCAACTTTATCAAGAAATCTATTATTTCTGGCCAATCTACTTTATATAAACTGGTATTTATGCATAAGAAAACAAACAGTTCATAAGTTAATATCAATAAGTAGCTTAATTACCACATCAGTAATATCAAAATGTTGCCTCACAAATACCCTTCTTTTGTCATACCATTGTTGATCATCACACTGACATCAATGAGAAATAGCATCATTGTAGTAGAAGCAAGAAACATTCTTGAGATAGATTTGCCCGATCTTCCTAAGCCTGAACTCCCTGATTTTCCTGAAATCCCGAAACCTGAACTGTCCAACTTACCAGAGATTCCCAAACCAGAACTGCCGACATTGCCCGAGATTCCAAAGCCTGAACTGGCCCATTTGCCATCACTGGAAGTACCAGATTTTAATGACTTGCCAGTTCCAAAAGTCCCTACTCTGCCCAATGACTTTCCTATCCCATCTGAGATACCGTGAATCCATGATCTATGAAGCGGCACACACACTCTTGTTGAAGTTATGCCACTATTTCTGTCGTGTACTTTATGTTCAAGTCCTTTTCTGTGTTTTACTGTTTTATGATGTCAAAAAATTGTACTGATGTGAAATCCTTCCATGACTGATATTCTAAAACGATGTTATGTATCTATATAGGAACTACTTGCACGCATATAATGTGGTCGCATGATTCATTTCGATCTAAATATTTGCAGTGTAACTAGCCTATGTCTTGAGATTGAGTTTTACTGTTTTAGACTCAGTAAATCTGTGCATGGACTAGTTATTCATTTTTTCAAAAGAATGAGTAATCTTTTGATGCCGAAAGTGATACAACATCACAATAAAGTTTTATGAAAGCTGAAACTTTTGTCCGAAAGAGACATCAAGAATTGAGACATCAGTAATGCCACAATCTAGTGCACAGCTTTCTAATCTGGTGATAAGAACACTGCTGTGATGCTTACACTTTTCTTGTTAATTGGCTCGAGAGATTCCCTCAGTACAAAACTTGTGATTTTTACATAACTGGAGAAAGTTACGCTGGACATTATGTTCCTCAACTTGCATACACCATCCTTCTTAACAACAAGACAACTAACCAAACAGTCATTAACATCAAAGGGATCGCTGTAAGTTCACTTCACCTGTAAATTGTACATTTCCGGTTTCTACTTTTTATTCTACAAACACGTTAAAAGTAATGATCTTGATGTAAATTGATCTGCAGATAGGAAATGCATGGATTGATGATGAAACGAGTTTGAAAGGAATGTTTGACTGTTGGTGGAGTCATGCTATAAATTCAGATACGACTCATGATGCCATTTTAAAATACTGCGACTTCGCAAGTGAACCTTCATCTGAGATGTGTGATAATGCTACAAACAAAGCTTGGGATGAGATGGGAGATGTTGATATCTATAATATCTATGTACCAATTTGCTTGACCCCTCATCAAAGAAATGCCTCAGCCACTTCTGGTTTTGGAAGTCCAGTATCTATACACAATCCATCACATATGATAAAAGAATGGTGAAATCATTATCGTTTCTATTTCTATCTTTCAGATTAACATTTTTGGTCCATGCGGGAAATATATCCTCGAAGTTTATCTTAACAACTCCGCAGTAGAAAAGGCATTCAACGTGAAACCTACATCATGGGATTTTAGCCAACATGGCTCTTGTTATACTTTTAGCCAACAACCACCTAAACATGTTTATAAATATGTTGCCAGTGATGTTATCACAAGCTGGAATGACAGTGAGGTTACCATCCTTCCAATTATCAAGTATCTAATTGAAAATGGACAACGACTATAGATATTTAGGCAAGCACTGCAGATACTTGAAAATTTTAACCAGCGGATCATTCATGGTTGATTATTTCTTGATTTTCAGTGGGGATACGGATGGTTGGCTTCCAGTTACTTCTTCTAGATACTCAATCAACACCCTCAATCTTCCGATTGAGACAGCTTGGAGGCCATGGTACCTAAATAAAGAGGTACTGATCACTGGACTTTATTCCTTATTCACATACATTGTTTTTCTAAGCAAAAATAATTAATAATAATAATAATATTTGCTAAGACTGGATTTTTTACCTTCATATATTATGAAGTAGATTGTGTTTCAAACGATGTTACCTGAAACATAGTTGGTATCTGAAAGTCTGCATGTCTTAAAACTCATATTTGATTTTAGTGATTCGTGTAGAGTCTCTGAGAATATTATTTTGGTGTCCAGTCATTTTCATTTAATATAGTATTTCTTAGTTTATTAACAATTTTTCTGTAGAACAAAGAATATGACTAAAAGACAAGGATACTATGTATATAAGTTATTTATAAAGCATATATAATATGGTTTTAAAAATCCCACAAAAATTGCATGGCTAATTACACAATACAACTTTTTGATGAATGCTGACATGAAATCTTGTTAGCGGATTGGAGGGTATTTAGAGTCATACAAAGGACTCCTTCTGATAACAGTTAGGGGTGCGGGCCATACGGTTCCAAGTTACCAGCCAGAACGTGCGTTGACCTTGTTCTCATCGTTCCTTGGAGGGATACTTCCTCCTAGCTCGTAAACAATACCTTTGCTTATCTGATGAACAAGTTTAAAGAAGCTCAAATGTCGAATAACTAATGGTGTCCACTTGACCCAATATCTTTCTTAATTATCGTATGTATTTATAACTTACGTTCAGAAAAGATTTTATGTTTTTTTACCATCTTGCAAGAATATATGACAATCAATATGGATAACTGTGTTAATCATACCTTACGCAGTAATGTTCAAGCCCACAAATATATAGCTGGTCAAGTTCTAATTCTAACATTATTTTTATCAAAGAGATTTTGGCCTGTCCACAAGTAAATAACAGGTCTCCAAAAAAAAAGGAGAAAAAGGAAAAAAAAAAAAACAGAGCAGCCCTGTCTTGCCTACGGTGAAACCTACTATATATGTGCTTCAACAGATGTGAAAACATTGTTTGAGATAAACTGAATAACTGAACAGGGAATGGAGATAATGTAAGGGTTTCAGAAACCATTTGACCAAATATATGGGAATGGACCACAAATAATTCCCCTAGAGAGTGAACAGTGCCATCAAGATGGGGTTGAGCATTGACGGTCAGAACGAGGTTAATCCACATAAATCAACATATACATAATAACTGATACAAAATATAAAAGGACAAGAGTCGGTCTTTAAACTAGCTAAAAATTACAAGATGTTCCAAAGAAAAAGACAATCTATGAAAGAAAGCCTGTTGGGCTTGTTTTAAACCATATAGATATCGATGCAAGAGGTACATATTGTCATATCATTGTACACATATCATCACATTAACCTCAATGAGCAGGATAATTATTGTAGCAGATCAAGGAAAGTAACGTACCTCCTAGAGATACTTTTGGAACTCTTCCCGTATATGAAAAGTCCTTCCAAGTTCCATGACATGCTATTATCCAAATATGGCCCAGTAACAAGCTTATTCCCTGAGATTGAATTTTAGGACTCAGTCAACTGTGTGCATGCACTGATCTTTCAATCATTGGAATTTAATGAGGAAAAATAGCCAAAAATTAAAAATTTATAAGAGATAATCAATTTAATTTCTTCTTATAGAGAGATACAATTTTAATCAAAACAAAGAAGATTTTTAAATTTTTTATTTTGCAGAATGAGACATCAAAAAGACAGAATTTACCATATTTCATACAAATTGAACCAGATCAATTCCCCAAGTATGACAAGCATGCATAAAAGTGTCCAAACCATTATTTTAAATCGTATAAATGATTCAACTCCAAAACGATACTTATGAAAGTGGCTGGCCCATTGTAATATTTCAAAGAAATTCTTTGACAGTTTATGAAATGCAAGTTTCAGAATCATTCGTCAGAATGAGATAAAACAGTCGTCCTTAGGATCTTGAGGTCTCCCCTGCTATATATAGAAGCACTTGAACTGAATTAGGAAGTACAAAACAGGATGACTCAACTTATAACAACATTTTGCCTTCTGGCCTTTTTTGGTTTAAGCAACGCTGATATTCAGGCAGACAGGCTTTTTGAGTTGCTAGAATCAAAAGGATCTAGAAACTCACCTGTTGTTGATACATTTGCAGTTTCAGATGAAACTCATGAGTACTCTCCAGTTTACATTGCACCTCAAGAGGGTTTGGCACAGCTCCACAAGATATATGAATTGCCAGGCCAACCTGCGGGTGTCGATTTCAATCAGTACTCAGGATATGTTACTGTCAATCAAACTGCTGGCAGGGCTCTTTTCTATTATTTGGTTGAGTCTCCAACCGGTTCTTCAACTAAACCACTAGTTTTGTGGCTAAGTGGAGGTACTTTTTCATGTTAATCATATTTATCCATTAAATCTTCCAACTTCGATTCATTATATATCTTTTGTAAAATAATAAATTTCAATTGCTGTCGTCTAACAGAACCAGGATGTTCTTCCATGATCGGAGCCATGGCAGAGGTAGGTCCGTTCAGAATCAATAGTGACAGAGAAACTCTATTCAAGAATGATTATGCCTGGAGCAACGGTTAGATCTTATACCACATTTTCTATTACCTTAATTAATTACATTAATGATCATAAACACGAAAAATGCTATGTGCAGTTGCAAATATGCTTTTTTTGGAGTCCCCAGCTGGCGTGGGCTTCTCATATTCAAATACAACTTCTGATTACGATTATACTGGTGACAAGAACACTGCAGATGATTCTTACATTTTTCTTGTTAACTGGCTCGAGAGATTCCCTCAGTACAAAACTCGTGATGTTTACATAACTGGAGAAAGTTACGCTGGACATTATGTTCCTCAGCTTGCATACATCATCCTTCTTAACAACAAGATAACTAACCAAACAATCATTAACATCAAAGGGATAGCTGTAAGTTCACTTGCACTTTTCACATTGATAGACCAGTTTTCCAATTTCTACTTTTTATTCTACAAACACATTAAAAAGTAATGATCTTAGTATAAAATCTGCAGATAGGAAATGCATGGATTGATGACGAAATGAATCAGATAGGAATGTATGACTATTGGTGGAGTCATGCTTTAAACTCAGATGCGACTCACGATGACGTCTTTAAATACTGTGACTTCAAAAACGAATCCATGACTGAAGTGTGTAGAAATGCTAGAATCAAAGCTTTAAGTGAGGTGGGAAAAGTTGACAGAAACAACATTTATGCACCAATTTGTTTGACCCCTGATCAAAGAAATGCCTCAGCGACTTCTGGTTCTGTAAGGCCTCTATACACATTCCATCACATATGATAAATATTGGGCTGGCGAAATTATCATTGTTTAAATTTCTGTCTTTCAGATTAATGAATTTGATCCGTGCTGGCCATATATCCTTATAGATTATCTCAACAACTCCGCTGTACAAAAGGCATTCAATGTGAAACCTACTTCATGGGATTTATGCAGGTACCCTTAATTAGATCAGAACCTTAAACTAATATATATATATATATATGGCTCATGTTATAATTTTAGCCAAAAAATAATTACAAATGCTTATAACAATGTTTGCAGTGATGTTTTAACAACCTGGAATGACAGTCCAGTTACCATCCTTCCCATTATCAAGTATCTAATTGAAAACGGTCAACGACTATGGATATTTAGGTAAACGTTAAGTTGCAGATACTTGGAATGGGTCGGATAAGTTCCATAGTTGGAAATTTGAAACAACGTATAATTCATGGTTGATATATTGTTTGTTGATATTTCAGTGGCGATATGGATGCTCGGGTTCCAGTTACTGCTTCTAGGTACTCAATCAATGCCCTCAATCTTCAGATTGAGACAGCTTGGAGGCCATGGTACCTCAATAAGGAGGTGATCACTCAACTTTCAATCCTTATTATTCACACACATCATTGTTCTAAACCAAAAGACTAATAACAATAATTATTACTATTTGTCTGGACTTTTCACCATCTTTTGTGAAGTCCATTGTGTTTCAAACAATGCTGCCTGAACCTTAGCTGGTATCTGAAAGTCTGCATGTCCTACAAACTCATATGTGATTTTAATGATTAATGTATAGTTTCTGAGAATATTATTTTGGTTTCCAGTCATTTTCATTTCATATAGTATTGCTTAATTTGTTAACAGTTTTTCTGTAAAAAATAATATGACCAAAAGACAAGGATGTCATGTATATAAGCTATTCATAAAGAAAAATATGGTTTTAAAAATCAAACAAATATTGCATGGCTGATTACACAATAGTTTTTTGTGAATGCTGATATGAGATCTTGTTAACAGGTTGGAGGGTATTTGGAGGCATACAAAGGACTGCTTTATATAACTGTCAGGGGTGCAGGCCATAAGGTTCCAAGCTACCAGCCAGAACGTGCATTCACCTTGTTCTCATTGTTCCTTGGAGGGATACTCCCTCCTTCCTCGTAAAGAATACCTTTGTTTATCTGATGAGTGATCAGTTTGATGAAGCTCAAATCTTCAATAACTAATGGTGTCCACTTGACCCAATTTGTTTCTAAATTATCATATTTGTTACTTATGTTAAGGAAAGAAGTTATGTTTTTACGTTCTTGCAAGAATATATGATAAATATGAAAATGAACTACAACTTTGTTGATCATATCCTATCCAACAATGTATAAGCCCACAATTAGATACCTGGTCAAAATTCCAGCATGATTTTTAGCCTGTCCACAAGTAAATAACAGGTTCTCCATAAAAAATAAAATAAACATAGCAGCCCTGTCCTGCCTAGGGAGGAAGGCTACATATATATGTGCTTCTAGGGATGTACGTTTGTGATAAATTGAATACCTGAACAGAGAATGGACTGAATATAAGGTCTCAGAAACTATTTGACTGAATGGACAGCAAATTCTGCCCCTAACAATTCCAATTACATAAATCAACAAATAAATAATAGCTGATACGAAAGACAAAAGGACAAGAGTTGGTCTTTGAACTAGAACATCAAGATGTTTCAAAGAAAAAGACAATCCAATGAAACAAAGCACGTGGGCTTGTTATAAACCATATAGAAATCGATACAAGAGGCATATATTTGTCATATCCATTGTACACGTACAGATCAAAACATTAACCTCAATGAGAGCATAATTATTGTAGCAGATCGAGTAAAGCAATGTACCTTCTAGAGAGAGATTTGGAACTCTTCCCATATATGAAAAGTCCTTCCATTACATGCTTTTATCCAAATATGACCCATTAAAAAGCTTATTGCCTGATATTGACTTTTAGGACTCATTCAACTCTGTGTGAACTGATCTTTCACTCCATTGGAATCTAGTGAGAAAAAAATGCCAAAAAATGAAAAATTCGGAGAGTTTAATAAGAGATAATCAATTTAATTTCTTCTTATAGACAGATACAATTTAAGCAAAACAAAGAATATGTTTTCTTTCGCAGAATGAGACCTCAAAAAGACAGAATCTACCATATTCCATACAAATTGAACGTACCAGACAAATACCTCCAAGTATGACAAGCATAAAAGTGTCCAAACCATTTCTTTAAAGAGTATAAATGATTCAACTCCAAAAGGATACTTACGAAAGTGGCCGGCTCGTTACAATATTTCAAAGAAAATGTTGACAGTTTATGAATTGCAAGTTTCAAATCATTGTTCAGCATGAGATGTCGTCCTTAGGATCTTGAGGTCTCACCTACTATATATAGAAGCACTTAAACTAAACTACGAATTACAAAACAGGATGATTCAACTTATAAAAACATTTTTCCTTTTGGCCTTGCTTGGTTTAAGCAATGCCGATATGCAGGCAAATAAGCTTTTCGAGCTGCTAAAAGCAAAAAGATCAAGAAACTCACCTCTGCAAGATACATGGGCGGTTACAGATGAAGCTACCGATGCATACTCTCCCGTGTATATTGCACCTCAAGAGGGTTTGGCCCAACTCGACAAGATTTTGGGATTACCAGGTCAACCTGCAGGTTCCGATTTTCATCAGTACTCAGGATATGTTACTGTCAGTCCCAAAGCAGGCAGGGCTCTTTTCTACTATTTTGTTGAGTCTCCCAATGATTCTTCAACTAAACCGTTGGTTCTGTGGCTGAATGGAGGTACTGTTGCTCATTAATACGCATTTATTGTCTCCTTGCAACTAGCAACGACCAAAAGCATTGTTTCTAGGTGGACCCTAAGTAGAAACAACAGCAGGACTTGAATCAAGAACGGACAGTTTCAACTTTAACTCGATATATTTGGCCAAATAATTATATTTATATAGTCTTTAATTAATAACAGGACCAGGATGTTCTTCCATGATCGGAGCCATGGCAGAGCTAGGCCCGTTCAGAATCAATAGTGATGGAAAAACTCTATTCAAGAATGATTATGCATGGAGCAATGGTTGGTTAAAATATCAAACTTTATGTTCTCGCGCTCTTTTAACTTTAGGTATAAACATGAAAAAATTCTTTGTGCAGTTGCAAATATGTTGTTTCTGGAGTCACCTGCTGGAGTGGGCTTCTCGTATTCAAATAAAACTTCTGATTATGATCATTCTGGTGACAAGAACACTGCTGATGATGCTTACATCTTTCTTGTTAATTGGCTCGAGAGATTCCCTCAGTACAAAACACGTGATTTTTACATAACTGGAGAAAGTTACGCTGGACACTATGTGCCACAACTTGCATACACCATCCTGAAGAAAAACAAAAAAGCAAAGCAAACCATCATCAACATGAAAGGGATTGCTGTACGTTTACTTCACCTGTCACTTTCCAAATTTTCAGACAAGATTTGTAAATTTTCACTGTTTATTTTATAAATACAAGAAAATTAATTTGGGTGTAAATTCTGCAGATAGGAAACGCATGGATTGATGATGAAACAAGTTTGAAAGGTCTGTATGATTATTGGTGGACTCATGCCATAATCTCAGACGCGACTCATGATGCTGTCTTCAAAAACTGCGACTTTACGAACTTTTCTTCTTCATCGGCATTGTGCGGCAATACTTCAGACAAAGCTTGGGATGAAATGGGAAATATTGATATTTACAACATTTATGCACCAATTTGCTTGACCCCAGATCAAAGAAATGCATCTGCCACATCTGGTTCTGTAAGGCCTCTATACACATTTTTTTTCATCACCTATGATAATAAATGGAGTCATGAATCATTCTTTTTTCGATTTATATCTCAGATTCATGTTTTCGATCCATGCTGGCCAGAAATTCTTGTATCCTACCTCAATGACTCCGCAGTACAAAAGGCATTTAACGTGAAACCTACATCATGGGATTATTGCAGGTACCCTTAGACCAATCTTGTAAATCAATAGCATAGATCTTATAATGATTAAGTGATAACAGATTACCAAACGTTTAATTATAATGATGTGTGCAGTGATGTTATCCCGGGCTGGAATGACAGTCCAGCTACCATCCTGCCAATAATCAAGTATTTGATTGCAAATGGCCAACGACTATGGGTATTCAGGCAAGCATTATTCAAACTTGGCATGACTCTGGCTAGATAAGCTCCACTTTTGGAAATTAAAAATGATGAACTATTCATGATTGATTGTTTCTTGATCTTCTGCACAGTGGGGATACAGATGCCCGAGTTCCCATTACCTCTTCTAGGTACTCAATCAACACCCTCAATCTTCCCATCGAGACAGCTTGGCGGGCATGGTATCTCAACAAGGAGGTGATCATTTAAGACTTGATTTGGTTTAAATGATTCATTATATGTATATGCACTATCTGAGAATATTAAGTTGGTGTCCTATCATTTTAGTCAATAATTTCATGGAATAAAAATAGATTACAGGAATTGATGTATATTCATTATTCATAAGAAGAAATGGTTTTAACAAGAAATCATGCTGACAGGTGGGAGGGTATTTGGAGGCATATAAAGGACTACTTCTGATAACAGTTAGGGGTGCTGGCCATACGGTTCCAAGTTACCAGCCAGAACGTGCGCTGACCTTGTTCTCGTCGTTCCTTGAAGGGATACTTCCTCCAAGCTCGTAAACATGTATCTGCGTTTAAGGTCTCAATTTCTTTGGTTTCTGATGAACAAGTTCGACAAAGCACAAACGTTGAATAATCGACCCAACCCAGTTTGCTTCTAAATTATCCTATGTATATGTCACTTGTGTTTCTTTTCTGGAAAGGCAAAGTATTTGTTACTTACAATGAAGAAAGGTCTTGTGTCGTTTACATTTTTGCAGAATGATAAGCATTAGGACAAAATTACATTTTTTGCGATTCTATCCCACACTTTTCAAGCCAGCCCAAACCTAGCCTAGTCCAAAAGCTTGATTTTTATGTGAAAGCTTTTTAGGCCCATCCATAAATAAACAGGCTTTACAAAAAAGCATAATCTAAACCCATCTTGGCAGGCCTTTCTTGTGTGCATGGGTGAGCCCACAAAATATTTGGTAGACCTAAATTGTATGCTAATCAACGTCAACATAAAAGTAAGATTTATACATTATCAGCGTCAGATCCCACGCACAGTAGCGGATGAAGATTTCGCATGTTGATGTTGACAGACATATGTTTAATGGTACATGAAGTAAGAATAATTGTTACTTCTTAAATGAACGTGATTTTTTTATAATAGTTTAAATTATTGTAATTGTAAATTAAAAAATGTGATATAAAGGAAGAAATAAGATATTTAAATTTGAATTATTTATATCTTAAATAAATAAAGGGATAAGTGAAAGGATAAAATGGTAATTTCTGATATCCTTTTTAAGAACTAAGAAAGAGAGTGTTAAATGATTTATAAGAGTTATAGATACGGTTGACCAGAGCACCATTACTCTAAACAAAGATAGTTCTCTATTTGGTTTTTATCATTTTCAAACTTATTACGACAGTCGTTCTAACTTTGTATCTCTAAATACAAAACAAAGTAAGTATTAGATTGGGACCCGGCTGTAAATGTGAGCCACCAAACAGAGTATTCATAAAATCAGTAGCAGACCTATGATATTGCCATTTACTACATCACATAAACAAAAAAAATGCATTTTTAACATATGCAAGCAAATAAACATCCAAAAGATACAGTAGAACGTATGCAAACAAATAAAGTTGACCCCACCCCAAAGGCCCAAACCCCAACCAAAGATCCAGTTTTCAATCTTGATAGAACCCAAACATTTTTAACACCTTCATTATTTTCTCTTTGGATACTTACTAGATTCCAAGAACTAACAATTCATCCACCAAACACACCATCTTCCCCTTCACCATCTGTTTTCCTCATTGCCATAACCATAACAGAATCGAATTGATGAAGATACACAATCTTATAATTCGAACGTTTCAAAAACTCATAAGACCGATCATAATAGTTCCCTAATCACATAACCACAATGCCATCGACCTTCACAACTCTATTAATAAACGTCAGTCTCTAAACTCGAAGCAAACACAAAATCAAACACCTCATTCGGGATCACCAATTGTCGATCCAAATCCATATCCATAACAACATCAATTCCCTTATCATGTAAAAACCATAGATTATCAAACAAGTCTCCAACTCCCGGGCTCAAAAGAAGACCCTTCTGGCCTTCTGGCCATCCTTAAAAACACCTTCAACCACTAAATCATTAAACAACATTGGCAGAAAATCGTTTGAGTCCGTCGTCTTTTCTTCAGAAATATTTCTAACAAACGACCCAATTGAAGGTAATGCAAGAACGATTATACCCAAAAACAATGACTTTGAGACGACACCCAAGATTCTAGAATCCGGTAGTTTGATCACCAAAACAGAATCTTGATGACACCCCTTTATCTGTTTCATCTTTTTATTGCAATTTGGACGATACCCACGAGCCAAATTCATGATCTATTGAATAAAAAACTGAAACCTGAAGGTACCCAGATGGCCAGATGAGAAACAAGTTACAGCATAAAATCAAGAAAAATAGAATCTGATTAAAAAAAAAGAAAAAAAAAATGTAGTTTAGCGGATGCAAAATCGGGGGAGGTGTGGTTTCCACCCACTAGAGAAAATCGTGTAGTTTGTGTATTGGAACAAAGAATCATCAACTGGTGAAACCTTGTGATTTCCATGTTTTTTTTAATCTTTTCATATTTGTGCGAGTATAAAAGTTCTATATGTATGTACACGACGTGAGACTTAAAAAGTTGTTTGCTTTCATGGTTGTGAAAGAAATGTGAATGGAGAGTGAAGGAGTCATGTGATTAAAATGGTAGTTTATGGAAGCAAAGGTTTTAAAAACCGGTAAGACCGAAAAAAATCAAGTTTCACAATTCATTGTGAATCTGTTTTTGTCATATTTTGAATTAGAGAACCACCTAGTTCACCGGCCTGACCGGATTGGACTGAGAATTGGAATCAAAAGAATCGGTTTTTCCTTTTTGAAAAGAAAAGAAAATAAAATTAAATTTTGATTTGATATTAATATGTTTTAACTTTGAAATAAGACCAGTATTCATGTTAAACTATTTAAGGTTTAGATTTGTATATCGTTTATTTGCTTTAAAGTTTGAAACTTGTATTTATGTTGGATTGTATGATTTTGGTATAATTATTGAATTGAGTATTGTCTTATATGTTTTCACATATGTGTTTTAGGTAATGCTCATGTTTTATATCGAAATTAAAACATGTTTTCTATGTTATATATTTTCTGTCCAAGGTCTATACTAAGATGGGTCAGACCGACCGATTCAACTGATCCGATCGGTCCAACAAAACCGACGCTTCGTAGGATTCAACTAAACAATCGTTTTTCAAAACATTGCGGATGGTATGTATTAATGTGTGTTTTGTACTTTTGTTTTGTTGGGATAGGGGTGGGGGTAGGCCGGTAGGGGGTATCGTGTCAAAAATGGTGTGGAAGAGAAATTGAAATGAGAATTAATTAGGGAGGGGGTCACGTGAAGGAGATAAAGGAATGGGTTTGTATTATTTTGGTGAAATATGGTGTGGGGGAGGTCCCTTGAACTTTACTTTTGTATAATCCCAATATGTCTTTGAGTATCTTTTGCATAACACTTGAACAATTTGGGGTTGTTGATCAACTATTTTCGTTGCTCTACTCTAAAGATCCTAGAGCATCTAATGCATTAAACTCGCATTTTGCTTATGAAACTAAACTGGTAAAAGTTGCAAATAGATGAGATTTTACATGCTCAAAGTTATTCAGAGAGAAATCATTTTCTTTGACTCAGTAGATATCTCATCTTTTCCAATCCCAAAATATTTACCCCACTCAGTGAAGTGATGCTTTGTTTCTTAAACAAAACCGGAAGAAAATCCCAAATTGGGTAAAAAACTTAAGACAAAATTGGGCTGAAGATGTGGGCCAAACCCCCCCACAGATATTTATCAATTTGTTAGGCTCGGTTGTGTGAAGATACAAAAAAAAGACCCATTTGGTACGTTGACCTTTCTAAACAAGTATATATGTGTAATTTTATCTGCATTCTTAGTACACTAAGTTAATGTCACATTTTTTTATTTATTTTTGTGGGACCAAAGAAATAGGTTTATTCAGTGTTATCTTTAATGCATGCACTTGCTTGATGCTTTTGGAGACATTGATTTGAACATAATAATAAATACATGTGACGGTGCATGCATACAGTACACATTTAAGGGGATACTTGCAGTACACTTTCCAGATGATTATGAAGAATTGAAAACTCATAATCAAATTCAAATATATTAGAGAATCAGATGAGTGAAGTTAGAATACATACACCATCAGTTGAGTCTAAGGCTTATAAAATATAGGACACATTAGAGGAAATTAGAATACATACCATCAAAAAGCTGTACATAGACCCTCTATTGTAATGTTAGAGGAATGTTCATGTTGCACAGGATTGGTAGTAGGACTGCATATCCTGCTTCGTTTTGACCCTGAGATTCTTACATGTGAAATTGCAAAAGCAAGTATATCAACCATATAACAATCTTCATCTTTAGATATGCCATATGGGGAGGAGTGAACTTTATTCTCGGACTCCACTTCAATCATGTCTGTCAAGTGATGTGAAGTTAAGGTAGTAGGACTTTGCAGTTTAGAACCAAAAGTTAGAGAATCTAATGTTGGGTTCGTGTAAAATAAGATCCAAGGATGCCCTAATAACCAAAAAAGAGCAACAAGTTGTTAGAAATAAGAACATGAAATTCATGAATAGACCATTAATGGGGTGCTTGGAAGTCCATTTTAAAAGTGATTATGAGAGTTTGTAGTTGGACTAATCCGTTCGTTTCGTAACACATCCAAACACCCCCTAAATGGAACCAATATATATGACTATTTTATAGAGTATCCACAGCTTACGTAGTACTTCCTCAGCAGAATACCTCCGAGATACATTTCTTGTTAGCATATGGCCTATAAGATCTCGGGCAGGTTGTGAAATTGAGTTCCATAATTCATCTTGGAAATTAATGGACACATTCTTGACAGCCTCAAATACAGTATTCACGGAATCGCCACCAAATGGGAGGAAACCGACCAAAAGTGCATGGAGGACCACACCAGCACTCCATATATCGACTTTTTCTGAATAACCACCGTTCAGAACTTCAGGGGCAACATATGCAGGACTTCCAACGACACCATATAGACTTTGACCTGTGGTAAAAAGTTGAAATGAATACTTATACATGTTCATGATTCTGTACATTAAGTCATTAAACGTGATGGCAATTTTGACCCATGATCAATTCACGTTTACTTTAATTATATTAAGTAGTGGGTACATTAAAATACCAAATAGCTTAGGAAACAGGCCAAATGGATCACACGGGTCTAAAGTAGCCATTGTGCAACGTGTATGTTCAGTGCATGAAACCTCCTAAATTATTTTATCAAGTGATTATTATTAAAAAGATATAACGGTTACAGTCTTATCTAAAACCAAAGGTAATGAAAAAAGGTAAGTAACAACAATAATCTGAAAAGAGTTTTGGGTCAACAAAACCTACCAATTTGACCCGAATAAGAAAGTACACGCTTTTACTGAACCCATTTTGACCCATTATTCAACCTCAATGTCCCACCCACTTGTCCACCTTTGTGTACATACATAGAAACAGAGGGAAAAACAAAGGTCAATTACAAAAAGCAGTACCATTCGTGATTCTAGCAGCCAAACCAAAATCCGCAAGCTTAATCAAACCAGACGCTGAAAGAAGGATATTTTCCGGCTTTACGTCACGATGAATAACACCCATTTCATGACAATATTTAAGAACCAACATCAATTCTTTAATCAAATTAGCTGCTTTTTGCTCTGAAAACAAACCATCTTTCCTCATCTGATCAAGCAACCGCCCACCAGAACAAAGCTCCATAACCAAATGAAAACATCGAGTATCCTCATACACCGCCTTCAATGTCACAACACCAGGATGACCAGAAAGATGTTGCATAATCTCAACTTCCTTGTGCACAATCTCGTCCGCTTTTGGTAAAATCTTGCAAGCGAATTCTTCTCCACTATACTTACTCCTACACTTAACCACTGATCCAAACTTCCCTTGACCAATGCTTTGACCCAATTCAAAATCTTGCTCGATTTTCTTCTTCCTACCCATTTTAGTAGCTGAATCAAGGCACCCAATTTTCCTCTTGAGACCCCTACCACGAGGGTCAGAACGCACGTTTACAAAAGGCGGGGCAGTCACAATTCCAGTTATGAAATCTTTATGATTTTTATCTCTTTGTACTACTTTACATTTCTTACTTCTCCTAGAATGGTTTCCTACCGGGACATGTGACCGCACAACTTTAGATACTACATTCTCGACCCCCTTTCTCTTTCTTCCAAAACAATCCATAAGTCTCAAGTGACTAAATGGATCAACTCAACAAAGATTCATTCTTTCATACAATTTCCCTAAATTAGTACTGATCTAGTTATCTATTTTCTAAATCAACAATGCATTCTCTACAATGTCCCTAATTCTGAGTAGATACCAACAATCAAAAGCTAAAATAATATCAACGCAAGGGAATTCCATACATATGGCTACATTCTGCAATAACAGGGAACATACAGAGAAATACAAATAAGTGAATGACAAAACTATTTTTTAGCAAAAGGGTATTAATGGAAAACAATATTGATCTTGATAAGATCTACACCAAACATGCAGGAATAAAATATAAAGTGGGGGAGAAAACCTCTGAAAAGGAAAAGCCTTTTGTTCTTCTTCTTCCAACCCATTTCAACAAACATCTGTTTGCTTTCAGTCACAAGTTGAATCTGCATATATTATAAAAAAAAAAAAAATAAGAGGTGCCCATGATCAAGATCAGTAAAAATCAAGGAAAAAGAAAGTATCTATATTATATATAAAAAAAATATGAATGTAAAGAGATTGATGGTATGGATTACCTTCATGGGACGATAGAGGTGATTTGAAGATGGGGAAAGTAAGAAAGGGAATATGGGGATGGTGATGCACGTGATATTTGAGTCTTTACAACAAACAATATAAACAGTAGTAACTCAGTGGTCGCACTGCCTGCCACCCACCACCCAAACATTGACTTATTTATTCATGAATTTACGTCTTGATTCACGATATCTCTCGTGCACTCAACTCCTCACTCCCTTCACCACGCGCCAATCTACAACATCCATCTATCTACATCTACAAAAAAGTTGAGTTCTTGATATCTATGATAGCGTAATAAATACGATCTAAAACAACGTAATCATATTAGTTTTTGTTTATATGGAGGGGAGCTTTAAATTTTAAATAAGAAGGGTAATAAATTTTAGCTCTTAATCTTTTTATAAACAAATATTTTTAATATTTATTTGAGATGAATGTTAAATTGGAAAATTATTTATGATTTTTAAAATTTATTTATGATTAAATTAATGGTTGAGATTTACTTCCCTCCTTTTCTAAATTTTTTCACTTCCCTCTCCGTCTCAAATTATTATTATATTATTATACTATAAAAAGTTAAGTTCTTGATAATTTATACTCTCTCCGTCCCAAATTAAGTGCCATGTATCAAATTTTACAGAGTTTAAGAAATTGTTTTGTCTGTTAGTAAAGATGACTATTTTATCCTTACTTTTTGCACAAACTACTATGTATCAGTTTTGAGAAAGAATAATATGGTAAAATTAATTTGTTACTTTTAGAAGTAGACATTTATTTTGAGACAAACAAAAAAGGAAAACAAGACACTTAATTTGAGACGGAGAGAGTAATAGTTTAATAAATACAATCTAAAACAACATAATCATATTAGTTTTTGGTTCTATATGATATGATAATCTTCTTCCATAACTCACTATAGTAATAAATACACTTGAAAATCCATATAAAATGATCGATCATATATTAGAGAATTCAATATTGTTTGTAAAGTAACGGAGATAGTATAATTATGGTGAGCAAGTAAAATGAACAAATAAATATTCAAATAGTATAACACATTGCAACTTGTAATAGGGAATGTCTGCCATAAATCATTTTAATAACTATGACTAATAAGTTCACTTGTAAATGAAGAGACCATGCATTGATGAATGCAATTTGTAATATAACGGATGTATTGTAATAAAGGTAAACATCTAAAATGATCTCTCCAAATATTATAAAGAATAAAGTCTCTGAAAATATAATTAATTTATATTTAATATTTATTATGTGTACTCAATTAACGTTTAATGTTTTTAATGTACGTAACTTATAAAAACTTATAAAAAGTAACATTTTACCTGAATATGTTTTATATAGTCAATTATCATAACTGTTGTCCAGTCAACTAGCACCTGGGATGAAAATTCTCTTATCTCTTATTTTCTATATACATGGATTTGTTTATTTTTCATATATTATTTGGTTAAAAAAACACTCACCGGATGTCAAACACCTACTCAAATTCCTTTTATCACCATCTAAAGACGTCAATCCTCTTTTCCCAACACCCAATATACAATTTGATGGTAGACCCTAGACAAAAATTCAATCTCTTTTCAATTCAAAATCAGTATCCCATCATAAAGTTTCAATCTTTAATATAAAAAATGGTTAATTTTGTAAATTTACAAACAAGGCTTAGAAAATGGGCGTTTGCAGCTCCAAACTAATGACCACCGTCTTCTCCCTCCGGCCACTTTCCGGCGACCGTTTCTGCGACCGTTACAAGCTACGGCCAACTATATTATATATAATTTGGTTAAAAAACACTCACCGGGACTAGAGATCTTCCTATTAGCAATCGGTACAAACGGCAATGGCGACGCCGTTTCACTCACCGTCTCCGACGACTTTTGTTGTTCATCAAGATCTGGGTCGATAGTACGAATAACCTTTACGAAAAATAACTATTAACTTCTTCTAGTGCTCCTAATAACTGCTATAGTCACAAAAGTTAACATCGTATTAGTTTAAGAGGTTCATTAGATCGATACATTTCTAAGTCAAAGTGTTGTTGGACTACATCGATTCATCAATTTAATTGGTGACTCAATGTTCAAAATTTCTTCCATACCGATTCAGCTCTCAAGCTTAGTACTTTGTTTCCAATGTTACTGGTTGTAAAGCTCCTAAGCAATTGGTTTTTGATTAATTATCATTTAAGTTTGTGTTAATTATTAATTTATCAAAAGTTGATTATCTTTCAGGGATATGTTCTTGGTGCTGCGGTTCATGTTAGAGTTGTTACAAAGTTGAGTTTCTGCGGTGTTCTTCGGGTTATTATTTTCTGGAGATTGAGAGTGATATGAATGTTCTTTGCTGCAAATAGAGGCAGCCAAACTAGCTTTGACCAGGTGGATTATTATAACTTTGATCAAGTGACTAGGATAAAAAAAATAATGCACGTGGATTATTATTTCATGTAGCTTTGTAATTTGAAAAATATCAACGGGTAACTTAGTAACGGTTGACTTTGGTCATAAAATATATTAAAATATTTTTTTAAAAATTAAAATTATTAAAAATATCGTTCTTTAGTGGATTACATACAATAAATATTAGATATAAATTAAATATATTTTTCAGAAATTTTATTCTATTATAATCGACAAACAATATTAAATTTCCAAATAGGTAACAAATCAAGTTCTACTGAGATGAAGTCTCTTCAATTGGTTCTTCTATGTAGTTCCCTCATGATTTCCAATATTAGTACTACATTAAAAGTATAGGAAAGTAGTGTTTCAATTTTTATGTTTTAATTCACCCCTTTGAGACGAATAGATTACTTGACATTTATATATAGAAAGAGGGATTAAGAGGGAAGACGAGAAATAAATTTGGACAGTCTATTAATATTTATTATGGTGAATGTTAATTAACATTCATCATAATTGATGTTAATTTTGATCACAATGAATATTAATTTGGTCACAATGAATGTTAACTAACATTCACTGTGATAAATGTTAATGGATGACCCAGATTTATTTCCTCAAGACTATTCTTTCCCTATAAATCAACCCCCTATATATATATATATATTTGGTTTCGTTCTTGATTTTGAACATTAATAAATAAATATTTTATAATAATGTTGTTATAATTAGGGATGAAATGAAATAGTTGTATCTTTTATGTGAGGAGAGATTGTTAACTAATGTGACTGGAGGAGCGGTAACATTGATCTCCTATAATTATTACAAATGACACGGAAGTTTGTCTGTTTATGGTGTGATGTAACTGACATAAATGTGACATTGTCATGTTAACTTTGATATTGTTTACATCTGTATATTCCAGGTAAACGAATGAGTTGTATTATTTATCCTTACTTAAACCATTCATCTACTATTACATGTTCATGAACATTATAATGGTAACAATAAGATTTGTTAATTTTCTTTTTTAATATTAAGTTATGTTAAAAGTTTTACTTTATATAGTTATTATTTATTATTTATTAATTTCAAATTCTAAATATGGTACATTGTGATGGACATGTTTACATGAAATTTCATATGATAAGTCATTCATAGGCAAAATCAGAGGGGGACATGACAATCAGAGGCGGAATCAGAGGGGTATATGCTGGCGTCATGTACTCTCAAGGCCCAATTTATTTGTAAATCGTAGCCCAACAAAACAATAATAAATATTCGCCCAACACTTTTTTGGTTCTCTCTCTGGTACAATTGTAATTCAAATGAATACTACTAACTTCAGCAGGCCAGCAACCATCTTCCTCATCTTCTCATTCATTCTTGACGGCTTTTTATCTTCTTCTTTGTGTTTTTATTTTCCCCCTTATAATCTAGTAAGTTTTTTATTCTATTTTAATGTATTTTTATTTATTACTTTAATTATTAATTATTCTATAAGTTCAATTTTTGTTATTAACAGTTACTTTTATAAATTGTTTAGATGATAGTTTCGCCTCTTATGTGGATCAAGTAATAACTTTCATTATTAAATTTTTGTTTTTAATGATACTACTTAACTACGTTGTTGTGTGAATGAAATTTTTTATTATTATTATTTTATAATTAAGTAAGCCTCTCTTAATTAATAATCCTAATTCCACCTCCGTTAATACCCTAATTAATTCGCCTTTAACCAATCACATTTAACTCAATTAATTTAAGAGATGATGTTCTGTTTATCCCTTAATATATTACTCTTATAAGATACCTTTGTATCTATATATATCGTGTTTTTCATTTATATTGTAAAGTCGAGAAGTTGTAATCGGTTTACTTGTATTTTGAGGCTTGTACCTTGAGATTTAGTGGGTTTATGTTGGCTGTTAAAATAGCGAGAATGCTTTTCTCACATAGTATCTCCGTTTCTCCTCTCTTTTGAATGTGTTAATTCTTTAAAATTAACTTTCTATTTGTTCTCAATATTTTCATTTTTGTTGATATTAACTTTCTTACTAATTTGTTTTTTTAAGTTTACTGGTATATTTGGTAATTTTATCCTACTTTTTAATATTTTACTTGCATGTCTTTCTTTTTCTATTTTATTTTCTTTTAATATTTTATTTATTTATGGTTGGTTATGGAGTATGAAGTACACGTGTTAGCAGAAAAAAAATAGTCTGTCTATGTCCTCTACTACTTTCCATATGTTTCTGGTTTTCGGTATTTCTTTATTGATTTTGTATAATTATTGTTTTCTTTCTTCTCTACCTAGCTGAGATGCCCGGGGTCGATTCTAGTCATCGTCTTTTTAGACATAACTGAAAGGAATGGGGGGATGTTCTTGGTGTCATCGGCTAAGCATAGTGGAGCTGACCAATATATCTCGTCTGAAGCTGGACACTTTACTTCATTCGAATCTGACCTATTTGCTTCATCTAAAAGCTAAAGCTAACCTACTTTTTTTGTCTGGGCTGGGCTGGGCTAGGTCAAGTCCTCGTTCTGTCAGTCTGACGTCTGAGTCTGAATAGTCGTAATCACCTTGACCTTGTACCTCTCATGAAATGTGAGAAACAGTTTTTTAAACATCTCTAACCATTTATAACTTTTACATTTGTCGAAAAATATAAAAGCATAACATCAGATATATTATTGGGCACGAATAAACACTTCGGCTTATGTTTTATGTGCCCGAAATATGTTCATTCTTTGCGTTACTCCAAAGTAAATTTCGTGAACGATGCCAAGAATCTTCGGTAATAAAATAATTGCTCATAAGTAGAATATAGTTATAGTTTTTGGCCCGTCTAACTTAGTTCAACTCTGTAAACTTTTCACCTTTCTAATTTTTTTAATTTTTATTTTTATGCTTAAAAAATCTAAAATATTCATCTTGTCTGTTGAGACATGAAGTGGTGTTTTTAACCCCATATATTTATTGAGTACTACTTGTCTCGACGATAGAAATGAGTTTCCTTACACGAACAATTCTCACCACCGATGGTTCAGCAAAACCCAAATGACCATCAACTGTGAGTATTCATTCTCCGACGGTATCTTTGACTGTGTTTAAAACACTAAACAGTGACTAGATGTAAACTCAATTGTGTTTATTGTTTTAACATTTAGCAAGTGACTTAGATTGTTCTGTTTGGTTATGACAATTTGAATTTCAGCAAATACATCAAAACCAAAACCAGAAAACGATATAAAAAACAAACCAGATTGATTCTACCAAGGAGATCAAAAACCAAAATCAATTACAACAAACATCACCACCAGATGGTTATCAAAAATCTTAAAAGCAAAGAATGTAAGCAAAATATTAAACGCTATAGAAGCCATGATATCAGAGGATATACATCAAAAGAGGAAGTTATATTCATTGTTTCTCTTAAGTCTGATGAGAGAGAGAGTGAGAGTGAGAGTGAGAGAGTGTGTTTGAATTCAAATGAAGTCAAGAGTAGAGACTAATTAAGGAACAAGTTCATTAGAGTACATTTTCACCCTTACTCATTTTAACCCAACCAACTGCTTGGCCACTTGAGAATGTAACCTTTTCTTAATGGCAAAAGAGAAAGGAGCAACAACTATTGACCAACTGATTGCAATCTTCAAGTGGCAGAACCACCTAATAAGTGCACAAATCACAAGGGTTGACCATGTCAAGCTCGTGAAAACAGCATTGGCATCTTGTGAAGACAACAACGACGACCTGATTATGGCAAGCCTAAACATGTTGAAAGTAACTGTTCAAATAAACGCAAATCCAAACTCAGAGTTGAACCCAAAATATAAAAGTCAAAAGTTATAAACTTTATGAGATAAATGAACTAAACAAAATGAGATAAGTTCATTACAAAATAAGTAAATTGATTGTAAAATGTTCTGGTGAGGTGGAGATAAAAGATCTATGGTGCAAGACTCTAAGCAGACATACATGGAACTGGTGTTCTAAACTAAAGAACATTGTATATATCCTTTCGCAAGTAACATATTTGTAAGATTATGGGTTTTGACACTTGACCAACCGGTGGACACAATCAAGGCTCACCTAACATATGGTCGATGGTACACAAGTAGCCATAGGATATTTGCAAAGAATTCCCCCTTCTCAACTGAAAAAGAAAGAAAGGTTGCAAGTTGCTTGTGACCATAACTAATGAGTGATGAGCAAATCCTGAATTAAAACAAGGAGCATAATTAAAATCAGAATTAGCAAAAAAACTGATTACATAATGAAGAAAAACACTTGAAAGTAACTAATATAGCTGAACAAAATAAGTAAGAATATGCAGTCTAATTTCAGTAAATACAAGTATAGAACCATGATAATAGGATGTCAAGACAAGGCTAAACCACAAAAATTGCTGTCATTAAATCCAGTAATAACTCCTAGAGATGATTAACAGGGCATCCATGTTGATACGCCACTTTTAACAAGTTATTAATAATGGAAAATTCCCTAGGAGCCTCAAAGGAATACTGCAGAAACATAACTAAAGGAATTCAGTAAGCCTTTACCAGATATTAAGCTTATTCTGCTCGAATTCATTGTGGGTTGCACTTCTCCGCTAGCAACACACGAAAGGCTTCTGCCTTTTCGATCAACCTAACTTCTTGAAACGCTTTAATAAGCCTATCACATACAGATACATCAAAGTCAGTTGTAGCAGACTTCTTCCATTGATCAATCACTTCTTCAACCTCACTGAAATGGCCAAGCATCACATATGCAGATAATATGCAAGCATAGTTTCTGCTAATCATTTTTTGGTTCGTCATTCTCAGAGATTTCCATATTTGATCAAGTGTATCCTTATTTCCCAAAGCACAGTGAAGTATAATAAGAAAGTCGTAAGTAATCCATTCTCTTTGTGTAATACTCTTCTCACTTTCAACCACAGAGTTAAGCTCTGAATTGACTAGTTGGCCCGATGTAAGATAGATTTTTACAAGATTTACATATCTTCTCCAAATCTCACTCGGACCAGGTTCACAAGTAGTCAATTCATCAAGAATGCTTCTAACTTCATCAATCTTTAGAGCAGAAGCACACGAACTTATCCACAGGTTGTAAGTGTAAATATCTGGAGAGACCTTTTGGCTTTTGAGTTCTTCAACAACGGATGAGACCTTTTCCACCTGCCCAACTGACATGTATAATGTCATTAGTTCATTGTACGTTATGGCACTCAATGGAAGGTTAGACTCTTTCATCCTTTCATAGAGATCTTCTGCCTTTGAAGTTAGTTTTGATGCAGCATAAGAGTGGAGAAGCGCAGTGTAAGATTCAGTTGTTTTAGCAGTGGGAGGTAAACTTTCAAAATAACGTTCGGCAGCATTTATACCAAAAACTTTTGTCATTAAGTTGACACGGAATGCATAATCGGCGTCAGATAATTCAAATTCTCCACGTGAAACCATCCACTCTGACAACTGCAAATGTACATATTCTTGCTCATTATTTTATCGGTGCTAACAGGAGCATGCACGGAAATGTACAGATTATCCAAAACTATCGATAAGAAGTTATCCTACTAAAAAGTAAAAAGGATCAGCAAATTCTCATGGCTGATACTCAGATGAAAGATTATTTATTATGACATTATCATCATACAATCACCAAGCTTTCCAACAATCTGCTTTACATTTCATCTAAAGTAGCAAAAAGGAATTCCATTCTCCATATACAAGGAGCTTCAGAAAGCCAAGATCTCTGATTTAGCATGCAGAAATAGGCTTGCAACATGTAACTGTACCAACTAACAATATGAAGATATTTTGCAGTGTTCATACTGAAGCATATTATAGGGAATTTTTCATGAAGAATGCAGTCATCATTACATGAATGCATAGCCAGTTCGAAAGATATTTATGCCAGAAACCTGGAAGATTATAGTATGAAAAAGTGATCACGGAGAGCTAATCGGAAATAAAATAAAAACAAAAAAAAAAACCTAAAATGTCGTCTTTTAAGTAATTGCTGCATTAGGTGTTTGAATATCTAACTTTTGGCAACTACTTTAAAAGTAATGCCAAGGTGTTCAAGGAGTAGTTTTCTTGCTCGAGTAACACAATGTACTAATTTTTCAGTCAGACCTTTATAGGTAACCACAACATAAGCACAAAACTGATGACATTAATAATAAAGTAACTCAAAAATATCAAAAATTTTAAATAATCTAACCTCCAGAGCATGTTTATAACGATTCGATTTACGAAGGTCTTTCGAAATCCGACGGAGATCATGAATCGTAATCTGATGTCCTTCATTGATCCATTTCTCAATCACATTAGTCGCACTACGTTTCGGTAGTCTCAACCGGAAAATTCTGCTCTTCAAATCGTCACCGGAATCGGATTCAGGTGGTTCCGGAACGGAAATCGGTGATTCGTCGTAAACGATTTCCGGTTTAGAAGCAATTGAAGACGATGAAGATAAGAACCTCAGTAAACCATTGGTGTTTGTATGGTTTCTAGGGTTTAGAAAACATGTAAAGTGTTAGGATTTGAAAAAAGAACAGAAATTAAAAGGAGGTGTGAGAGTTAGTTAGTTACCTGATGATTCCACCGAAGAGTGATCGAGCAGCCGCCATGTTCTAACACACGGATTCACGATCAGATTGATCGTATGCGCAAATAAAGAAGCAGGTGCATAATCGAAAAAAACAAAATTATTTGTCAGAAGTGGGATTTGAACCCACGCCCTCTTTCGAAGACCAGAACTTGAGTCTGGCGCCTTAGACCACTCGGCCATCCTGACTTTTTGATTAGTTGGTAACAGCAACTTTTAAAACAAAGACACTAAAGTTAAATACTTTTGGGTACTTCACTCTTTACGAATAGAAAGAAATTGATATAACAAGTTAACAGTAAAGATTATTTTAATATAGCATGTATATAAATATATATATATATATGTGAGTTCTATGTCTGACTCTTAATTTGATTTTGGTCAATTTGGGTCAATCTTCAACTATCTCCATTGAAATCATTTACCCTGTTGTGCATCCAATTTGTAATTAATACTTCCGGTATTCCCAACTTTCCTAATATTTGAGATATATATCACATATTTCTTTAGTAAATGTGTTGTAGTTTAATATTTTATATTAAATTAAACAGAATTGTTAATGTTAGGTCTTAAATTATGAACTCATAAAATTACTTAGTAGATTATCAATTAATTTATAAAATCTAATCAATATAAATTCAGTTTTCAATGTTTGATATCAAATTAATAACAATTTAAGTTATATTTATTTTTACGGAATCATGAAGAATATGAATTTCACACATAATTATTGAATGTAAACATATTTGATTTATGAACAATTCGATACACAAAGTTCTTCTATAGTTTGTATTATTTATGTGAATCACATAGAAAATATATATACAATGTAGGACGGTTAGAAAATACAATCCTACCATATCTCTAATTAATAATGTTCTACATAACCCCTACGTACGAGTTTTATGGAAACTTGATCAATTACAATTTAATTCGAATTCTCGTTACTAATAACATATCTTTGAATTTTCAATCTTCATCTCCAAGTTCTTCCGAGTCTCTATGACTTAAGTCGGTATGACTTGAGTCTGCATTGGTTTGAGTATGTCTTCAAAATTCCCCTTTGAATATGTCTTGGTCTGAGTATGTGCTCACAGACTTAGACTGAGCATGCTATACATATTAATGCTCAAGATTGTCTTAGTCTTAGTATGTGTGACGTTAGTCATACTCAGACTGAGGAGTAGATACATAATCAGATTGAGGAGTATGCACAAACTCACAAACACTTAGTCAATTTTTCACTAATTTTTCTATACTAAAATTTTAACTCATCATATTTATAATTTGGATTTTGTAACACCCACTCTTGTGGCTTAGGGGTAATCAGGTAATTTCCCAAATTTTTGATATATATATATATATATATTATATTAATGTGTTTATTAGATAGGAAAGTTAGATAAATGTCGAATAGTTAATTGTGTCAGGTAAATTAGTAATAGTTGTAAATTAAAATAGTTGTCGGTAAAATAAAATAACTTGTCTCGCAAAACGGTTTTCAGGTTCCAGACAATAAGCCAAACACGGGATTAAAATTAGCAAGTCTTTGAGTTGGTTGGTGATATAAATCACCTAACTCACCAATTTTCATCTCATTTCACCAACTCATTTCCTTCATTTCTCTTTCAAGTTTCTTTCCAAAAAAAAAAAAAAAAAAAAAAAAAAAAAAAAAAAAATCACCAACTTAAACATAAATTGAGTGTGTTATTGTATAAGCTGTGAATCCTTGTATTACTTGCTATCATCATCAGATTGTTCTTACATTTAATCGTAAGCATTTTTTGTTGTTGTTATTTTTGGTTATAAACTTGAAATTAGGTTAATCTTTGTAATTGTGTGTAATTTGATGTTTGAAAGATGTTATAAGATGTTATATGATGTTTAATAGAGGTTAGAAAGCCTATAGATCGTTAGGAAACTGAGTTTTTGTGTTTTTGAGAAAATTGGTTCGGTTTTGGGGTTTCTGAGTTCATCCTGCGAGTTGACTTTCTGCGAGTTGACTTCTTGCGAGTTGACTTCTGCGAACTGAACTGAACTGCGAGTTGAGTTCCTGCGAACTGAACTGAACTGCGAGTTGACTTCCTGCGAACTGAACTGAACTGTGAACTGAACTGAATTGCAAACTGAACTGAACTGTGAATTGAATTGAATTGCGAACTGAACTGAACTGTGAACTGAACTGAACTGCGAACTGAGAATTTTTAGACGTGATTCTGAAAGTTTTATTTTGCTAAATTCAAAGTGTATAAGTATAACTGAATCGTTATAACTTGATATATATATATTTATAATTGTAGAGTGGTTATAGCTGGTAATTGCTACTTGATAATTGTTTGTCATTTTGTTATTGAGTAGTGAAATGTGTTATACAATTATGGAAAGAGTTGCTAACTTCTTTATTATTATATTCTCAGATCAGCAGAAGACTCAGTAACATAAGATCTCTGAGTGTGGACTGTTGCAGACAGGTGAGTGGATCTGCAACTCATAATTTGAGTTAGTTGTAATGGTGTGATTACAACAAGTAACGTAAACCTTGATTGACTGTTTAGTCTGAGTTATGATTTTGTATACCTACTTGTTGTGCATATGTGGCCTTCGGGCATCTGTGTTATTCAGAGGTCAATTGCGATTGGACTTGGTTACTACTGTGTTCAACACAGGTTCCAGATACATGTGTTGTCGCTGGAAACTGTGTTGTTGTGTTGTAGTGCCAAGTTATCGGCCTATTCTGTATGGGCCTTTACAGATTGTGGGTAAGTGTTACTGAGGGCCACCGCGGCTGTAGGGTTCCTCAGTAACCGCCGATCCTCTTGAGTTTATGTGTTTATTGTGCTTAGTGTAAACAGATTATTAAGCTAAGTTGAATTGTTAGTTGTACATTCATTCACTTAGCTTTGTGCTAATCCCACCATTTCCCTTCCTGCAGGTTATGCATGCCTTTTGTGGGTTGGGCAGGAAGGTGGTTTTGAAGAATGTTTGATACGTGCCATAACTCTGATATATTTATGAATGTTTTGTTAATTAACATGTATGGGGATTTGTATAACAATTATATGTTTTGTTTCAGCAACATTTTAATATTGTAAACTCGCGAAAAATCTATGTCATTTTGTAAGATAAGTTATAATATTATCTTTTATCCATCGCTTCCGAGTCAAATTACTATTTTAACCCTGAGGTAATTTAAGGGGTGTTATAAGTTGGTATCAGAGCCTGGATTTGGGTGAATTGTACATTGATAAGTGTTCAATCCCAAATCTGTACGCATTTTGTCAAACATTCTAAGGTGTGGGATTTAGTAGTGTAAGTGAATTGGGTTGTACTTTAGGGTCTAACGATTAACGGGTTGTGAGCTGTGTTGTGTGACAGACATGGCAGATAACGAGCAACCAACCATTACCCCCAATAACGCCTCCAGGACTGGTATTTCACAATCAGATCATCCAGACGACAGGCAAGGTCATAATGGTACATCCTTTTCAGCTCATGTGGATATCGACCGGGATGATTATATTCTGCAATTAGAGGATGAGTTACAAGAACTTCGGGATTACAGACAGAGGAATGAGATCCGAAATTCTCAACCACCGATAGTTAACACTTTTCCACCAGTGTCTTCATCTCAACTACCAGCATCTTTACCATTTTATTTTCAGCCCCAACACTCTTATGGTATGTCACATCAAGCTTCAATGCCATATGTGAATTCAGGACCAATTGATTACCGATTCCCTCCAACACATAAGATGTGTTCTTTCAAGACTTTTATGGCATGCAAACCCTCAGAATATTATGGTAGTTCTAATCCTTCGGTGACTTTGGATTGGTTGAGAGATGTTGAAAGAAAGTTCGAGGTATGTCGTTGTGAAGATGAGGTTAAAGTCCCTTATGCTGTTCAACTTTTGAAAGGTCAAGCTATGACATGGTGGGACTCGATCACAGCTACTTTTGCACCTCAGCAAAGAGAGTGCATCCGTTGGTCTGATTTTTACAACGAAGTATGCAAGCAATTTTGCTCCGACTTTGAGATGGCTCGCATTAGAAGAGAATTTATGGAGTTGCACAAAACGGATAGGATGTCCATTGACGAGTTAATTACTCAATTTTCTGAGAAATTGAGATTTGTTCAGCAGTGGGTTCCTGATGATAGAACCAAAATAGAACATTTTGTGGGAACGTTACCTCCGGAGTACCGTACCACTGTGAGAATGGCGTCCTCTTTATCCCAAGCTTTTAATCTCGCTCGATCTGTGGATGGTGATTTAAGGGCTCGAGAGGCACTGAATAAGGATAAGTTTTCTCTGAGGCATTCTGGAAGTTTTTCGGGAAAGAGTAGGCAGAAGTGGCAGGGTGGCTCGCAGAACAGGAATTTGGGTAACAGAGGAAGTTTGAACGACAGGTCTAATTGGTGTGGAAGGTGTAAGGCCAGACATAATGGACCGTGTTCGGCGCAAACTAATCGTTGTGTCAAATGTGGGGGATTTGGTCATGAACCTAAGGATTGTAGCTTTTCGAATTTTGTTTGTTGGAATTGCAAGAAAGAAGGGCATCGAGCTGGTCAATGTCCTGAGGCTGGAAGAGTTGGATTGGGTATGGTTGGGGGATCGTCATCTTCAGGCCTGAAAAGGAAGAATACGCCATCAGCATCAGGGCGGGCTTTCCAAATGACAGTCGATGAGGCTGTCAGAACTGAAGATGTGATCACTGGTACTTTTCTCATTAACTCTGTACCAGCACGTGTTTTATTTGACTCTGGTGCAAATTGCTCTTTTATTTCTACGTGCTTCTGTGATAAATTGAATGTGACCCCTAATGTGATTGCAAAACCTGTTGAGGTGGAAATAGCTAGTGGTAGGTCGGTTCCTGTTACCTCTTCGGTAACTGGAGTTAGCATCTTGATTGAGGGTCATACTTTTCCAGTGTCGTTTATGTTGATGCACATTACTAGCTTTGATGTAGTTATCGGTATGGACTGGTTAAGTCAGAATAAAGCAAGTATAGAATGCCACAAAAAGCTAATTAGAATCCCTATTTCTGAAGGGTCATATATAGTGGCTCGAGGAGATCGTGAGAAAGGGTCGGTTCCCTTAATTTCTGTGATGAAAGCCAGGAAGTCTATAGCTAAGGGTTGTGAGTCTTACTTAGCTTATGTCATTGATGCGAAGTTAGAAAAGAAATCTAAGTCTGATGTTCGTGTGGTTTCTGATTTCCCTGAGGTATTTCCCGATGAACTGCCTGGGTTACCACCGATTAGAGATGTAGAATTCAGTATTGATCTGATTCCTGGTTCGAATCCCATAGCTAAGTCTCCCTATAGATTAGCTCCTTCCGAAATTCGTGAAATGATGAATCAGATTCAGGAATTGCTTGATAAAGGTTTCATTAGATCGAGTACTTCTCCTTGGGGTGCACCAGTTCTGTTTGTTAAGAAGAAGGATGGTACTATGCGCATGTGTATTGATTATAGGGAGCTGAATAAGAGGACGGTTAAGAATAAATATCCGTTGCCTAGAATCGATGATTTGTTTGATCAGTTACAGGGTTCGTCATATTTCTCCAAAATCGATTTGAGGTCTGGTTATCATCAGGTACGGGTGCGCGAGGAGGATATTCCTAAGACTGCTTTTCGTACTAGGTATGGTCATTATGAGTTTCTGGTTATGCCGTTTGGTTTGACAAATGCTCCTGCAGTTTTCATGGATTTAATGAATCGTGTCTGTCGATCTTTTCTCGATAAATTTGTTATTGTGTTTATTGATGATATTTTGGTTTATTCGAAATCTGAGGCTGATCATGAAAAGCATTTGCGAATTGTACTTGAAACTTTAAGAAAAGAACAGTTGTATGCTAAATTTTCAAAATGTGAATTCTGGTTGCGGGAGGTACAATTTTTGGGGCACGTAATCTGTAAAGATGGGGTAAAAGTGGATCCATCCAAAGTTGAAGCTGTCATGAATTGGAGTGCACCTAAATCACCCTCTGAGATTAAGAGTTTTCTTGGGTTAGCTGGTTATTACAGAAAGTTTATAAAGGATTTTTCTAAGATTGCTGGCCCGTTGACTAAATTGACCCGTAAAGATGTTAAATTTCAGTGGACTGATCAACAGGAAACAGCTTTTCAGAATTTAAAGCAATTGTTATGTCAGGCTCCAGTGTTAGCGTTACCTGATGGATTAAACGACTTTATTGTTTATTGTGATGCTTCTTTTGCGGGTTTGGGTTGCGTTCTTATGCAGCGAGATCGGGTGATTGCTTATGCTTCTCGTCAGCTTAAACCTCACGAAAAGAATTATCCTACTCATGATTTGGAACTTGCGTCAGTTGTGTTTGCTTTGAAATTATGGAGACATTATTTGTATGGAACTAAATGTGTAATTTGTACGGATCACAAGAGTCTTCAATATGTGTTTTCCCAGAAAGAGTTGAACATGCGTCAGAGGCGATGGTTAGAATTAATTAAAGATTATGATTGTGAGATTCGTTATCATCCAGGGAAAGCAAATGTAGTTGCTGATGCGTTGAGCAGAAAGACATCCTCTGATAAGATTTATTTTATGCGTTTAGAAATTTCATGTGATTTGTTGAATCTGATAAAGACTGCTCAGTTGGAGGCTTTGATGGATCAAAATTTGAAATCTGAAATCATGATTAAAAGAAAAGATTTATTGATTGACGATTCTAGAGGATTAAAGACTTTCCAGTCTCGGGTGTGGATTCCTTTGATTGGTGGACTTCGGGATGTAATTTTAACAGAGGCTCATAAATCCAGATTATCGATTCATCCAGGGAGTACAAAAATGTATCGTGATTTGAAACCTCTGTATTGGTGGCCAACGATGAAGACTGATGTGGCACGGTTTGTTGGTTCCTGTCATATCTGTTCCCAGGTTAAAGCTGAGCATCAGAAACCGTACGGATCATTGAAACAGCTTGAGATTCCTGAATGGAAGTGGGAACACATAACTATGGATTTTGTGACTAAGCTGCCACGAACGTCCAGAGGTAATGATATGATTTGGGTTATTGTTGATAGATTGACCAAAAGTGCTCATTTTCTTGCTACCTGTGAGACTGCTTCGTTAAGTAAATTGTCGCAGTTGTATATTAATGAGATTGTTTCGAGGCATGGGATTCCGTTATCAATTGTTTCTGACAGAGACTCCAGGTTTATTTCTCGATTTTGGCAGAGTTTGCAGCATGAGTTGGGTACCCGAGTTAATCTCAGTACAGCTTATCATCCTCAGACAGACGGTCAGTCAGAGAGAACTATTCAGACTCTTGAGGATATGTTGCGTGCTTGTGTGATTGAGTATGGGGGTTCTTGGGATTCTCACCTACCGTTGATTGAGTTTGCTTACAACAATTCTTATCATTCAAGTATTGGGATGCCTCCGTATGAGATGTTGTATGGGCGACGTTGCAGAACGCCCACATGTTGGTTAGAGGCTGGTGAGAAACAGTTTTCGGGTCCTGATATTGTTCAGATTACAGCCGATAAGGTAGCTATTGCTCGTGAGAAATTGAAAATAGCCCGAGATAGACAGAAGCAGTATGCTGATCCACGTCGACGACCAGTTACTTTTGTTGAGGGAGAGTTGGTATATTTGAAAGTTTCTCCTTGGAAAGGTGTGATTAGATTTGGAAAACGGGGGAAACTAACCCCTAGATATATTGGTCCTTTCAGAATCAGACGCGTGGTTAATGATCAGTCAGTTACACTTGATCTTCCTCCAGAACTTTCGGGAATTCATGATACATTTAATGTGTGTTATTTGAGAAAGTGCAACATTGAAGATCAATCTCAGATCCTTCCTTTAGAAGACTTGCGTGTCGATCTAAATCAGAAGTTAGTAGAGGAACCAATCGAGATCCTAGATAGAAAGGTTACTAGATTAAGAAAGAAACAGATACCGATGGTGCTAGTCAAGTGGAAACATAGTCTAGGCTCGAATCTTACTTGGGAGACTGAGGAGTTGATGCGGTCGCGATACCCTAGGTTATTCATTAGAGATTAGATTTCGGGGACGAAATCTTTTTAAGGAGGGTAGATTTGTAACACCCACTCTTGTGGCTTAGGGGTAATCAGGTAATTTCCCAAATTTTTGATATATATATATATTATATTAATGTGTTTATTAGATAGGAAAGTTAGATAAATGTCGAATAGTTAATTGTGTCAGGTAAATTAGTAATAGTTGTAAATTAAAATAGTTGTCGGTAAAATAAAATAACTTGTCTCGCAAAACGGTTTTCAGGTTCCAGACAATAAGCCAAACACGGGATTAAAATTAGCAAGTCTTTGAGTTGGTTGGTGATATAAATCACCTAACTCACCAATTTTCATCTCATTTCACCAACTCATTTCCTTCATTTCTCTTTCAAGTTTCTTTCCAAAAAAAAAAAAAAAAAAAAAAAAAAAAAATCACCAACTTAAACATAAATTGAGTGTGTTATTGTATAAGCTGTGAATCCTTGTATTACTTGCTATCATCATCAGATTGTTCTTACATTTAATCGTAAGCATTTTTTGTTGTTGTTATTTTTGGTTATAAACTTGAAATTAGGTTAATCTTTGTAATTGTGTGTAATTTGATGTTTGAAAGATGTTATAAGATGTTATATGATGTTTAATAGAGGTTAGAAAGCCTATAGATCGTTAGGAAACTGAGTTTTTGTGTTTTTGAGAAAATTGGTTCGGTTTTGGGGTTTCTGAGTTCATCCTGCGAGTTGACTTTCTGCGAGTTGACTTCTTGCGAGTTGACTTCTGCGAACTGAACTGAACTGCGAGTTGAGTTCCTGCGAACTGAACTGAACTGCGAGTTGACTTCCTGCGAACTGAACTGAACTGCGAGTTGAGTTCCTGCGAACTGAAATGAACTGCGAGTTGAGTTCCTGCGAACTGAACTGAACTGCGAGTTGACTTCCTGCGAACTGAACTGAACTGCGAGTTGAGTTCCTGCGAACTGAAATGAACTGCGAGTTGAGTTCCTGCGAACTGAAATGAACTGCGAGTTGAGTTCCTGCGAACTGAACTGAACTGCGAGTTGACTTCCTGCGAACTGAACTGAACTGCGAGTTGAGTTCCTGCGAACTGAACTGAACTGCGAGTTGACTTCCTGCGAACTGAACTGAACTGCGAGTTGAGTTCCTGCGAACTGAACTGAACTGCGAGTTGACTTCCTGCGAACTGAACTGAACTGTGAACTGAACTGAATTGCAAACTGAACTGAACTGTGAATTGAATTGAATTGCGAACTGAACTGAACTGTGAACTGAACTGAACTGCGAACTGAGAATTTTTAGACGTGATTCTGAAAGTTTTATTTTGCTAAATTCAAAGTGTATAAGTATAACTGAATCGTTATAACTTGATATATATATATTTATAATTGTAGAGTGGTTATAGCTGGTAATTGCTACTTGATAATTGTTTGTCATTTTGTTATTGAGTAGTGAAATGTGTTATACAATTATGGAAAGAGTTGCTAACTTCTTTATTATTATATTCTCAGATCAGCAGAAGACTCAGTAACATAAGATCTCTGAGTGTGGACTGTTGCAGACAGGTGAGTGGATCTGCAACTCATAATTTGAGTTAGTTGTAATGGTGTGATTACAACAAGTAACGTAAACCTTGATTGACTGTTTAGTCTGAGTTATGATTTTGTATACCTACTTGTTGTGCATATGTGGCCTTCGGGCATCTGTGTTATTCAGAGGTCAATTGCGATTGGACTTGGTTACTACTGTGTTCAACACAGGTTCCAGATACATGTGTTGTCGCTGGAAACTGTGTTGTTGTGTTGTAGTGCCAAGTTATCGGCCTATTCTGTATGGGCCTTTACAGATTGTGGGTAAGTGTTACTGAGGGCCACCGCGGCTGTAGGGTTCCTCAGTAACCGCCGATCCTCTTGAGTTTATGTGTTTATTGTGCTTAGTGTAAACAGATTATTAAGCTAAGTTGAATTGTTAGTTGTACATTCATTCACTTAGCTTTGTGCTAATCCCACCATTTCCCTTCCTGCAGGTTATGCATGCCTTTTGTGGGTTGGGCAGGAAGGTGGTTTTGAAGAATGTTTGATACGTGCCATAACTCTGATATATTTATGAATGTTTTGTTAATTAACATGTATGGGGATTTGTATAACAATTATATGTTTTGTTTCAGCAACATTTTAATATTGTAAACTCGCGAAAAATCTATGTCATTTTGTAAGATAAGTTATAATATTATCTTTTATCCATCGCTTCCGAGTCAAATTACTATTTTAACCCTGAGGTAATTTAAGGGGTGTTATAGATTTAATCAATATCTTTTCTTAATAATTACTTTGCAAAATGAACACGACACTATTAAAACTTATGAGACAAACATAATGATATTGTTTTGTTTTATACTCTGTATCTCTCTTATATGTTAAAAGAAAGTCATAGTGATGTCATAAGTAATTCTATAAGTTAATCTTAACCCTTGAATATTTTTTTGATTGTAATCTCACCATTAATTTTAATTGATTAAATTGATGATGTCATTGATTGATAATGTATTGAAAGATGAAACTTTAAATTTTAAATGAGAATAGATTTTTTTAAAGAATAAAATTACCAATTAGAGAGTTACATTTGACAAAAACCCATTTTCCCCCCACGTGCTTTAAAATTAAATATCTCAAAAATGGTTAGTCGAAAAATTATAAAAATTACACCATAAAAACAAGCGTTTTTTTCTTTTCGATTAGAGATCTCACATGATATACTTTTGACGAATTTTATTTTTTTCCTTTTTTGGTGGGTTTTAGAATGACTAATAACCTATGAACAATAAAAATTTAAGTATTTTTATATCAATAATTCAATTATTAAAAGTTTTATGTGTAATCCGTGTAATTACGAGGTAAGTAAACTAGTTTTTATTAAAATAAAATAACATTGGTTAAGAACGCTAATGTGCACACTATTACCTTTCACAGTCACTTGTTTTGTTAAGAGGGGGAAGATGACGGAAGCATTGAAAGCCTAAATTAATTATAATCTATCAGTAGTCATTTTCGTTGGTTTTTCTTCTCAATCTTTACTGTGCATACGAGTGACATCGTTTTAAACGTGGTATTTGTTGTGTTCGAGAAGTTTTAAACGTGACAGACATAATATTTGCTGTGTTCGAAAAACACTTCAAATGAAAGTCTCATTTTTCCTCTAATCAGTAGTGAATTATGTAGTAGGTAGTAGCATTGAGGATAACGTTACTTTCAGTTACATCTCAAGGTGGTACCAAAATTTTTGATTGTACAAAAAACTTGTCGTTTTTCAATCACGCAATGAGTTTGTGACAAGTACTTCAACACGTACATCAACTATAAGCCAGCCGTTAAACGGATAGCAATGTAAACAAGAGCCACTGAAAAGAAAATAGAAAATATTCCAATGTTTAATCAAGTGTGGATCTACTTTGCAATCCCCTGATGATATTTTTGTACGTGGTTGATTTTTAAATGGTATTAAAGATATTAAAAATATTGTTGTATGTTTTGCTTGAATTGCTCATTTGGCATTTTAGTAACTATTGTAATCCGTGGATTTATTTTCCATTTCAATGCACCTCAAATTGGATGAGTGATAGTTATGAATAATATTATTTGGCTTTGGTCTTTTATCAAAAAAAAAAAAAAAAAAAAAAGGGCATAAATGGTCGATTAGCTAAATCATAGGATCCGTTGTTGTACACTTGTATAATCTTAAACCCTTATTAAGCATTTATCTTTTTTTGCTTAAAACTTAAAAATAGGATATGCAAAATCTCTAATTTACCCTTTTACACAATTGGAAACAATCTCTCTATTTAATACAAAATCACTATTATACAAATAAATTTAACTACCTAACACTATATAAACAAACTTATTGCACCAATTTAAACACACTATTATTAAACCAATCTCTTCATGTGTGTTTGAATTTTGCTATTTGAAATATAGTTTTATTTTCTACTACTTTTTTATGTTCTTTTTTACATCACCATATGAATATAGTATTTTCTATGATTTTTTGTTTACCTGTAGTTCATCATATTACTTCATATTATTAGTGTTTGTTTGATCTAAAACATATATTCGAATCAATTTCACCGCCGAATATATAGTTGAATAATATTATTGCCGCCGTCGCATTTCGCGGATACTAGGCTAGTACAAATATAATACATAGGGTGAATTTTGCATAGAAAGGCTTGCATTTCTATGTTGAGACATAATTTCATTCCATAAATATTAAGTTTTAGGATCGAAATTAGTAATTTTCATTTTTATATATAATTAAAAGAGGATACGATAGAGGAATCTGAGTTCATCATTGTTTTTCACCATTTGTGATCTAATTATGTTAATTTCTTTCGTATAATTACACTTTTGGTCCTTTAAATATTTGATGTATTTATTTAAATTAAAAAAAAAAACGTTACTAATTTATTTCGTATAATTACATTTTTGGTCCTTAAATATTTGATGTATTTATTTAAATTAAAAAAATATGCCAAATAATATATCATAAAAATTAAAGAGTCTATAAACTATATAAAAAACCGGTTACGATATTTTATTCATTTTATTAAAATTAAATTCGTCCGACGTTATAGCGGGTCTATAAACTATATAAAAAAATTGACCAAATAAAAATTAAAAAAAATTAGTCACGATATTTTATTCATTTATAAAAATTAAATTCGTCCCGCGTTATTGAAGGTCTATAGACTATATAAAAAAATCGACCAAATATTTTATACATTTATAAAAGTTAAATTCGTCGCGCCTTATCGCGGATCTATAAATTATATAAAAAAATTGGTCACAAATCGACCACAATATTCTATTTATTCAAAAAAATTATTTTCGTCTCGCGTTATCGGGGGATAATGACCTAGTAACCTATACCTTAATATCATTACCAAACACTTATGAATAGTAAGTTGTTTGTCTTTTCTTAATCCATATTTTTTGTCTTAATAAATATGTTTATGTGTGCAAATAATTGATAAAAGTTGTTTAGCTTGATATCTTTTGGCCTCAAGTCTTAGCATATCTATTTTCTTTTTTCCATAACGGTTTTCAAACAATGGGATAGATACAACTAATTTTTTTTTTTGTGTCAAATATTAGCTATGGTAAATACTACATCTCCCTTTTTTTTCCAAGTTTTTGCGAACGGTGTTTTCAAATCATTAAAGTACATGTGGCTAATTTAATTTATAAAAGGATACAAGTTCATTATATTTTTATAATACTCTTTTTTCCTTTCTTTTTTACGAAACTTAATAAATTTGCATACTAACTCCTGAAATATATGGAAATTACAAATATTCCCTAATGTTGAAATGATACAAAAAAAAATTTAAACTTGCATATGTTAGTAAACAGAATACTATATATTGTTAGTTAGATTATTATAGTCATCATTATTCGTCGTGCCTTTATAAAGTTATTCGGAAAAAAAACAAGTTAAAATTTCGTGATTGTATATTCAAAAATACATTTCTAAACCCGTCGTAACGTAATGGAAAAATAAATCTAGTTACAATCAAAATGTACTTAACTTAGATGCATGTAAGAGACCTATGATATAGTGGTGATGAGTTTAAATCTCGTGTGAAACAATATGTTTATAATGTGTGAATAATTAGGTGGTGAGTTGTTGAGTCTCGGAGAAACAATATATGCATAATATGTGTATATGTATGATACATTATAAAGTTGTTCTTTTTGTAAAATAATTAGTGATTTGTAACAAAATTTTGGTAAAAAAGGATATGAACTGGCCAGTAGTCCTTCGGCCAGGGTAAGTTTAATTTTAAACTTCGATTGTACGTACATTTAAATAGCTTAGCATAAAAAGCAATAAATACTTTTAACTTGATCACGTTTAATTATGATTGTTAAATTTTATTCGAGTTCAAGTCAAGTAATTATTTGTATAGAAAAATTGATATTCTGTGACAGTTGACTCGATTCCTATCCTTAACATCCCTATCGTGAAAATGTATTACTATCCATTCCTATCGTTAACAATTTATCGTGAAAATTGAGTACTATCTAGATATTATATTGTATTCTAAAAATGGAATACTTCTAAGAAATAGAATTTGTGTTGATCAGCTTACGGAACCACCTTAGATAACTAAACATTTTATTTATGGAAATAATATATATTTTTATTAAATCTGCTTTTCTTTTTATGTGTTTGTTGGTGATTGGTGATAATAAAATATGTTTATATCAAGTCACAACTAATTATACGAATTTAAATATGTTGTTAGCTTTAACATAAACACTGATCATGTATATTTAAGAAAGTTGACAGTTAAATATATAACATATATATGTGAATATTTTTTATTTATTTATTATTGATTAACAACATTAAAAATTATTGTTATTTTGCCCGTTAAAAAGACTAGTGATAAACTCACTTTTTTTTTTAATAAATTTATTAAAAGTATGTATTAATAGATTGTATAGTGTATCTTATTGATGTATATTTTTTTTAAAATTATGAAAAATAATGGTAGACATATCGTTAGCCTATATAATTAAACAAAACAATCAAGGGTATTAATGTCACTGAAAAAATGATCGAACAGGTTTCTATAAATAGACGTAACACAATTCCTACTTACTATCATTATTTATAATTATAATTAGCATTTGTGACCGAAACCTCGACTAAATGCAGGCCACAGGTATCAATTTGATTCCATTCAAACTGGCATCACCGGCGATGAAACTGCCACCACCTCAAGCAACTTTGTTACATTCAAAAACGGAAATAGCAGTAATAAACTACTCATCAAAGTTAGTGAAACCCTCGACACCAACACCCACCACAAATCGTTACTACAACATTTCGTTCACCGATGAGTTAGCCCCAACCATTTACGTCCCACTCATTCTCTACTACACAACACCTAACAACCCAAATGATCTAATTGAAAACATTTGTGACCATTTGGAGGATTCATTATCGAATACATTAAGTGATTTTTACCCATTGGCTGGGAGATTCATTCGTAAACTTTCCTTGATTGATTGTAATGATCAAGGTGTTTTGTTTGTTCTAGGCAATGCAAATATCCGACTTACGGATATTGTAGGCCCAGGACAGACGTTTAAAACCAATGTTTTAAACAGTTTTCTTCCGTGTGAGATTGGAGAAGCAGATGAAGTCGATGATCCAATGTTATGTGTCAAAATCACCACCTTTGAGTGTGGTGGTTTTGCACTTGGTATGTGTTTTTCACATAGGCTTTCGGATATGTGTACCATGTCCAGCTTTATTAACAATTGGGCTTCTAGAACTATCGGTGATGATGAATATAAAAAACTATCCCCTGTATTTAACTCGTCGTTGTACTTCCCACGACGAGGGTTACCTGAACTTGACCTAAGAGTACCTAGGTCAAGTATTGGTGTGAAAAATGCGGCACGCATGTTTCACTTTAATGGGAAGGCAATATCATCCATGAGAGAAATTGTTGGATTTGATGAAAACGTGTCTCGTAGACCCTCAAAAGTTCAACTTGTCGTGGCATTGTTGTGGAAGGCCTTTGTTCGCATAGATGATTCGAACAATGGCAAATCTAAGGCATCTTTTCTAATCCAAGCACTTGGGTTGAGGGACAAAGTTATCCCTCAATTACCAGCAAACTCATTTGGGAATTTTTGGGGTCTAGCGACTTCCCGACTTGAACCCGACAAGGGTGAGAAAACTGGTTTCCAAGATTATTTTAACATTTTGCGTGCGTCTATTAAAAAACGAGCTAGCGATTGTGCTAAAATATTGACACATGGTGAAGAAGGATATGGGGTGGTAATCGATCCATATCTAGAGGCGAATCAAAAGATAGGCGATAATGATACGAACTTTTACTTGTTCACTAGTTGGTGCAAGTTTTCGTTCTACGAAGCTGATCTTGGTTGGGGTAAGCCAATTTGGGCTAGCACCGGAAAGCTTCCGGTTCAAAACTTGGTGATCACGATGGATGATAATGAGGGTGATGGTATAGAAGCTTGGGTTCATTTAGACGAAAAACGCATGAATCAGTTAGAACAAGATCCTGATATTAAACTATATGCATGCAATTTAGCTTAATAATTATTAGGTTAGTTACTTGATTTTGATGTGTTATTTCTCTCTTGTGTGTACTAGCTATTGGTTATGTACTTTGAAGTTTGAAGTGAGATTAATAAACGTTTATGTGCTGCCTGAGAAGTGTGTGTTTCATGATTTAAGCGATATTGTTGTTTTATCTAATCATTAAAGATAACTTTTAGATAATGTCATTTGTAACCGTATGAGAAGTATTAATGAAACTGAAAAAATAACAAGAATGTTAGACGAAATAACTTTCATGAGGTTACGCGGACTAAAATCCTATTTACACGCCTCGACAAAGATTGAAATATCAAAAAATGTCAATATTATTTAATATATTATATTTTCTTATTTAGTGTACGTATTAATTTGTTTCTTTCTAATAAATTTTTATATACATGCTTGAAATAATTATAAATATATATTTATGATTAGTGTAACTTTATTTGCATTTTCGATATAAATTTTATCATCATATGATATTTATTTAGTAAATGTATTTTTGTTTTGGAATCAATTTTTTTTAGATTAAAATGTAGATAAAAATAAATTGGTCATAATGGTAGATTTGGATAAGTACTAAACAATATAAAAGACAAGTTATTAGAAAAAAAAACACAATGATACGTTAATATATATTTATAAACAAGTGTATATAACGTATTTCCCTCTTTGCTTTACTCCATCTGTGTAGTATCAACATTAAACTATTGCAATGAGGTTTCTTAATAACAACCATTACGTCAAAGTCACGTTAACAGAAGTATACTCAATACCAACTATTAACTCATAGTGGATTTTCGTTTTAAGTAATGATTGTACATTTGTATGTGCTATATACTTATAACCAATGTATGTGCAGTATGTTTAATAATAACAATTAGGCAAACTTCGGAATGATTCAAGTTATGAATAATTTAATTATAGTTTATTGTTGTTGAATAAAAAGTAATTATCATCTACTTTCGAGTAGTGTATTCTATACTAAATTGTATTTAATATTAAATAAATATTAACCTGTGATAAAATTTATATCAAGATATAGATATAGTCTACTAGGATCTAAAAAGAAAGAAATTTTGAGAGAGAAATATATATTTAAAATTATGATTCAGCAAAAAGCAAGTATGATTCAATAAAAAATAAATATGATTTCAAAAAATGCATTATGTAATTCAAAAAATATTCATCTATAATTCAAAAAATATTATTATAAATTAATAGTTTTTCTAAATCAAAATGATTAATTTGCTAAATTAAATGGTTAAAAAATTCTTTTCCTTATTCTTCACTAATTATTCATTCTTTCTTGAATTTACTTTTAGATACAGAGATATATATATATACTTTATTCTGAAAAATAAATTATGAGTCGGTAAAACAATATTAATTGAAAAGTATAATTATAAGTATAATTTATTTAAAATATGACTCTTATTAATTGGATTGGGAGTGTGTGACTACTAGATTTTGAACACACCCATGCAAGTGGCATCTCCCCTTGTCATTTTGTTCCGCATGGCAAGGATATATGGAATCTCATTGAATCTCATTGAATCCGATATTTAAAATAAAGATATATAAATATTGATGTGACTATACGATTAGAAATTAATCGAGTTATCCACAAACCGGGAACGAAAAGTAGTTTTGTTTTATTAGACAGACTTCACAAAATTATGAAACAATAAAGGAGCTTCCATGTGCAATCAACATTTATGGACTGACGTGTGCAAATGCCCAAAGTCTTGACCACACTTCAAATGACGACGACCCCATGCATTTATTTTCATTTTTGAATTAAAGTAAATTTGTAAGAAATAAAATGAAATAAACCAATACTAATCCAAAAGCTTGCTAGACTAACACCTCTTGTTGCACGGATTCTAACTCCCAACGATTTTCTTCGCTCACTTGATCACTGAAAAGCAGCTGATTCAAAAATTAGTATACCAGACAAACTAAAGTAGTATAAACGAAAGATAATAATGATGAATATAATATTAATATTTTATCATGAGAGCTAAACAACGATACAAAGAGTTTAAAGAGATATATCAAATCGAGGTTCAAAAATGAAATCAAACAGTATATGGATTTACATATGCAATATATGCACAAAAGTGAATGAAACGGTGATCACTACACCTTGTTAGCATATGTACATATTAGCATACTTCATGTATATGTTAGTATAGATAGATATACGGCTCACTCATGGCCTAATTCTATTTATCCCAATGACCTCCTATTGTACTATTTATATGTGTTTCTAGTAACGCATGACACCTCATGGGAAATTAACCACATAATATCGTATCAAAGATTTCAAAGTATCTCTAAGAATCACATAATACACCTCCTTCTACACTAAAACACAAAATAAAAATTATAATTAATCAATACGCCTTCTAAAAAATTCTTTATCATACCACAATAAAAAACGTCGCATACTTATCACACTGTCACAGAAAGTGTGACGCCATCGGTGTCGCAATAATGCCCTTATGGTAGTACAGGTAGTTAATAGCTCAAATGTCACCAAACGAACAAATGACCAGTAACAAGGAAATCTAAGAGTTACTAGTCATATATAGTCCAATAGCAAATCACAAACAATGCTATTGAATATGGATCAATGAGGTTATCATACGAAGTTTAATAAAAGTAGTAGAACAAATTATGATCATTTAATACGAAGTAATAGCAAAACTAATTTATCACATGAAAGATAGTCACACTAAATAGTAGACAAAGAAACTCTTATTAAAAAAGTAATATGTATGTACTTGAAATAATGTCTATAAGCTTCTAAATCCAAAAGATCACCCACAATTCTCAAGTAAGTCTACACGAAACAATTTACCTAAAATTATCATTTTAATTATATGTTATCGTTGTTGTTTGCAATTCCTTAGTATCTCAAGTTTCTTTTCTTATTAAAAGCTTATATATATATAATGATTAGGTTGTTTCTTAAAATCATAACAGGTTGGCCTCATATTTTAAAGTATAGATAAATTAAATTGTGTGTATATTACCGAGGCCGGCCTTGGAATTGGACAGCCTGGGCGACGGCTAAGGGCATTATTCAAACAAGGGGCATCAAGTTTTCTAGGACTTAAGTTTGAGTATGCTTAAATCTGTAATTTAGTGGTACACAAAAATTGATTGTTAAAAATTTTATAGTTATATAATGTTTATAGTATATTAAATTTATTTCAGATGGTTAGATATGAGGGTATGGAAGAGAAAAATGAAAGCTTTTGTTTGATTTTAATGGAGAAAATCGAGTTGCAGTTAATTTGGGAAGGGTAATGTGGGGAAGATGACACTTGACCCCAACTAATTGTTTAGTATAATATTTCTCATAGTTCCCCCTTTTATTATATATACATACTATTTAACTCTGGAACTCTTATAGTTTAAGAGTTTAAACGCAATACTACTTCTTAGATAGTTATGTTGGGAAGATGACACATGTCATTGATTGTATGATTTAGATAAATTTAAGTCTATATTTTAGGATTATTTAGCGATACTTAATTTTTAATACTAATATATTAGATGTTAATGATTGCATCAAAAACTTTATTACGTTTAGTACCAAAACGTTGTATTATAATTGTAATAATATCTCTAAAAAGAAGATTGAATAATAAATACATAAGCTTAATCCATTAAAGCTATCAATTTTCTTGTAACTAAATTATTCCTATTTAAGGGCTTATAAATATATAATCAAATTATTCATATTTAACTACTTATGTTTCGCATATGACACGCCCCTTGAAATTAATAAGACACGGTATTGCTTCAAGAAATTAAAAGTTATCAATTGGAGATATCAGTGACCGGCCCTCGTATATATATATATATATATGCACAAAAAAGCTAAGAGATAATCTACGCATACAAAATATGGCAGGCCATTTTCGTTCAACTCACCCGGGACATCAAAAAGTACAGGACCGACTTTGTATATAATAAAACTTATTTTTTACATAGGATTCTTCATGAACAAAATAGAAATCACGAGTCTTTATAATAGATAAAACTCAAAGGGCTAAATCCATGTTTTCAAATTTGTTCATATTTAATTTTAAAGTATATATGTATATAACTCCCTCATGTCATGAAGAAATGAAGGATGACAAGGGTAGAAGATAAAGAATAAAGGGAAGCATGATGGCAAGGAAGGAATAAAGAAACGCATATGGCAAAGAAGGTAGGTAGGATGACAATGAAGAATGACAAAGAAGGCAAGATGGCAAGAAGGAATGCAACATGGCAGAGAAGAAATGAAGAATGAAAAGGAAGTCGAGATGACTAAGAATAAAGGAAGGTATGACAGCAAAGAAAGAATGAAGAAATGCCTATAGCAAAGAAGGAAGGTAGGATGACAAAAAAGAAATAAATGATGGATGGGAAAGAAGGATGGCAAACGAAGGACGACAGGGAAGAAGTGCAAGATGATAATAAAAGCGGGAAGGCAATGGCAAAGAAGACAGGATGGCAAGAAGGAACGCAACATTGCAAAGAAGAAAAGAAGGATGACAAGGAAGGTGGGATGACAAATAATAAACGAAGGCATGATGGCAAGGAGGAAGGCCGGAAAGAAGCAATGAAGAAATGGAAGGAATTCAGGATGACATAAAACATAGTAATAAAATATAGAGTAGAATATTCAACCCTAAGGTATAATATATCGTGTTAACGTATTACCAAAAAGAATCAATATCAATAACTAAAATACATCAAATTTACTTGAAAACTATATATATAATTGTAAGTCAGACTCACGATATTAAGGAAGAAATTAAGTATGATAAGGAAGGAAGAAATATGTATAGGCTGGTAAGGAAGAAAGAATGGAAAGGAAGGAATCCAAAAAGTATTGAAGAAATGCAAGAATGCAGGATTCCCAGTTAAATGGTTTGTTACATAAATTACATACGATATAGTTGAATTTCTATAATAATAAAAACTTATATATTCGCATTTTATACATGATTGGTCAAAAACTGACAAAAGAGTAAAGTCATTTACATGAACAAAATAACAATACCAAATATAAATAACACATTCAGTTATTCTATATCTATTGTTGGAGATATATATAAACCGAAAAGAAAAGAATAAATATGGTCATTAAACATTCATAAACGAAACAAAAAGCAGAGATTGAATGAGGTTTATTTGCCTCTCTTTTTATAAAAATAATAAGGTGATCACAACTCCACTAAACCTTGAAATCGTAATTTCTTCTTATGTGCAAATGTATTAACATCACAGTTAGTAATACTACGACACAAAGTATAAATAAACATCTACGTCAAGACGATTTTCCAAGTAATCAAGACGTTCTTCCCTTTGACTTCCACCAATAAGCTCGCCGACCTAACAATCAGCAAAATTTATAGCTAACGTAATTGAATCAAATATCCATTTACTTCATTTACACGAACATGGCTCAATTTCAGTTATCTTTAACTAATAATCGGTCAACCGAATATAACTAAAAAGTTCAAGATAAATGGGTCAAATGATTTGAAGTCATCCAGAGTGTACCCAGGAATTTTATGACAACCTAAATTGCTATTGCTAGAGAATGGATCATTATCATACCCATATATCTTTTCATCATCTATAATTCTTCATGTAGTAATAAAATCCAAAAGCGATAATTAAAATAGTGTTGGCAGGTCAATCCAACCCAACTCAACCTAATTTCAGTCACCCTAAACATTTTCCGATTTTGACCTGATACTCAACCTGCCCATTTTGCACATATACATAAAGGTTTCAGTCCAAAGATAGATACAATGTTCAACTATTAACCATATAAAAATACCCGTCGGTAATGAAATTTAGGGGAACCTTGACAACCAATACCAATGCTATAAAGAAAAAAAACATTTGTTATGGTTACTAAGGGGCAAAGAGGTAACTTCGGATTAAAAATTCTTCTACAAAAGAAAATGTGCAGTTATTATGGATGAATGAAGTAATACATGACTTGTTGGAAGCTAAAGTGGTCTATGATTGTAAATTGATTTTATTAAAATGCATAGTATTCAGAAGAGTAACAGAAACGAAATTTAAAGGCAAGTATTACCAGTGGAACCAGCAAATTCGTGGCTGCAACAGTTTTGCCATCATCATTTTGCCGCATGTAGAATGCCTTTATATCCTGGATGTTTTCAAGAAAATGCCCATTATTTCTAGTTTTTCTTCGTCATTTAGTTTCAACTTGCAAGATATGGGAAAGAACATGCCTTTGGATAATTGGTTATAATAACAGGGCATCCATCAAAAGCCTCCTCGGTTATGTTGTGCTCATGCTCACTTTGCAAATCACATCCCCATGTTACCTATTACTGTTTGACCAACATAGCATTAGAGGCGCATTCACATAAAATTCTTCCAATTATTGACCTTAATTATAGCATATAAAAAGGAATGAAGGTTAATAGCCCTGTAGTGAACCGGTCCAACAAAAAGATGGCAGACAATTGACAAGAAAAAATGCATCTTATTGGGACTTCAAACTATGCTATAGTTGGTGTAATGATCTCTGCAAGTCAAAAAGTCCACCTTATGCGCTGCGATCTGAACCCTTGTATTCCAAATTCAACACTGCCAGGAACCATTGTAGTTTTGCAACCCCAAAAGTTATCTTGACCAACTTTTTACATAACTTATATCGCTTCTAACATTTGAAACTAAATGGTGTATGTAAAAGTTCTTGATCCTAGAAATTGTCAGCAGTAAGATGTACAAAGAAACTAAAGTACTGAAAACTCAAATTTCCTCTTTAATTTTAGAAGCAGTTCTACTGCATCGGTGTAAGTCAATCATACAAAACTTTTCTTGACCACATCCTGTTGGAGCAAAATCAGGAGTTATAGATAATATTACAGTGGGAGCGATAAACTATCGTAAAGGGATGATTGTGAGTTAAAAATCATACACTCAAACACTCGATGATCCCTTTCTCAATCCAACCATTAAAGAAATCCATATCTTCGTTGAAATTTTCAAGAACATGTTTCACCTAACATGTAAAAAATTTCATATTAATATAAAATCGAAACTTGCTACAGGATAACTTACAATCATTACTCCCTATGTCCTGAAATAAAAGGAATCAACATTAAGATAAGGGGAAAAAACAGGATACTTCCCATTTGCATAATCTGTAACATCATTAAAAAGTACTACAATCTGTTGTTATTGCTGGTCACAAAATACATAGCAAATGCTATAAATATTAATAAGACCTTGTCTTCTTTATCCTAACCAAGATTTGGCTTTTCATAATCACAATTTAGCATGCCCTGGTATAATCACAAAACCACAACTCAAATAAGGACCAAATCAACTAAAAGTAGCTTGTAACCAAGCACATATTAATATCACTAATCTAACTAGCAATTGCATGATCCCCAAGCCTTAGTGTGTGGACCTTTTTTTTTTATAAATTGCTAAAACATAATGAAATGAGGTGCTGTATTGTAAGTTATGATACCAAAAATAATACCAACAAAACCAAATAACTATGAATTAAAAGTTTAGAACATGTAAAATAAACAGATCAAAGAGTTGTGAAAAATTACAAGTCTTGAAGATTCTTGAGTTCAAGAATGGCACCAGGTAGTCCACGTATGTTATTCCTATCACAATTCTGCACGAGAAGTACACATTGACACAAGCATAGAGTAGAACATCTTGGGGGCCTATTTGTTTGAGCAAATACATGAATTGCAAACCTAACATGAAACTTAAGACTAATAATTATGTGGAATAAGCATACAAAGTAACCATAATCTTATATTATTATATAAGTGATTCAGCGTCGACCAGGAAACCAAAACCAAAATTGAAAATCACATAACAAAATTATATGTTATGAATCCATATACATGAACATGTACATACGTCTATACTAACAGTTAGTATGCATTCAAACTAATTCACCTGAACATCCGAATGTAACATCCATCAAGCAACCAGGTTTCAAAAGGTATATAGAACCACCATCAATGCTTATTAACCTAATGCATTAATTATTTATAAGATGTTCCATACATACAACAAACTTCTAAATGAAACAGTCAATTATACAATGAAGTAATCGATCAGTAAAACCATAGAAACCCCTATCCAACCTTCATAAAAAACATAATTAAAAGTAGTAGAAATTAGTACGTACCAAACCTTTATAACCTAAGAGGCTAAACTTCTTTGTGACCTTTCATGACTCATGTTGTGTGCATCAAAGTAACCTGTAAAGTATCTTCTCTATTTGTCGAAGTCTATATCCGTCATGATTCATGAAGATTAAAGAAGAAGCATGCATTCATAATTTTTAGCACAAAATCTAAAATTGGGCATAATATTTAAAATTTCGAATACACTAACAATTTAGCATAAACTGACTACTTACTGAATCAATTGTCGATCTGGGGCTAATCGAATTAAGGCAGAACAATCACCATGAACTAGGGCAAAACAATCGCCAGAGGTATGATGGGTGAGCAGAATTAAAGAGAAGGGAGGAAAAAAATAGGATATTAATATTGCTCCCTTCAAAAGCGGAGAAGCAGGAAGCGGTTGGTAGACCCCCCGACCGGAAACTAACTCGTTGCAAAATACCAGACATAAGTCAACGCAATCTAAGGGTCCAGAATGCAAGTCAACGCAAAAAAACCGGCCGACGGTTTCACTTACAGCCATGAATATATGTACTCCCATTTTCATATTTTTACGAAAAAGATATATCGAGAGTACTTATATTATTTCCTCATTTTTTATTTTTAAAATATATTTAATAATTTTTCTATATACTATTCAACAATCATTTAAATATTTTATTTTTTCATTTAAATTTAAATTTTATTTATTTCATTATTATCATCATTTTAAAAAATAAACGAAACAAATTATATTTTTATCGAGGTTCAAAATCACTTCTTTACGAAAATTACTCAAAAACCACTAAAAAGTACGTAACTTTACCCGCAAACAAAAATCTGTGGCGGACTTCATCTTCTTTGTTCTCTCCGCTAATCCTCATTCAGTCCCCCTCCAAATTCACCATTTCTGCAAAGTCAATCTCAAACCCACCATTTTCATCTTCACCTTAATCAATTCATCAACAACTAATGGAAGCCTCAGCCCTTTTCTCCACATCTTTCCACCCACCTTCCCTTCATCTCCGATCTCGTTTCCTCTCAAAACCCTCACCCATTCTCCGATCACCACCACCACTAGCATCCGCCGCCACTCCCCGCCGTCTCTTCCTCACCCCCACCACCACCAAACCCTCATTCTTAACTCCCCTCCCAAAACCCATCAAACCCATTTCAGCATCATCAGCATCATCAGCATCAGCATCAATCACAGCTCAACCCAGTAAACCCCAACTTCAAGGTGCAAAGATCGTACCTTTAATACTGTCTGTCGCAATTGGATTACTCGTTCGTTTCGCAATCCCTAAACCAATTGAAGTAACCCCACAAGCATGGCAATTATTATCAATCTTTGTATCCACAATTGCTGGACTTGTATTATCTCCATTGCCTGTTGGTGCTTGGGCTTTATTAGGACTTACAACTACTATCGTAACTAAAACGCTTAGTTTTACGACTGCTTTTAGTGCTTTTACTAATGAAGTTATTTGGCTGATTGTGATTTCTTTCTTTTTCGCCCGTGGGTTTGTTAAAACTGGGTTAGGGGATCGAATTGCGACGTATTTTGTTAAGTGGTTAGGGAAAAGTACATTGGGGCTGAGTTATGGGTTGACTTTGAGTGAAGCTTTGATTGCTCCTGCTATGCCTAGTACTACTGCTAGGGCAGGTGGTGTGTTTTTACCTATTATTAAGTCGTTGTCACTTTCGGCTGGGAGTAAACCGAATGATCCGTCTTCAAAGAAGTTGGGGTCGTATCTTATTCAGTCTCAGTTTCAGGTTAGCTTATTTTTAAATTAACTTTAGTTAATTGGGTATGTTATTTGAGTTGAATTGAGTTTTTTTACGTTTTAATTAGTTTGTATATCTATTATTGGTGAAATGTTGATTGGAATGTAGGAAATAAAGTCATCTAGTTACTTATGATCATGAGATTTACTAAGTTTATATATTTGTGATTGATGAAATGTTGATTGAATCGTAGAAATTAAATTCATCTAGTTGCTACAGCCATGGGAGTTTGTTGTAGGATTGCACTATTTGAATCCTAAAAGTACAGGAATTGATGTAAAAAGCTATTATATTTCCATTAGATTATGCATTTTATGGGGATATATGTATATGTTTTCTTGTTAATCGTTTAATTTTGTTAGTTGTTTTTATCTAATGGACTCTATTATGATAAATCTCACTCTAGGATAAATGGATATGAGACCATTGTAATGGAAGAAAATTATGTAAGCAAATTGAAATTTGTTACAAATTGTAATATAAATTAGATGTTTTTGTATATTAGGTATGGCTTCTTGTGGAGCAAGAGGGCAAGTTTTGATGCATTAAGTTAATTGACAAAAAGAATTGTCAACTTTTAGTTCCAAGTCCCAAAGAGTTCTTTTGGTTTAAGTAATTGTCCATCCAAGTTGACCTTTATTTATTTGTATATTAGTCATGTTTGCATACATTCCCGTCCATTCCATTCCCATGAAAATTGAAAAGTTTGACTGGACACCCAGCTTAAGATAAATGTTTGACTATTAACTAGATGTATCTTATGGGAAACATCCTTTTACATGACAAATAATGGATCATCAATTCTTCGCAAGAGAAATTTATATCAAGTGTTGCACTTTTTATGGGACGATTTTCATGAATTTTTTATGTGATGATGCTTGACAGTGTGCTGGCAATTCTAGTGCGCTTTTCTTGACGGCTGCAGCACAAAACCTGTTGTGTTTGAAATTGGCCGAGGAACTTGGGTTAGTCATTGCAAGTCCATGGGTTTCATGGTTCAAGGCTGCTAGTTTGCCTGCTTTTGTTTCACTTCTACTTACTCCGTACATCTTGTACAAAATATATCCTCCTGAAACCAAAGATACACCGGATGCACCTGCCCAGGCTGCCAAGAGGCTTGAAGCCATGGGTCCCGTCACAAAGAATGAATGGGTGATGATCGGCACTATGCTTCTTGCTGTCTCACTTTGGGTACTGGGGTATGTCCTATTTCGTAAACTACTAGGTTTTGTATTGACTAGAGGTGGAAAATGGGCGGGTTGGTGTGTTGAGTTACGGCCTGCGGGTAGGGTCTAAACATGTAGTTAATTATATATGTGTTGAAAATGTGTGCAAAAACTATATTGTTACCATAATAATCTCATTTTTTTATATAATAAAGTTAAATTGAAGAGGTTGTAATGTTGTATGCACGCATTTGTCCTGTTTACCCTGTAGTGAAATACACGCATTTGTCCTGTTAAAGATAAACATAAACTGAAACAGCTCATTTGTAAAGAAACAGGTCGAACTTGTACCTTTAGTTTTAACTATTTAACATTTTCATTTTTTGGTTCCTGGTTATATGATGTGAGATTGTGAGAACGAAGGGGTCCCATATACAAACAAGATGCGAATACGACATGCTACATGGAAACTAGTGTATGCACATGCGTATCTTGAAAAAGAATTGTATTCTCTCTGAAAAAAAAATCAATTTGCTATGATCTTTCATACCCAGGTCAATTTTACTAGATCTGCCACTAGAATAAGGGACCCACAAAATGGAAAATGGTGAGAAATTTTATTTAACAAGTACAAATTACTAATGTGGTTTAATTTTCCCTAAACAGGGATTCTATTGGAATAGCGAGTGTTGTTACTGCAATGTTGGGGTTATCGGTACTATTATTGTTAGGAGTGCTTGAATGGGATGATTGCTTAAGTGAAAAGTCGGCATGGGACACGTTGGCTTGGTTTGCAGTTCTTGTGGGCATGGCGGGACAACTGACGAATCTTGGAATAGTAACATGGATGTCTAATTGTGTAGCTAAATTTCTTCAGTCTTTCTCTTTGAGCTGGCCAGCTGCATTTGGTGTTCTTCAAGGATCTTATTTCTTAATCCACTACATGTTTGCTAGTCAAACAGGCCATGTGGGAGCCTTATACTCTGCCTTTCTTGCTATGCATTTAGCAGCTGGGGTGCCAGGTGTATTGGCAGCGCTTGCTTTAGCTTACAACACAAACTTATTTGGTGCTCAAACTCATTATAGCAGTGGTCAAGCTGCTGTTTACTTTGGAGGTGTGCTACTCTGTCTTATATATAATCTGCTAAATTGTTTTATTAAAAGATATAAAGTTGTTTGTAGAACTTTGTATTTGTTTGCACTATTAACGTATGTACAAAAAGGTGTTTGCGGGTCAACCCCACCCGAGGAGGTCGTTTTGACCCGTAAAGAAAATGACTCATTGCAACTAGCATTCGTTTTCACCCTTTACCAAACCGACTCATCTCTACACCTTTACTAAGCAGTGAGTACAGTTCGACTTTTGAGGTCTAACAAAGTAATCTCCAGAACACAAGTTGATAATTATTTGCTGTAGATCTTTTTGGAAAACCTTGAGTAAGACATGAAGCTTTGAACTAATTCCATAAATACAAAACTTTGGTATCAGATAACGACCTGGTCAATGTAAAGTTTGAATATTTTAGGGAATATGTTTGACCTTGAAAGTCATATTGGTACATTATGACTAACTTTTTGTTTTGATTTTTATGTTGTCAACAGCCGGTTATGTGGAGCTCCCAGATGTATTCAGAATCGGATTCATTATGGCTTGTATTAACGCGGTGATCTGGACTGTTGTTGGGGGTGCATGGTGGAAGTTTTTGGGGTTGTATTGATTCTTAAATTCCATGCAGGTAGATATCTTTCATTTCATTGGATAACACCCTTCATTTCATGATAGGGTTTTGAGCACAAAAGAACTAAAGAAAGCCACTTAAATTTTTGAATTTTGACTTTCTGGAATCAATCAAATGATAGCTTGTCTCAATGATTTAATTGGAAATGAAATTGTGAGTTGCATAATGTAAGCATATATTTTTCATTTATTCAGATGGAGAACTGCGTACGAAGACTCTTTACACATTTTTACAAGGCCTAGCCTTTTCACACGGACGGTTTTTTTTTTTTTTAGATGATCGATATATGGTGTTTGTTTCCATGTACTTTTGCTCTGGAACACACATACATGGGCATTGGATAATGAAGTGATAAGGTATCCTTTGGACAACAACCAAAAGGACCAAAAGGTCCAAAAGGTCATATTAGCAATAGGGTAAGAAGTTTTTGTCTGGTACAGATCCAATGATCCATGTATGAGCTTGTATAAGGATCATGAGAGATGGAAAATTTTGTCGGTGACACCAACATTTTGCATTAATCGTGTAGACTAAGATCCAAAAGTTATCTTTTACAATTATAAATGAATAATGAGTTGCAATGATGAATGGATCTCGATACCTTGGTTCCCTTATTATTTAATCTCATTTAGGTTGAACTCACACCATATTTCTATGTAATCTAGATTGAATTATGAGGTTTCGGTCTCGGGTTTGATTTGGGTAACATGTTGGACATGGTTGATACAAGATTTTCAATCAAAATCTGCATTATTGAGAAACAATAAATTCTTCAAAATATGTAATAAAATAACATTATTGTAATTAGTTTTACTATCAGTTTCTTTATATAATGTCTTATTGAAGTTCAATTAGATGTCTTTAGTGGACCCATACCAATACATGCATTTCAACCTAAATCTAGCACAACTTTCTGTCATCTCTTGTCTATGCAGATGTTTGGCTCGAATGCTTAAAAAATAGAAATATTTCTAAAAAATATCTAATATTATGTTTTCATTTTATTTATATGTATGATTATTTTTTAGGTCTCAATGTGATACTAGTGTCCCCATACAGTTTATATTTTGTTAGATAAACCCAAACCGAGTGTTAATAGATTTGTTCGGTTGGAAATATATTATTATTATTATTATTATTATTTTATGTACAATAGAAAATAACTTTTTTCAAGTTATAATTATTATCAGCATAAAAGGTGGAGCATTAAGATGATTTTTTTTTTTTTTTAAATATTCATTTACTTTTCATTTTGTCCCAAAATGAGACAACTTACTATCCCATTTTTAGAATTTTGTCCCATTTGAGCAATATGTAACAGGATGACTAAATCAACATGTCTTCATGCCAAAATCATGCCTATGTGTCATACCCAACACACCTACCTTATCTCCCGGCATAAAGGCCTCATTGTACAAGCCCCTTGTGATTTACCGAAGTCTTGGAGGAAACCAAGTGATGCATGCTTTTCAGAGTCAGCCAACAACTATATGAACAAATAGCATCATCTAAATAATACAAAAGTTCATGTATATTGTAACATGTTTCCACATACATGACTAACTATACGGAATGTATTGACATGACTGCCATATCCTCCCAATCCATGGCCACCTGTGCAGTAGCAATCTTAATTATATTACCTGGTACATCAATCGGATTGGTGATGCCAACTTGATCAGATTCATATAGATGTTATATCCTGCACTATATCAAAAGACTTAAGCTTCTCAATGATCTGCTTTTCTTGTTTGGCATCTGAGGCTTTAGTCAAGGGATTCACCAACTACCAATATAATTAATGTCATTAGCAATTTTTAGGGCATTGCAGCTTTGAAACTTAAGAAAACTTTATTCCATGTTGAATTGCCGGTGATGGGGCGCACTGACACCGGGTAACTTCTGTCAAAGTTGAAGGTGAGATTAAATCATAAGGTTTTGAAAGTTTTTTTCTGGAAAAAAATGTCAACTACCTAAAAATTTGATGGAAGTTGATATTTTGTTATCAAATCACCCCAAAGAATGCATACCCTGATACCCACCAGAAAATAACCAAGTTTGATGCAAATGGTATGAGTTAAAAGGAAAGGATACATTCTTGATCAGGTTTATCAGAAAAGTCTGAGTGCAATGCATTCCCAACACTATCAACAATAGCTGATGTGGTCATGGATGACTCGATGCACAATGTCGCTGTAATGGCGTCAAATCGAGTTACTTCATTTTTGAACATCAATCTTGCATGTGCTGCAACGGTAATAATATGTTAGTACACAAATGATGCAGAATAGTAATTGTGGAAAGGATAAAACTCATACCTTGAGCAAGTCGTATTAAACTCTCAAGCATTCGCGCAGTGGTTCGTGCTGCACGTGTTATTGAAAAAATTATGCCAAGAAAAACAGAAATGAAGTTAAAGAGAACATAAAAAGATGTATAGGCAGCTGCGAGACCTGCATTTTCTGTTGCACATCTTCTTTGGAGTTGATAATATCTTGAAATAACCTTTTCTGCCTCTTTGGTTAAAGTTGGTCTAAAAAACCCTTTTACAAAGTGAATATACTTGCAAGATGAACATAACTACACCATCACCCAGATTTCCCTTACACCATATAAGTGCTAATGACTAATGAGTACATTGGAATGTTAAATTCCTAAATGATGCAAGTTTGAAAATGTACCTTCTGAGCAGGGAAAGGGGCCACTTCTTGATCTTCTTGACATTTGTCCTTCTCTGGTTCTGCCTGCCCACAGAGACCACTGTCAAGGTTTAGTCGCGTGGTGGTGATGAATCGAGAACATGGAACAACCAGTAGGCTTAGTTGGTACCTGATCAAGAATATGATCCGAGACAACTTTATCCCAGTCTGGATTCCTTGAGTCCAAGAGAACCAGGACTATGTCAAATCTGTTAATTAAAGGTCCGGATAATGTTGTGTTGACAGATAGAGCTGAAGTTTGTTAAGAAAAACAATGTATAAAAACGTTATACTCATGATCATAAGCGGAAAATACACGGAACATGAATAAACAGAACGTGAAAGAATTCCTAGAAATGATACATTGATCAGGATCATATTGCCCTTTGGGATTTGTTGCACCAAAGACTATTGTTTTTGTACTGAGAGTAGTTACAAGACCTGCCTGTAAATGCAATGTTATTGAGTCAAGAGCTAGTTAATCATAAAAAACAGTTTCATGAAAGACTACTAACAACCAAAAAACGAAACAACAATTAAGCTTAATGAAAGTTATATCAAACCTTTACTGTTTCTAACATAGTTCATAAAGAACAATGATCTTAGTCGTTAATAGCGTGGGGATAAAGTGTATATAATGACCCGCAGTTTGAATGCTACCTTAGCAACACTTATAGTCTGCTGTTCCATCGCCTCGTGTATGGTCGCTCTATCATGTTCCCTCATGCTATCAAACTCATCAATGCAACAAAGTCCACCATCAGCTAAAACAGGAGCCCCAGCTTCCAACATCCATTCACCTACAAGTTCAATAAAGCACTTTATGTTTTGTTACAAACAGAATTGAAATCCCTTAAATGATATGCCCGTCTTGATGATCTGTAGCCAGGAAAGAATATTTTAAGAAGACTAAATTCCTCAGAAAAGTATAAAAGGTGTGTTAAGTATGTCATCCTCTGGAGCAATCATAAACAGTTGTATACGAGTTATTTTCATCCTCTGTATTACTTCTCGTTGGATTCCTTTTAGTAAACATTTCTCTTCAAAAGTGGCACAACAGCAAACAAACAAACAATTCTCACCTCCATCCTTTACTGCTGTGATTGTCAATCCAGCACTTGTGCTTCCCAACCCAGTTGTGATAACGGATCTTTTGCACAACTTAGCAGCAAATTTCAAGAATTGAGACTTTCCCGTACCTGAAAACTTATATAATTGGAAAGTCAATCAAACTTTTTTGTCAATAATGCCATGTTAATAAATAAGATAAGAACAACGCTTCAAGCAAGTGGAATCAAAGTTTTGGACTAGTATGAATTGAAGGGTAATATTATTGGTGCAATTATAGAGAGGGCAGTGTGCTATATATGCCTTACCAACAGATATTTACGAAGGACATCTTGGTATTTAGGATAAACATAGAAACTCAGTGAGAAAATTTATTCAACAAAGTATCTGAAAGTCCATGCATCAAGATGCCAAATTACATCCAGAGTCTACATTCTTGATTATGAGACCATGTGGATGAAATTTCTAAAAAGTTGGTATATTCTTAAGCGTCCTTTTCTCTAGAAAAAATGTTTATATACCTAGGCCTAGATAAGGATATATTTGACGTTCTGTACCTGGATCGCGAACCAGAAGAAGATGGGACTCGCCTCGAATTTTTGTCCCAGATGCATCAACATGTTGTACTCCTCCAATAAGTGTCAAAGCAACTATATTGAACAATAATCGTTGATCATAACTAATAAGATTATCAATTAATCTTAGAAGAAAGATAATAACTATTATACTCGGTGGTCCCTTAAATAATAATTATCAATTAATTATTCTTTCTGATTTAAGGATCTTAATTTTTTCGTATAATTATATTTTTGGTCCTCTAAATATTTGATTTATTTAAAAGAATAAATCAAATATTTTATTTATTTACAAAAATTAAAGAGTCTATAACCTATGTATAAAAAGATCGGCTATGATATTTTATTCATTTTATTAAAATTAAATTTGTCCCGCGTTATAGAGGGTCTATAAACTATATAAAAAATAGACCAAATAAAAATTAAATTTGTCCGTGTTATTGCAGATCTATAAACTATATAAAAAGATGGCCGCAATATTTTATTAATTTATAAAAATTAAATTCGTTCGGCTTATCGCAGGTATATAAACTAGCAACGATCAACATTTTTTTCCGTATAATTACACTTTCGGCTCTTAAATATTTAATGTATTTGTTTAAATTATAAAGTCAGTCACAATATAAAAAAACTGACTAAATATTTTATTCATTTATAAAACTTAAATTTGTCGCTCGTTATCGCAGATATATAAACTATATTAACAAATCGACCACAATATTTTATTCATTTATAAAAAATAAATTCGTCTCGCGTTATCGTGAGTTTATAACCCAGTATAACTCATAAACGAATAAAAATGGAGATTGTTGCTCCGCCTCGCTGCGAATGTTTAAAACATCAATGCTATTAATATTTGGGTATTATGAAGTATACAACGTAGATTATATAAGTAAATTGTATAACATATTCAAACTACACAAAAATTAAAAGTTTAAGAAATTTAAAAGGAAACACAAATACGTCGTAAGAATGTGTTGGGAAAAAATGAAAATAAGTAGAAACGTGCCTCGTTATGAACGCTCAAAGCTTTTACTTAATTTGTCTAGTTATATAAAATGTATACAACATAAAGTAACAAATTATCAACATAACAGAGATTAATTGCATTTATAATTACATTTTATGGTGATTTGTGTATTTACTGTTACTTGTATTTAACTGTTTTGATATATACAATTTTGTAAATACAAATCTAAAATTAAGTCCCTAAGTTTGTATATATATGAATATTTAAATTATGATAAAATTAATGTCCTAAGTTTGTGTATTATATTTACAATACTTTTTTAGAATAAAATGCTGTAGAAAAATCAATCAAGAAAGTGAGGTAAAATTAAGGATTCATTTGAAATAAAAAGAAATTGAAATGAAAATTTGTCAGAGAAACAACGTTAATTTTTATAATTTTTTAAATAATTATTTTTAAAATGTTTAATTTTTAAAAATATAAAATTTTTATTATTTTGATAAAATTAACGGTTAAAATTTATTGTTTAATATTTTCAAGAAAACGCTTGGTCAGGTAAAATTTCCTCACAGAGAATGACCTCAATATGTAAATTTACAAATAGTTCAGGGACTTATTCGTAGTTGATAATATTTTCCCTAACCTATCTCCGCATTTGCACACAACCATCCGCTCATCGGAGCTCCTTCGCAGCCGTCCTACACTCACTCGTCCATGGATCCCCAACCCGAAACCTCCGACAACCCCCGCAATCCTTCCTCTGACCACCCCAACAACGTCTCTGACGACAACCCCAACAATCCTTCCTCCGATCATCCCAACAACGTGTCCGACGACCACAACAATGATTCCTCCGACAACAACACATCTCTCGAAAACAACCATCTTCCTCAAACCGCCACTCCTGATATCCATACTCAATCCGACACCGTATTACCAGACTCAGTCAACCTTCCGGTCGCACCACTAGTCAACAACACCACCACCGATACTACTCAACCTGCACCTCGAAAACGACGTCGTAGAAAGAAACAATTTCCAGAAATGATACCTTCCACCGCTACCGTCCACGTCATGCGTCGCAAATCAGGTAATAAATCACCCAACGATACAAACGAATACGAATATGATAACTTAACATCTCGCCGTCGCCGTAGAGTTTCATCGGATCTCGACATTGAAACCCTAATTTCAATCTCCGTAGGGTTTCCCGTTGACTCGTTGACTGAAGAAGAAATAGAAGCTAATGTAGTCAAAACAATAGGTGGTACTGAACAATCTAATTATATAGTTGTACGGAATCATATACTAGCTCGATGGAGATCAAACGTTGACGTTTGGTTAACTCGAGAACAGGCTCTCGAAGCTATCCGAGCTGAACATACTCACCTGGTCGACTCAGCGTACTCGTTTTTATTACAACACGGTTATATTAACTTCGGTCTATCCGCCTCCGTAAAGGAGGCGAAACTGAAGCCTCTAGAAGGTACTTCTAGAGGCGACGTTGTCGTAATTGGCGCCGGTTTATCTGGATTAGTCGCTGCTCGGCAATTGATATTTCTAGGGTTTAAGGTTGTGGTTTTAGAGGGGCGGACGAGGCCTGGCGGCCGGGTTCGCACGAAAAAAATGTCTGGTGGTGATTGTGTTGCTGCTGCTGATCTTGGCGGCAGCGTGCTCACCGGGATTAATGGGAATCCGCTTGGGGTTTTAGCGCGGCAGCTAGGGTTTCCGCTGCATAAGGTGAGGGACATTTGCCCTCTTTATTTACCTAATGGGAGAACAGTTAACCCTGAGATTGATTCGAAAGTTGAGGTATCGTTTAATAAGTTGTTAGATAGGGTTTGTAAGCTTCGGCAATCGATGATGGAGGAAGCAAAATCAATAGATGTTCCGTTAGGTACGGCTCTAGAAGCGTTTAGACATGTTTATAGAGTAGCAGAAGATCCACAAGAAAAAATGTTGTTAGATTGGCATTTGGCGAATTTAGAATACGCAAATGCTACGTTAATGTCGAACTTATCGATGGTTTTTTGGGACCAAGATGATCCATTTGAGATGGGTGGTGATCATTGTTTCATTCCTGGAGGCAACGATAGGTTTATTCGAGCGTTAGCTGAAAATCTTCCGATTTTCTACAATCAAACAGTAGAAACCATAAAATACGGATCCGATGGGGTTCTAGTTTATGCTAACGGCCAAGAATATCATGCGGATATGGTTCTGTGCACAGTACCATTAGGTATTCTTAAAAGGAATTCGATGGAATTCATACCCGATCTTCCTCAAAGGAAGAAAGATGCAATAGAAAGGTTAGGTTTTGGGCTATTAAACAAAGTTGCCATCTTGTTTCCATATGATTTTTGGGGAGGTGAAATCGATACGTTTGGACATTTATCAGATAAATCGAGTATGAGAGGCGAGTTCTTTTTATTCTATAGTTATTCGTCTGTATCAGGTGGGCCGCTTCTTGTAGCTTTAGTGGCCGGTGAAGCTGCAATTGAGTTTGAACGAATGTCACCAGTGGAATCTGTAAACAGAGTAATGGAAATTCTTAAAGGGATTTTTAATCCAAAAGGGATTGCGGTACCTGAACCACTTCAGGCGATTTGCACTCGGTGGGGCCAAGATCAGTTCTCTTACGGGTCATATTCTTATGTTGGAATTGGCGCATCGGGTAATGACTACGACATACTTGCTGAAAGTATTGGAAATGGTAGAGTTTTCTTTGCGGGAGAAGCGACGAACAAACAGTATCCAGCAACAATGCATGGAGCTTTTCTTAGTGGTTTGAGAGAGGCTGCAAATATGTTGAGAGTTGATGAGTCGAGGAGGTCAAAGTCAACATCAGACGATGTAAACAATTCAATAGTAAGGTTCACGAAAACTGAAACTAGTTGAGAATGATGATTCGAGTGAAGCATTTGAAAACACCAACTCTAGCTTTGGGTTCAAAGGCTGCATAAAATGGAGTATGTTAATAAAAGTTTTCTTGATAATTTTCAAAAATTTCTTGAGGTATTGCAGCAGGGTTTTCCCATAGTTTAGTACTAGTAGTCTAGTTTAGTTATTTATGTGTCCAGTAGAGAAAAATAGGAGATTTTCAATTGTATCACGAGTTATTAATTTAGGATTTTTAATTAACTCGCAGTATATCTATGTCTATTTACTTGTGGTTACGTATTCTAAATTCGTAAGTCTGCGTATATGAGTCTTGGAAAAGACTGCACAAGTAGTTTTTTTTCTTTCAAAGTTTAGTAGTAGTTATTTGTTGGTCCGGTAGAGATCTTTCGAAAATTCATCAGAAGCTCCTGAATATGGAAACTGTAAGTAAATCCTTAAATCATATTCTTGGAGGCTTTTATAAAAACCGCTGCGTTCATTTTGAAGCCTAGACGTTCTCAAGCAAGTCACATAGACACTGTAATGGTTATGTGGTTAGGTTACTTTTATGGAGTTAGGAAAAAAGTCTCAGCTTTGCAATGGGGAGTCTTTTTAACCGGAATTTGCTTTCCGACCATTGTTAACCCAACGAATCTTGGTCAATCGCATGCGTGCCTTAACAGTGCATTGCATGATTCTTGATCTTTATGTGTTATTCATGGTAATCAGTCACAAGTATAACCATGATATGCTATTTAGCTCACTGCAATTGTTGCCTATGATCTACATATGTAGCAGCTGATAGAAGGTTTGCAAGACTTGGCCTAAACAGACAAAACCAACGAACCTAAGGATGCATTTGGTTATAGGAAAAAATCTTCATTTTTCTATTTTCAGTTTCCTTCAGATTTTAAAGCTGTTTTATGTTTTTAGAAAAGTAATTAAAATTTAGAAAAATGTCTAATTGTTATAGAAATTGTTGGAGATAGAGCACATGGAGGCTTTGGATGACAATGCATGGTTTTGTAAATGCAGAAAGGTTTCAACAACCTTGTGTTCATCGAAGGCTACGTGCAGTAACAGAACATCCGCAGAAACTACAAGTGAAAAATAATAATAATAATATTATTATTATTGCCTAACATTTTTTCTAATTATAATGAAATAGTATGTTGCTTGTTTGCTTAGTATCAATATACATGCTATTATGAAACTTGTTTGCTGGTTGATGAACACTTGTTTATAGGCATTTGTATAGTATAGCACTTTGATTTGATATAAAAAAAGAAAAGATAGCACAGATAGGAAGTGAGATGTAATAATTTGTATACTACCATTTTCATTCATACACCATCACATATACTTTATGGACTTGTACAATACATATGGTGTAAGGATAAAAGCCGACAGTGTACGAATCACTGCCTTTATCTAATACTAGTACTTTATATGCAACTATCATCCATAAAATAGTTCACAGCTCGATGGTGCATATGTAGTTCTGTTAGAATTTGAAATACTCCCTTTTCTTTCCCAATAACTCAACTTTTAGAAGCTATAAAGGGAAAGGATTTGAAATCCATACTAACAACTAACATGAAAATTTTATTACTTTTCAAAGATAATAAGTTGATGTGAAGTGAAGCAATTGGAGAAATAAAAATGTCAAAAACTATTCAATAGCAAGTTTACATTTTGTTTGAGAAGACATTTGTTTAAGAAATCTATGAATGGATTAAAAAAGGTTTTACCGTTAGTAAGGTCATTCAAAGTGCTAAATTATTCGTCAAATGAAGTTGTAATTTGTTTGCTTGTGGATTGTTTTTTTTTTGTTTTTTATGACTTTGATGTTTTAGTTGAAATGTCGGTTTTAAATCACGGTTGGTGTATCTATTTGGTGTTGTTTATTTTATTCGAGAGTCGAATATGGTTGTGTTTTGACCATTTTATAAGTTGTTTTTTAGAAATAGTTCTAACAAATATCATTTGTATTTTCTAGCTTTTTGTCAGTTTACTTTATATTTTAATATATATCTATTCTATGTCGTTCAAAAAAAATATTTTATCTCTTATGATTGTTATGTATGAGATAAAATTAGTTAAATAACCAGCTCAATATTTTTGTAAAAACCATATAGATCGTTTACTAATAATAACTAATGATAGTATATAAAATATTAAAAGGAAGCTAGGTAGTAACCGACCTTAGCTCAGTTGGTAGAGCGGAGGACTGTAGTTGTTAAAAATGCTGATATCCTTAGGTCACTGGTTCGAATCCGGTAGGTCGGATTCTTTTTAATTTTTTTCATGTGACCCTTCAGTTAGCCTCCTGTGTTTTTTAATACTACACTTAACCCTCCATTAACTTTCTAAGTTTGAAAATGCTATATACTATATGAAATGATTCTTGTGGAATTACATAACCAGCAGCAGGGAACAAATGCTGCTAATGCTAGTGGAAAACGGAATCTGTATGTTTATGTCTTACTTTACATTATTTGGTATGTCAGTTGGTTTTCTAATTCTGGTGAATACATTGAGGAGTCGATTATAAACTTGCATAAAACAACAATATAGTTCACGTAGTCTTTCTTCAACCAACTGTTATGCAATGAAATAAAGCTTGAGCAATTTTCGGTATTTATAAAGTGGATAACCGTAAAGTTAACTTGAAGTTTCTTTTTATATAGTAGTAGTGCTCGAAGAATAAAAAGAGCGGTTGAAGATCACCAGAGAATCACTTTTGACATTGTTTGTATTTTCTAACGATGAATCATATCTGATGTAACTTTACATCAACCAGATCATTCTGTCGTTTGGATGATAACAACAGGTGTACGCGTGAAAGATTAATTGGCATAAACAAGAATCTTATGGACAGGGCCCGTTGATCGTGCCTATCTCCTTCTTAATTACGGGCTGAAACATGTTAAATGTTTGAACAGAATCTGATGCTCCATAAAGCGAAAAAGAGAATGTCTAGCGAATCGGGTTCCTTTTTCAAGCTGCAACCCTTTCGACTTTGTCTGTTGTATAAGAATATCAATTTTACAATCACTTAAACATTATTTTCTTCCTTACATATTTAACCATAATTATTTTGATTTTACTTGGGTTGAGTCATTATTTTGAGTATATGTTATCACCTTATAAACTTGCCATGTCATCAACAACTGACCGAACTTGCTGCACTGAATGTCAAGAATTTGTTTCAGATGATGGAGAATCACACATACATTCAAGTCAAAAGCGTGGTAAGTTTGTCAGTGATCCAAAGGGCCTGCACATTTTCCTTAGAAAGATGCTGCATAGGCGAGACTTGCCGAATTCCAATTCTTTGACTAGTTACGAGAAGTCAACTCTCGAGTTGATAAGGAACTGGGAGCCGACAAAACGAAAGCGTGCACTTCTTTGTGGTGTAACTTATAATAAACAGAAATATAAACTAAAAGGAACTAACAATGATGTGATCAGCATGCGAGAATTACTTATGTCACGGTTTCATTTTCCAAGTAGCTCTATCCACATTCTTGCAGGTATTCCTAATTTTTTCACTAATTTACAGGTGACAATTTCGGCCCATTAACTTCTTATTGGGTCTGTTTGGCTATGATATACCTTTAATGGGTCAAACAGGTAATCAAACAAGGGTCAGAAGTCGCTCAAGGTGTATTTTCGTGTAAAGCTCCTAGAATTCTTGTATCCCAAATAATATCTTTTTCAAAGAAAGAATATTATTTTTGTAATAATATTCGATAATTGTTATTTATAAAAAATTTGGACGATAAATGTTTTGGGTCAACCCGAACCAGCGCGGACTATTTCAAATATTATTTATTTTGAATCTTTACTAAAGCCACCTGCCCTGCCCATTTTGCCACCTTGTTTCAATTTGAATACGGCTGCTTAAGCTTTCTTTTGGTAGTTTTACTATTTGATTGGAACGGTGTGACTGACATTGTGAACGAATGTGCAGAAATGGGCTCGCACCCTCATCCAACAAAAAGGAACATCCAAGAAGCTTTGAGGTGGCTTGTGAAGGACAACCAGAAAGATGACTCATTGGTGTTCTATTTTTCAGGTCATGGGTTAAGACAACCAGATTTTTTTGATGATGAGCTTGATGGGTTTGATGAAACAATATGCCCTCTAGATTTTAGCACTGCAGGAATGATTGTTGATAATGAGATAAATGATACCATAGTTAGACCTCTCAAGACAGGTGTCAAACTTCATGCCATCATTGATGCTTGTCACAGTGGGACAATTCTTGATCTACCACATGTATATAGCACAAAAGAGTACGCCTCACTAACCATATTTTGTCCATGTTAGATTTTTTCAACAGCCGGATGGTGGCAATTTTGACCCATTTACTTATAAATGGTCGATTTTGGGTTGTGTTTTATCTCAAGTGGATAAAATCAAAAGGATCGGTTAAAAGGGGAACGAGTCAAATGGGTTAGAAGAGTTTAAAGTCTCACCAAGTTTTATTCTAAGAAAAAGAAACTTTTGGAGTAATAATAGAGTCTCCCAAAGTTTATTTTTTTATAGGATTAGATTTCTATAATAGGAGTAATGAGAATAATATCGTGTAATCATATAAAACACATTATGCATTAATTATTTATAAGAATTGGACATAAAAGTGACATCCCAACCTAGTGCGTTTCCAGATGTATAAAAAATGACCCGCTTTAACAAACCTGTTTTGACACGTTAACTAAACCCCTCCATCTTGATATTCGAACTTGATGGGGCATTTTTGGTTCATGGGCAGGCATAGTTGGTTAGGTAACCACCCTCCATCTGGTGTTTACAAAGGTACTAGTGGCGGACACGCCATTTCTATCAGTGCTTGTGAAGATAATCAACTAGCTGCGGATACATCTGTGAGTAAATCTTCTAATCTATATGATACCTTTTATACTTCGGGTTTTACTGTATTAGTACCAAAAAGAAATAAATTATGACTTTTTATTTATTTATGGGTTCTCGAAGTAATTTAAAACTTGTACAGGCATTCTCAGAGTCAGGAAGACAAATGGAAGGTGCCATGACATATACTTTTAGAAAAGCACTTTTGGATAACACAGAAACAAGAGTAACTTATGCTAGTCTCCTGGCTTCAATGCATAAAGACATTTTGGCAGCCAAGACGAAATGCTTTAGTCTCCGGGGACTATTTCACCGTGAAAGACTACAGGTAGAACTCGATTTTTTCTATTATTTTTTTACTTCTATGAGCTACACTATCCCAAAGTCTGCGTTTGACTTCTGGAGATACAATGATAGTATTTTTTGATTCCATCTTTGGGCTCTTGGCAACTTTGACTCAATGGTTTGGATCTTAGTTATCTAGTAATTCGAATAAAAAAATGACTTAGGAGGCTTAGGATCAAAAATAAACTTCATATGACATACAACCTGTTTGGCCCTTTCTCTTTTAGCTAATTCCTTTATTTATCCTGTTATAGATAAAATATAACGCCAATCGACCCAGTAAATTGGTCAAAATTGTTTTCTCTACTACAAGACTTGATCATTGATGACAACATACATATCAACTGATTCTATTAGCTTCGAATGGGTACTCATTGTATTACTAAACTTTCAGGAACCCCTACTATCATCATCTAAAGTATTTAACATAAACGACCCGTTTGAGCTATAACCTTACCACACCAAGAAGCTCCGAAGGCTAACTCGCAATAAAAGGAATGGCTATTCAAATCCACTCCTAGAATCTCAGGAGTGTCGTAAGGCATTTTAACTCGCACCATCTACACAATCTTCTAGATGCACAACATCTTCTGAGGGGCACCTACATTCATGTCAAGCACGGGATGTACCATTGTACAGTGGATTCTTCCTCACATAGGGTGTTTTTTCTGTTTTTGTTTGCTTTTGATGTTTGTTTTGTGACTTCTTTTATGCCCAATGGGCATTTGCTTCTATATCTTGAATATATGAGAAGTTCTCCCGATGAATGAATTATTTTTACTCATGCATGTATTTTAGTTTAACAATATGACATTCATGTTTGAAGATTGTTAAAGGGTAAAATAGGAAATGATTAAATCAAGAAAATGACCATCACTTCAAATATTCAAAGCTTCCATCTGCAAACTATGTGCACTTGTTATACATAAGAATGGTATGACAGTAAGATATAATGCTTGCCTCGCCTTTTAATATGTATATACTTAGTAAGCCATGGTCTAAAGATTATATTTAATATCGGGTGGTAGAATGGGTGTTTTGGTTAGTTGATTAGATCTCAATAGCAAAACAGTCGCGGTGTTCGTTTCTATCATTGAAATCATAAAACTTGGATTAGAGCGTCTCAAAGTTCCTCGTACTTGTTGACAATGACAATCATATAAGGAAGACTAGGTAGGTATGTTTACCGTCCGTGTTAAACACGTCCTACTATATAATACATCTAAGATCTAAGATAACACATGAAGTGAAATTATCAATTTACCCGTAAAATTTGATCAAATATTCTTACAAATGGTTTCTATAGTTTCGTTATCAAGTATTTTTAGGGTTGATTTTTTATAAGAGAAAATTTCAATAGGTAATAAAATAAGAATAATAATGATATTAAAATGCAATTTATTCATTTTTGAAAGTATAATATTTTAAATATCAAATTGACTTGTGTTGTGTATACATATTAAATGAACTATTTTTTTTTTGTCAAAACGGCTTGTTAGAGTCCCAGGTGGGACTCGAACTTGAAACCTCCCCTAGCCAAACATCTCCTCTTCAAGACCCCATAAGAAAACTTTGGTGGCCAACTGAGCTAGCCTAGTTAGTTATTAATTGAACTATATAGACAACTACTAATACTTAACAAAAAGTGTAATTGTGTCGACCTATATTCTAAATTAAAAATAAAATAAAAATGCAAATGACCAATACCATATAGGTTACGTTTATGAAATGAAAAATAACATGTGCCAACAACTTGGCATTCATCATTTCGGGAGATTAAATGAAAGAACAAACATTCTCTGTATCCTAAAGCGTAAATTATAAAGGCTACGCTTACAAAATGAAAAGGGATATAATGTGCCAAAAATTTAGCATTTAAATTAAAGGAAGTTAAATGTAATATGAATATAAGAATTTAAAGTTCAGGTGTGTAAGTGAAAGATTAACACTAAAATGAGGAGATTGAGTGTAGTGTAAGAATTAATTTTGAGGAGCTTAAGTGTAAGGTGAACACTAAATTGAAGAGCTTATGTGTGATGTTAAGGTTAAGATGGAGGTGTCGTTGTTTGACGCTGGAAGCGTGTTCTTTTTTGAAGGGCAGTGGACACATTTATATACTATGAAGAGCTTAAGTGTAAGGTGGACACTAAATTGAAGAACTTATGTGTAATGTCAAGGTTAAGCTAGAGGAGTCGTTGTTTGAGACAGGGAGCACGTTTTTTTTTAAGGGCAGTGTACACATTTATATTGAAGTGTATGATATTAAAATCTTAGCACTATAATCAAATAAAAAAAATTTATAAAATGAATGCAAGCATGGACGTTGGAATCTAATGCTTAGAGATATCAAAGTTAAGACACAAAATTTCTTAAAAGAAACCAAAGCATAAAACTCCCTTCCCTTATTTAGCGTTATGACTTATGAGTGATCGTTAACACTTAATATCAGGAACTTTGTTTTTATGTTTTTAATTAATTTGTTGGTAGAGTACTATCGCTTATTGAATATATATCTTGTTCAAAATGCAAATAAAGCCTACCGAATAGAACACACTTTCAAAAGTTATATCTCAAATATCTTATGCCATTCATAACTGCTTTTGATTAATGAGGTGCCATAGACACTTTACAAGGCATTGAACAGTTTACTTGAGGGCAGGGCAACTGTGTTTGCCACTTTTTTGTTCCAAAATAATGGAGGTTCAAAAAGTATCTCACTAGGCCTTCATCCGTTAATTTGCCTCACAGGTTCCACCTCAAATTACGAGCCTTAACCAAAACCTGCCAAGACCACCACAATGAACGGATGAAACCTTCATTTTATAGACCAGACTCGACCAATGCCTAGCATGAGTCTAAGGTCTAGGCTCTAACTCTTGGAAGTTTTGGCATGTTCAATCTATAAATTAGTAAGATCTTTTATCCAACAATTACATGGTTATCTTCAGTGCTATCAAGCACATCAATTTCCTTAAACTCTGCTGACTAGAAAGAAGAGTTCTTTGAAATGACAAAAGATAAATGTTTTACACATATTTACTCAAACAGATTAATTGCCTCATCCATCTGATTAATAAATATTGAAGTCCAGAAAAGAAATCAACTACACAACACAAAAAACAAATACTAATAATTTTACTAAACATGGAAGGTAGCTCACAAACACTAGAACAGAATGCAAGGAGCCACATCATTAACCACAACAATCAGGAATATGTTGTAGTAAGTGTTGTATACAATATTCATTTTTGTGAAATATAAACATTAGAACACGTTACAATAAAATTAACCATTTGATCTAGACACCGAACTCAACAAAAATGACGCTCGAAACTTGTAGCACCTAGAAAACTCGAATTCGGTACTTGATTGTAGTTTCATAAATTCACAAGAGGGGCCGCAGGAGGCCAGTTAAGACATATCAAATGAAAAGTACTTTAAAGGTGTCTCTTCCGTGCAAACTTCCAACACTCGATGGACCTTCGCATTAAATAAAAAGCAAGTAGCCAAAGCAGATCAACTTACTTGTTTCTGCAGTCTCTTCTCTGCCACTTTGGCAGTCTTGTTTTGGGGTTCTAGTACGAGGGCATGCTTAAAATCTGCAAGCATTAGAAAGTTCAATTACACAGGGGAACGGTCCTTATACATGAAGAATAACTTAAAATCAATCATTAACCATGTCCAAGTGAAAAAGTAATTTTGTAGATGTATTGCTATGTACAGCAAGAAGTGAGGTCATGTACACTAGACTCAAATTAAGTGAAAAAAAAGAGATAATACAAAGAAAAACAGAATACACTATCGGATGCATGACATTTGGCACTAGACCAATCTTTACGTCTATTTTAGGCCTATATATCATTTCACTTTTCTAATGTGTAGTTTGTTTTGTGATTAGGATTAGTGTTAAAAAGCAAGGGAAAAAAGTACTTTTAAGAAAACAAGCAATTGGTAAATAAAATTTTCAGTTACTACTGTTCAGCTATAAACGCTAGTTTAATATCAAATCTTCCAAACGAGAAGGATGTGCACCTTCAAGTGCCTCCTTGTAGTAGAGAACTGATTCTCTAGCAGTTCCTCGTCTCAAGTATGCCTTTACATTCTGCACAAAGAAAATAAAATTCTTAATGTGCACCTCCAAGTTAATATAAACTACATAGTAGAGTCAAACATACAGATCTACTTTGAGTCAGAGCAGCACATATATAATACAAAAAGTTCTCAGGCGTTTTAGAAGTTTCACCCATCACATCATAAAGAAGAGAACCTGTGTTAAGTGTTTAACATCGAGATGCACACTGAAAGACAGCAAGATTTGTAATGACTTGTAATAAATGAATAATAGTAAAACAGCTAGTGGAATACAAAGATCACAAGAAAACTGGGTCTCAAGAATGTTCACTTGTCTTTATAATACTCTTATATTAGTTATGGGGTATGTGGTATTATACCTGTAATGTACAATTTCAAACACAATCCTAAAAGGTGGCAAATTGGGGAGAGTAGGATGGTTAAGTGAGAAGTCAAAACAGGTCTGGTAGCCCTGGAACACCTTTTGCTCAGATTAATTTTGAAAAATAGCTAGTGTGCCAAAAAAGATTACAAAATTTATATTATTTCAAAGCAATATAATTATTTAATCAAACTGATTTAGGAAACTTTTAGGAATCAGAAATACACTTTGGCTGGCTTTTGACCCATTTGACCTGTTTCCAATTAAGCAATTTTTTCACTTAACTTGTTCGACCTTTTAGAGAAAACACAGCCTCAAATTAATCCCTTGATATCATTACCAACACAAGAATATCCTATCAGATTCTAATTAAGATAACATTTTCTACTTCCAGCGCAAACTTCAGAACTATCTCAAGAATAAGGTAAAAATCAGATCCATAAAAAATTTACACAGCCTAATCAACACCAAACTGAAACACAAGCAACACACATCACCATGGTACAGTGACGGTAGCATAGATATCATTTGCATGATTCCTAACCTTCTTATCAAGTGATATTGCTTTGCTGCAGTCCTCTTCAGCTTGCTGAAAGCTGAAACACAACCATCTTCATGTCAGGCGAGTGAAATATAAAAGATATATATACCGAATCATTGTTTCAGAAGAACTTAAAGTCAGAGCATACCATCCTAATTCTAAGTATGCAGCTGCTCTGTTACAGTAGAAAGTAGCGTTGGATTCATCCAGCTTAATTGCTTCAGTATAATAGCTTACAGCTTTATTCCATTGTTTTCCCTTGTATGCTGCATTTCCCTGGAACACAACACAGAAAACATATGAAAAGGTGATAAATTAGAAATTTTCTTTCAATGCCCTCTCATTCTGATATATATAGACACGAGATTTCAGATTAGCAAGGGCAATAACTAAACCAAGGCATTATAGATTAGACTATATGTCATTACTATTGATTTCTTACACAGCAAAATTAGTAAAGAGAGTGTAACAAAGGAAGCCTCCCACATTTAACCAACTTTTGCTTGTTATATCTCATAACACAAGTGCAAACAATAAAAGATTAATTTTATAATAAGCAGTGTATGTCACTTGAGAATGAGAAACACCCAGAATTCCGACACATAGTTCAATACCATAACCTAGCCATATGATAAATATAGAAAGTCTTGATTACCCATGAAATCACATGGGTATTAAATAATGTGAGACATAATACTGGTTCCAACAAAACAATGAACTGAAAGCGTCAACCTTTTCCTTCAACAATTCAGAAGCATCCATATTGCCATTCAAGTCTAGTGATGATGGTAAACTGGTAACAGCACTAACTTGTCCTTGTAGAGATTGGTACATGTCCAAGACAGTATCAAGTAGAAACTTATCAGACCCATGATTAGCAATGAAGGAAACACCAATTGGACAATCTTCGTGTTTTCCAAAAGGAACAGTAACCTAGAGATGATTCATACGACATTATGATTTAGGATGATCCAATAAAGCAGAAAAAACGTACTTGGCTTCATATGGCTTTACCTGACAGCAGCCAGACATAGTAGCAATGCTTAATAAAGGAAAGGCCCTATCATGAAATTCAGATAACAAAGCTTTCTTTGAATTGAGTTTTAATGGAGTATCAGCAACCGTAGGAACAACTAGAATTCCATCATCCTGCACACCAGACATGTATCAATTGGCATCATGTAACTGCTTGCGGTCATGGTAAATATAACATAAAGCATGGAAAATAAAAAGAAAAGCAATACAATTTGTACGATCATACAAGTAAACATGTCAAAGTAACAACAGTCTACAGTTACCATGCTAAAATGAGGCACAGTGATTCAAATAAGCCACCTTCATGACAAATATAGAGCAATGATCAGTCATTCTACAACAAACTACTATTGAATATAGAGCTATAAGTAGATATGACACTATCGATCTAACAATATTTGAGTTCTCATGAGTAAAGAGAATACAACATTTGGCAAAAAAAAAGAAGATGGCACAATACTGTCATCAAGAGCATAAAAACAACGCTCTTTTGACTGAGGTAAAAAACGTGTGATTGAGATAATTCTATAATCAGAACGATAACAGCTATGGTTGTGCCACACATTCACAGCATATATTCTAAAGGGAGACTATCATTCACTAAAGTTTGTAAAATATATTAGATATCACCCAGTGCAGCCAGCAACCTCATAAACAAGTACATAAAGTAGTCTTCTCCGCAACAAGAATAGACATGACAAATAGCTCCAAAAATACTTTATACAGGCTAAAAGCCTAGAATAACATAAAAACAAAGTAATGAATGTGACAAGTATTTATTATGCCAATTCTTATAATTATAAAATGCAATAAGTAATATAAGCACAAAATAGAGCTCTGAGTCAATTACGTAAAGTACCTTTAGGAGGCTGCGTAGAGCTGCTCGCATTTCAGTCCTTACTTTATAATAAGCTTTGATATTTTCATGTACGATTGTAAGTGCTGCATGAATGCGATCAGATACATCAGCTCCTAGCTTGGGCTTCACCGTATTAAACCATTCTTCATGATTGGTTTTGAACTCGTATCTGAAAGAATAATTAGAGGGATGCCATAAATGGCTAGACTAATGACCACATCAAGAGTTACAAATACAAATATATAAATAAATGGGGCATCACATCCCTATTTTGCACAAGTAAGTCGAAGGAGAGTGTGTGTGCCCCTACTTTGCCTAAGTAAGTCGAAGGAGAGAGTGTGTGCCCCTACTTTGCAAAAGTAAGTCAAAGGAGAGTGTGTGCTATCCTGTGCCATAAACCACAACAATTGCAATAACAAAATGCAAAAAGAAGGGTGTACCTCTGTAATAATAACATTGCTGAAGATAGAGCTTTCAAAGTATTAGTTCCACTTTGCAGGTTTGATGTCTGGTCACGGAAGTAACTTAGGCCTGGAACGTTTGACCAAATATACTGACCAATATTCATATGCTTTGGTGCTTGGTCTGCAAGAAGATTGATTAAAAAATAAAATATACAGCTAGTATCACTACTGTCATCCCATTTGTTTGTAGATTCTAAAATCAGAATTCAGAAGTCAATGGCATCATATGTTCATACAACTATGGAAATAAAAAAGATCCTGTGAAGGAACTTACAACCAGACAACTTTTCAGTTACTTTGCTAACAATATATACAGTCTTCTGCAGAGGAACCTTAGATAATTGAAATAAATCATCTGCCACAATTATGCGTCTCGTCCTTCTAGGCTCCACTGGGTTTAATCGAAGAAGAACATGTCCAACACGATGCAATACAGAAGGATCACGAGAAAATATTCCTGAAAGATTTTATCCGTTGCAAATACATTATCAGCATAAGAGTTAAGAAAACTTAGAACTGCGGGTGAAAACAAATTGCAGGCTGTGCTTCAAACAATTCAATGTGAAACAAAATTTAAGGATCTTTACTGACATGCAGTTTGACTTTAAAACTGAAACTAACAAAATAAAATAGAACATACCGAGACTACATACCAACAGTGTCTAAACTCTGTGAATTTGGGAGAACCCCAATATTGGATACAACTCCATGTGAAGGTCGGAATCCAAGAATGCCACAGTATGAGGCTGGAATTCTTATTCCGCCAATGGTATCAGTGCCTTAAAAGTCAAAAAAATACATGTGTCAAACCAACTCCCCAAATTAGAACTTTTTTAACATGGAACAACATTTATTAGTCTATATCTTTCATAGGTTATGTAACTTTTTTAGAAATTTACTCCCTTTTTCGTGAGGAGAAATGGAAGCAGATAAATGGAATATAAGGCAAGCTTATGAATAACTACAAGTGCTTTTTTTTTCGGGTAAAAAGGTTATACCCAGGTAAACTTTTAGAAATATAAGGCAAACTTTTTTTTCGAGCAATGTGGTTACACCACAGAAACATCACATTAGCAAACCTACATGAATATTCCATTTGTAAAAAATTCATCTACGAAAAAAAACAAAAATTACCAATAGCAAAGTCAACAAGTTCTGCTGCAACTGCAACGGCTGAACCACTAGACGATCCACCAGGAATATAAGATGGCATTGCTGGGTTTGTTGGGGTCCCATAATGATAATTTTCTCCAGTTATCCTGAAATAGTAGTCCATTACTCGCTTTCATGAACCACAACAGAGTTTTATAAAGAAAAAAAATGTGGACATAACTGAGCAAGAAATAAACAAAAGATAATATCAGTCACAAAATTCCCGTGTTATATTAAGTAGAGATATTTTCATATTTATCGTCAAGGCTTAGATAGCCAAAACTGCATGACCAACCGATATAAAACAACACGCATTAGATATTCAGAAAAAGTTGTGATCACAGCAGCTGAATGCTTGTGTGACTGTAACCTTTGTCTTCATGACAGGTTAGTTTATTAGATAGCTAAAATTTAAATGTCTTAATATAACAAAAGAAGGAAATGAGTACCCAAAAGATAACTCGTCCATAATAGTCTTGCCAACACAAGTAGCCCCATTCTTCAATAAAGAAGTAACAACAACAGCAGTCTTCCCAGCTTCCTCATGTGTTCTTTTCCAATCTGGGTTCCCAAAGCCAGTTACATACTCTTTCACATCAAAGCTATAATATAACAGCAAAAAACAACAGTTACTCTTTGCATTGTGCTGCAAAATTAAAATGAGCAAATTGTTGAAATATTTCTGCAGACCAAGCACCAATGATTTCAATTTGACTTTATTTTTTGATAATTTCTATCTATATGCACTTTTTTTTTTGCTGGAGACGTTTTTCGTAAACTAATATATATATGGTATACATTACATACACTAGAAAAAGTAGTTCATTGGGCTACATAGCTGAAATGTAACAATTTCTATCCAGCAATAAACTTTTCATTGATTAAGTAGCATCAATTCGCCATAGGATCATATACGCATACAAAAAAAAAAAAAAAACTCACATATCGTTGACAGCAAAAGTTAAACCGGAGAGAGGTTGTTTAGCTGCGGGAGGCGGCGGCTGAGGAAACGGAAGTAACTCAAATCGGTCAATAAAAACACCGTAATCTTCTCTTACCGTATACCTATCTTTCAATCTACGCCGCCGGGTCTCCGCCGTGACGATCAATATACCGGCGACGCTAACGCCGATCACGATCCATACTTTTGGATTCGAGACGTTAATTTTCATTTTTTCCAGATTTAACGGCATCGATCGGTCCCAATTGGATGTGATTTGTAAAATAAGCTAGGGTTTGACTTGGTGTTGTCAACGCTGGTGATACGACGAATTTTTGGTAGGGTTTATGAAAAAAAGGGTTTTAGCATATGAGGGAGAAAGGTGTATTGTGCATCGTGCGCTCCAAGTAGAATCCTGGAAATCACCAAATGTGTATCGCTTATTGTGCGCAAGTTGCTAACCGAACCACACCGGGTACGGGCATGGACCGATGGACGGGTATATTCTAATCGAAATACTACGCATAATAATTCTTCTTTTTTATTTGTCAAATAATAAATAATAATAAAAATAAAAAAAATATAATATGGCATTAGTATCTATCGCCCAATCCAACATCACCTGATATTTAAAAACAAACATATCGTACTAGATTGTAAACCCGCGGTAATACGGATTGAATTTAACTTTTATTTGGTCAAATTTTTTATATAGTTTATAGACCCGCAATAAGACGCGATAAATTTAACTTTTATAAATTAATAAAATATTTAGTCGATTTTTTTATATTGTGACCAATTTTTTTAATTTAAACAAATACATCAGTTATTTAAGGTGAGGAAGTGTAATTATACGAAAAAAAAATGTTGATCATTACTAGTTTATAGATCCGGGATAACACGTGACCCGCGGGACGAATTTAATTTTTATAAATGAACAAAATATTTGGTCGATTTTTTTATACAGTCTTATACATGCGATAACGCGAGACGAATTTAATATTTTAAATAAATAAAATATTGTGACCGATTTTTATATAGTTTATAGACCTGCGATGATGGGGTCGAATTTAATTTTTATTTGGTCGATTTCTTTATGTAGTTTATAGACCCGCTATAATGCGGGACAAATTTAATTTTAATAAAATGAATAAAATATTGTGGCCGATTTTCTTATATAATTTATAAACTCTTTAATTTTTATAAATGAATAAAATATTTAGTCTAATTTTTTAATTAAAATAGATACATCAAATATTTAAGGGTCAAATGCGTAATTATACGGGAAAAAAAAATTAAGATCGTTAGATCGTAAATGATGGAAAACAATGAAAGGCTAAGATTCCTTCATCGTATCCTCTTTTAATTATATATAAAGATTCGTTATTGAAATAATGATGTAAATGAATATGGGCAATTAAGGAAATGTATTATCGTAATAATTAAAACTTTATTTGACAATTTTAATTTACGTATCTGTTTACAAACACGTGTATTAATATCTAAATAATGGTTTGTAATGTTTTTATATGTTTATGTTTATTATATATATATATATCTATAATTTTTTATAAACTCTTATAAAAAATTTAATTTTTATGTTTAAACTTACAAAATACATATGTAAATTATCATAAGTACCCTTAATTTTGAGATACAATATAGTATTTAGGCAACTAGAATAACTCCTTAATTGTTATAATTTAAATCTTACACACAACTACTTATTAAAAAAAAATTTATTTTTCAACTAAACAATTACTACTATATACGTATTCAATAAGAACATATACATAGATAAGAAGTCTATTTTCAAATATTAAAACAACTAATTGAAGCTGTTATAGAAGAATTTTCACCTATGGATGAGAATTTGTAATTAGAAATGAATAATGTTGTTTAGATTCCTACCGAAGCTGGGACTCAAGCCCAAGGCATATATCTGGTTCGAGAAAGGGTGGACGAAGACTTGGTTGAGTTTGTACCCGGTCCTTTGAGGGATCCCTAAATCTTTAAGTTAAGTCTCAGGATACAGACCACGAATGTGCATAAAATTTAAATTATAACAATTAAAGTGTTATTATAGTTACTTAAATACCCTATTGTTTCCAAAAGTATTAAAGGGTAGTTTTGATAATTCGCATATTCATTTTGCAAATTTATGCATAAAAGTTAAACTTTTTATAAGGTTTATAGATTATAAATAAGTAGTGTCTTAAGCTATATCATTTTGTTCAAAATTTGTTGTAGTTTCCATTAATATAGTAGTTCTCATAAGTAATTGATATGAACCAATCACGTATAGCATATATTATTTGTTTTGGTAACTCTATCTCACAGTTTTGTTTATGAATTAAGATCGTACATCAATTCAAAACCTAAACTAGTTCAGGGGAGATTTACACTAATATATTCGACATTTCCACTATAAATGGTTAATGTGTGATAGGGAATGTATTAGTAATGTTTTTGCAAGATATGTTTATTTATTATGTACCAAATCCGATTTATATTTATATTTATTGTGACATGTAATAAAGAAATGATTATAATTTGTAGATTATCTGGTTTGACATATTAAATTATATTATACATAATTTATTATTATTCGATAATTTTTCAAGAATACCATGTAAAAAATAGTTGTTTTTAGGTCACAAAATCGTTATTTTGCAATTAAAAAATTACACTTTTCATTTTAAGATTTAATCTTTTGAAAAGCTTTTATTTTATATAGTTAAATAGTTAATAGTTATAGTTAAAGTTAAGTTATAGTTATTATCATACTACAAAGTTGCAGAAAAAACATTAAAGGAAGTGTCGGTGGACTATACGTGTGTGTACACGTGAAGTGGGGGGCCTCTTTGTAATTCCTCTAAAGTTAGTAGACAAATAAGAAAATATCTCCAACGGTCGAAAAACAGTAACGTAAAACCCCCATCACCCATTTTATTTCTTCAACAACGTTTTCAGGAGTCTCTTTCACTTCACACACATAAATTATCAGTAATTGATTTTATCTTTAACAGTAACATATTTTTCAGTGATCAATGGATGTCGCCGTGATCGATTGGAAAGATTCCAAATTTGAAAAAGACGTACTCTACGAAGACATTAACGCCCCTCAATGGATCGATTTCTCCGATCACGATCCTCCTGTTGATGATGAAGCTTGGTTCTGCCGCCCTGGTATAGTTTTTTATTATTATTTTGTAATTAATAAATATTTTCACGTCTAGTTTGAATCTAGATTTGATGATTGATTTGTGGTATGTTGTTTGTTTATGATCGTGGTTTACAGATTGTAATCATCCCAAGACAGTGGATGATTTCTTCAGACATAAAACTCCTGATTCCTCCAAGGTTTTGATTCTCAAATTCTATTTGATTTCGGTTTAATATACTACTACTGTATTTTGTAAAATGTTTTCTATGGATCTGTTCATATGTGATTTAATTGAAATTGTGATAAAAAGCTAGACAATGTTGTGTTTAAATATATGATAATTTCCATCGAATCGTTACATTTTGAATAAAATTCAGCATTTATCTTCAATTTTAATTCAAAACATTGTAAGTATTTTTCTGAAAGTATCTTCTTTTATCATTCTATACAGCTTCAAAGATCTACTAGCATTTCTGTGATCCCGATCGATCGAAATTTAAGGTATAGTTAAAAAAATCTTGACTTTGAAACTTACAACTTCTGATTGAATCTATAATTTTTAAATCCTAAATCATTCTTGTATTGTGTTTCATAGAGATGCTGCATTAAAGAAAAGAGGTTTCCCATTATGCAAAGACTCGAAAAATACTAGATGTGTTAATGATAGCGAAAATCAAAACCCGAATTTCTCAACCCCTCCTATAAACAAAGCAAAATCATTAAAAGAAATGATTAAGTCAAGTGCAGAGAAGAGCCATGTAGAAAATGTTTTCGTACCAAAAGAGGAAACCCCGAGGCTGCTGAAAAGCACATTGTCTGCGCGAAATCTATTTGCAGGGAGGGATATATTGAGTCAGGTAACTGAGTTTTGCAATGAGGTGAAGCGATTAGCGTTAAGGGCAAAGGACAATGGGGACAAAGAGGCTGCAAAAAAGAGTGTGGTGGGTACAAAGAAACAGGAAATGGGAGTCTTGCAGGAAAGTAAAAATGAGAGGATGCCGTTGCTAGAGGTTAAGAAAGAAAAATATGACGAAATTGAGAAGCAAAGCAATGCCAATGAGAAGGTTACAAAGATTAAGTAAGTTCTAAAATACCGTTTAGTTTGAATGTGGATAAGCATTGTTTCTTTTCATGTTTGATCATATGGGTAGGGGGTGCTCGTATTTGCCTTTTGAAACAGTTTAAAGAGATCTGAAGTGATAGTCGTTTTAGCTTTTGGATAAACTGTGCTATTAATTAATCAGTTCCGTGGAGTTAGTTTCTCATTTACGACTACATAACTAATTATGCTTTTTAAGTTTTTATTCCTTGTAAAATAAGCAGATAATTTTTCATGATAGTGTTTTGATTTGCTTATCTGCTGTAAACATAAGCAAAGATAAACAAAATAAGAGAGATTTATATTTGTACCTTTTAAATCTTCTATGTTAGTTCACAAAAGTGTCATTCATAGTCATTTTGTTTGCTTGTCAAGTTTCATGGACTGATTTATGATACATATGCAGATTGAATTGTGAGTCCGATAACACTCCGATTGCCTTAAATATGAAAAGCATAAGAAGCAAAGATGAGAAAAAAGTGATGCAGATCCGAACTAATCCTCCATCACCTCAATGCTTTTCAGCTAATCGTGGAACGACCCACACAACCCCATCAAAGGCTTCTCGCCTTAGACCTCAGGTATGTTTTGTGAACCTCAAGAAGTGATACGCCTTCACCTTATACATTAAAGTTCTAAGTTATAACAAATGTAGTAAACTGTATTGTATGGTGGTGAATATAGGAGAGAGGTATACTTCAAGAGATGGATGGAATCAGCAGCAAGGAGATGAAGAAGGAAGTCAAAGGCAATTCTTCAAGTCAAATTACTCCCCTTTCGACACAGAATGAAGCAAAAGGATTAGATGTCTTCTGGATTTTTAAACCCTGCACCCTTTCAAGCTAAATTTTTATTTTTTACAAAAAAATAACCATTTCGCAATCTTTTTGTTTTTTTCCCTGTTTCTATTCTATTAATTCTTTCTATTGAAAACAAAGGTTTGTAATCCTAAGACTAATATTTGTTACCTTTGAGAACCCACCGTGGGTCAACAAGATATGCCAATTTTACATAGTATTTCAGATATGTTACCTTTTAGAACCCACAGTGGGTCAATAAGATATGTCAATTTTACATAGTATTTCAGATGTGTTTGGTTACTATGGTAAGTTTACATTGCAATTTACACGGGGGTGCTTTATTTGTTGCTTAAATGAGAGTAAGTAGCTTGACTTGTTATATAGTTTTGCTTGTTGGTCATTTATAAAAAAACGCCTTCGGTGAAAAAAAAAAAAATGTCAATGAGTCATTTTGGTAAACTAGATAAAGTTACTACAAATGAAATGGGTCAAACGAGTCAAAAATCACTCTACATGCAGTAGACCTTGTTTTCGTATTCTATCAAGCATATCAATTTTTGGCATCTGCCTTTTACTAAGTGGCATTCTACCTCAGATAACGTTATGGTGTTTAGCTAGTACACCATGTTACATCAGCATAATCTTGTTAGAATTTATGGCCACATAAGTAGTCCCAGATTTGTTCAAAATTGGAAATTAGAAGAAGCAATATGAGGTCCCGTCTGCTATTGTGCTTTTCATTCTCAGAAAACTGCCTCCAAAACGAATGTCGGATCATAACCATTTAATTAAACGATTTAAAAATTGGTTAAGAACAACGCCTTTTTTTCCATTTATATGGTTTTCGCTGCTTATGGTGCAAATGTCTTTGTTAACTATGTGTGTTTCTTTAATCATATGAGAATAAGATCCCATTCATCAGATGTATGTCTTGCTAACAGCATCACCATTAGTGAAGAACTTGTTTAGGTGTTTTTGTAACTTGAGTTTTCTCAGGATTGAGATCCTCAGAAATCTGTGATCATTTTTATGATTTAGGTGAGTATTGGGTCGTTTCGTTCTAAAGTTTTTGGGAAGTGGACTAAATCAAGTTGGCGAATCATTACTCTTTAAAAACTACTCATATTGAGTTCTTGGGATAAAATATGTTACTTGTGGTCCAACAATGAGCATGTAATATATTTAAGCTTCTTTCAGGTAATTTTTTTAATAATAAATCCTTTTTAATAAAACAACTTATGACTTTGTAAGTACTTAAATACATTTTATGCGTCTTCTATGTGTTTAATATGTTTCAAGAATTCATAGCTATTCTTGTATTGCCTTCATTCAAGTTGGGTGATTTTTTCTCCACAAATTTGACTTCAACATTTTTGAATATTGTGACCCATTTATGTTAACTAAATAGATTACAAGAATTAAAATCTCGATATTTGTTGGATATCCGAAGACTGACACAGCTAATGACACAAGATTGTTCAACCTCAATTCCGAAGTTAACATGCTGTCCAAGTGTATCACATAAGTTTTAGATACTTGAATCAAACGCTTGTACTGCAAAATTTCTAACCATTCAATAGTCAAACAAAATTCTAGTAGATGTACATGTACTTCTATAGATTCACTAATTGTTATACATAGTTTACAAATACAATTACTTGATATGAAAAGGTATACTACCTACACTATCAACGTACTGAATGAACAATACTCTTTTGCCATTTAGTGGTTTAATTTTTCTTTCTTTTTTTAAGTATTCTTACAATGATATTAGATGCTATATATTTATTTTTATCTTTTCTATAAAAAGTCTAAGTACTTACATACATCACCCAAACTCCTAACAATGGTCGGAAAGTCACCTTAATACCGTCAAGGTAATGACCATTTGATGTATGTACTTTTTAAAAATCAATTCTATTTTTATTTTGTTTATTATGTTTGATTCTCTCCCTCACTTAGTATGTTTTTTTCTTTATTCTTTTCGTTTTATCTCAAATTATTATTAAATAAAATAAAAACTACACTGCAAAACTTCTAAATTAAATTTAAACTAATAGTCTTAATTATTATTTCTGGCGACTTAATTTTACGTGAGTATTAAAAATTATTTCTATATAAAGCTCGCCGAATTCAAACTACGTCGTAAATATTTTCAAGTCAAACTCGAATAATATCGTAAAAACTTGACAAACTCATAACTTATGCTAAATAAGTCAAATTCAAACTCAACTTGACCGGATTGCATTCACGTAGCTTCTTTTAGCGGTTTGTAGAATATGATTTCGTTTTCTCCTTTAGCACACGTGAACTTTGTACTTTTTTGTGAAAAGAATTCGTGAACTGATGATTAAGTTCGTTATGAAAAACGAATTGTTTGTACGGTACAAGTGGTAAATGCACATGATTGGTGCAAATTGGGATTGGGTGCAAACTCTGGAGTGTGAATCTTTTGACGAAAGCTTGAAATAATAAATGGTCTCCTAACAATAGCGATCGAGTCAACCGACCTAAATCGATCAATTCAATTATGTGCACTCATACACAGCCATTATTCAATTCAGTTCAATATGTTCGTTTCTAATTATAAACCCTAATCAATTGCAAACTAAGTCCATCCAGTTGTGCTGCACAACTACTTAATTTGTAGCAAACCCTAAGGCTAATAGAATTCGGAATTGAACATCGATTTAATCTGGATATCATTGATTTTGTAAATTATTAGGTTATAGAGATAGGTATAGATATAAATATAGATATTGAGGAAAGAAATAGAGGACTTTTGGTATTTAGTTGATGATCTCATGGGAGCAACAGGGTCTAAGCTTGAGAGAGCTCTAGGAGATCAGTTTCCAGAAGGCGAACGATATTTTGGTCTCGAAAACTTTGGCAATACTTGCTATTGCAACAGCGTTCTGCAGGTTTTCTATTTTTTTCTTTTTATTGTTAATTCTACATTTTGTTGATTTAATTATGATATTTTATTTGTTGTTTTAGTAAAAGATCACACCTTTTGTGTTTATTAGGGTTCCTTTTGAGTGTTGAAGACATGTGTGATTGTAGTTGAAATGAAATGAATAAGCTAGATTGAGCATGAAAATGGATATATTCTCTTACCTGGTCTTAGATGCTTACCTTGCTAATTAGCCTAACTTTTTTCAGTTGATTTGGTTTTCTTTGCAGGCTCTTTATTTCTGTCTTCCATTTCGTAAACAGTTGCTCACTTACTATGACAATAGTAAAAATCCAGAAGACGTAGAAGAAAATCTTCTTACGTGTTTAGCTGAATTGTTTATGCAGGTACCAATTTTTTTTAGAAATATAATTAAGTAGTGCTAGTTTTTGTTTATGTTATATAATAAGCTATTCTGTTACTTCCGTAGTTTCTAGTTACTCCATTGTAATATGTTTTTTTCATTTCTTGTAGTATTGTTTTCTTCATCATCGGTTTTATTTGACTTATATTTGTAGTAAATACCTCCTTTGTTTATAAAAGTTGTTATCCAAATGGTTTCACAAAAGTTAGTAATATAATGAAGTGGTAATCGAACTTGAAGTACTCTTGGTAGAATTGTTAAGTTGGGCTCAAGGGCAAGAATTTGTAGGTTACTTATTAGCATCCTGTCTTATTTCTTGCATCTTAGATTTTTGTAAAATGATCTTTTCTGATGATCAGTCATCATCATTCAAATAATTTTGTTATGATGCCATTGCTTGAATGTTTTGTAAGATATAGGGCTCCACCTAAAATTTCTTGAGCAAGGTTAATGACCCCACACCCGAGTTTAGATTCATTTTTCATTAAAAGATTGTTCTTTTTTTACTAGTGGACTGGTTTTTGAATACATAGCTGACTTGATTTCTTTCACTTCTTTAGATTAGTACACAAAAGAAGAAAACAGGTGTTGTGGCTCCAAAACGTTTTGTACAAAGAGTGAAGAAAGAAAATGAACTTTTTCGTGGTTACATGCATCAGGTACATTCAGAGTTTTATTGTGTGTCTGTATATTCATTCATACACTGGATGAAATAACATGCGCCAATAACCTGAAATAAACAAATCTCTATGTAAACTCTGGTGCTAATTAGTCACGTTCTTCATGCTGCTCTTGAATTTTAGTAATTTTTATTGCTAACGTCATTGCTTATTTAAATGTTCTGTAGGATGCACATGAGTTTCTAAACTTCTTGTTAAATGATCTTGTTGAAATAGTAGAGAAAGAAACAGCGAAAGGTCCGGTGGAGAATTTATTACCGCCTGATAAGATTGCCAATGGGCTACATGGTGGTCAGGTCAATGGTGCAAAGAAAGAGCCTGTACTAACCTGGGTTCACAAAAACTTTCAGGTTAGTTTGACTACTAATTTTTGGCCTGCCAGTAGTGATAATTTACCATCAGTTTCTATGCCAAGAACCTTGAGATGGTAGAGATGGCAAGATTGGGGCGTTGGGTAGCAGGTCAAAGTGGCCCAATATTAAAAGTTTTAAATTTTTTATTAGAAATAATTAGCGTGTCAAGTATGATTTCTGAAGTTCTATCATTTCCAATAATAATCTACATTTTTTAATTAAGTTAGGAGGTTTTATGCATTAAAAGTGCACATTGGGAAACTTTTACCCATTTGACCTGTTCAACCTTATTGAGCTGTTTCCTTTTAGGTAATTTTTCTATCATGCCCAATCGATCCTTTAAACATAGAACATAACCCTCATCGGACCCATTTTTAAGTAAATCGGTCAAAATTGCCATCTCTAATAATAAGGTACATGGTTCATGCCTATATATAATTGTTAGTGGCACGTTTGATATTATGTAGTGGTGGTTAACTGTATGCGTTCCTCTATTATGGTTAAAATGCAGGGTATACTTACAAATGAGACAAGGTGTTTAAGGTGTGAGACTGTGACGGCAAGGGATGAAACCTTTTTAGATTTAAGCCTTGATATAGAGCAGAATAGTTCAATTACAAGTTGTTTAAAAAACTTCAGCTCTACCGAGACCTTAAATGCTGAGGATAAGTTTTTCTGTGACAAATGCTGCAGGTTGGCACCTTCTGCAAATTTACTTCTTTAGTATAAGTGCCCCAGACATCGCCTTTATTTATCAGTCCTTAAGTGAACACAATATTTTACTTGGTATATAGTATAATGCAGATATCTGACCGTTGGTTATATATAGAGGTGGCAAAATGGGAGGTATAGATAGGTTGAATATAACATCAACCCACTTTTAGGCAAATTGATTGAAATCGGCACCACTAGTAATTGGTACATTAATTGTTTATTTATATGGTCCCAGCTTGCAGGAAGCACAAAAGAGGATGAAGATAAAAAAACTGCCGCATATTTTGGTGATACATTTAAAACGTTTCAAGTATATGGAACAGCTTGGTAGGTACAAAAAGTTATCGTATCGTGTCGTGTTCCCTCTGGAGCTAAAGCTGACCAACACCATGGAAGATGCCGACTGTGAGTATTCTTTATTCGCAGTGGTCATTCATGTCGGAAGTGGGCCTAACCATGGCCATTATGTCAGTCTGGTTAAAAGTCACAACCACTGGTTGTTTTTTGATGATGAGAATGTGGAGATGATTGAAGAATCTGCTGTTCAGACTGCCTTCGGTTCTGCTCAGGAGTATGCAAGTAACACGGATCATGGGTACATTTTGTTCTATCAGAGTATTGATGAAAATTCTTCAAGCTGATAATCAGTATGCTCATTGTGGTAAGGTCTTTACTTGTTATGAGTTGTTTTGTCATTATAGAACATTTTGATTAGATCAGAATACTATCATATGGGTTAGATGCACAGTTGATGGTTTGTATAGTGCAGCCATTTCACTTTTTCTTACTCAAAGTACTTTTAGGGCAATGGCTATTATGAATAGGCCTTCTTTTTTCTCCTTTTTTTGTATCAGATGGTTCAAAATTTTATGAAAATAATCAAGGAAATTGCTTACCGTCTGTTTCATATAACTGCTTAATTTAGTGTGTAAGAATAAGGGACTTGTATGATTTAGAAAGAAAAAAGACCTTAAGCTTGGTAAAACCAGCTTAAAGTGTTCCATTATTAAAGTCTAATAAACAGTATAGCTGTCTATGTTTAATTGTCTGTTTAAACATTGAAAGTGTTCCGTTAAAGCTTAACCAATAATCCTAGACTCTAACTAATTTCTTATAAAAATGTGCAGCCATACTTGGATCACCAAGTATGACACAAAATACAAACAAATTTAAGTTACAGTTCCTCAAGAAGCAATACGTTTTAAGGAACAACTTCAACTCCTTGGGTGGTCTTGTTTTTCTGGAAGAGAAATGAATAAATAGATTCTCAACTTCTACTCCTTGGGTAGATTCTAAGAAATAAGAAAAAATATCCGAGGTCCTATTATATACATTTAACATCTCCACTTTCAAGATTCTTAAGGATAACATGACTTCTTGAATTCACAATCTTGACCACCTGAATAATGCTTATATAATTATGTTCATACCTGTTTTACTGAAATACTCGTTTATACAGGAGTCAAAGTCTTTTTTGGTTCAGATCATCGTCACAAGAACACATTACCATTTGAAACAATTGTTCAAAATACTTCCAATACGAGAGTGACATGTAAGCCAGACTTCTTTTATATCCCGCTTTAGGCAGATTTACTCGTTAAGGTCAAACCAGTCAAACAGAACCAAGTCTAGGCAGAAACAAAATACTTCCAATACCAATGCTTACTCCAAAGATTCTCCATGGACTCAAGGGGAACTCCTTTGGTTTCAGGAAAAAAAGGCGCCAATAACTGTGGACATAAGGAAGGTTGTGGCACCATAAAAAAAGAACAACCCAAACTCCATAGAACACAGCATCCACATCCACATCCACATCCACATCCACATCTACATTGATAACTGAGCAAGGATAAATGTGATGAGGAAATTTATTGCAACACCTATGGCTGTTCCAGCTGAACAAACTTCAATTGGTAGTATTTCACTCAGGACAAGCCAAGTAGTGGACCCCATGACCATCCAAAAGCTGATGAAATAACACACATGAAGACTAGCACCGCGATCCCATAGTTATATGGAAACTCCACAATCACACCTTGTGATTGAATTGCCAGTGTGTGCGCGACAAACTCCTTCAATTTGATTTGTTTTTCATTTTGGTTAATACATAGAACTAGGGGTGTAGGTCTGAACTAGCGCTTGCGATTTCAACCTTTTATTATTTATGAATGGGATCAATTGTGACTGTGTTTCTTCTCAAATGCATCAAATTGAAAATTCAAGTAAATAGGGGTGAAAATGGGTTAAAGTCACCCACACTCTATGTTAATGCATGATTGCATGCAACGAACTAAATCATTTTATTCAAAGATTTTGATTATTATCGGAATAAGATTGTTAACTAACCCACTAATTATTGATAAAAATGTTCAAAATGACCCGTTTAAACACGAATGTACTTTTTACCTTTTACCCAACTTGCCCGACCCACCCATCTTGCCACCAAACTAACATCAAAGGTTAGAACTACCTGAGCAAAAATCATTTGCACGCCACCTTTTAGGAACATAAACCTTCTTCCAATATGATCAACCATGCAAGTCAACATGAGTACAGATGCTAAATTCACAAGTCCAATCACTACTGCTGCAAACAAAGACCCTTCAGCTTGTCCTCATCACCACAGGCGCGTAAAAAAGCAACCAGACCAACCCCCGTCAGCTGTTGAAATCCTGCTATTGCAATCGTCAACACTACTGGTGGCCTGTATCTCGGTTCCATTAGTTTCATGTACAGACTCCAAAGGCTCTTTTTTGCTACCTGGCTGGAGATAATCAAGTCCTTTAACTCGGCTTCAGCCCTAGCCTTAGTTGACCGTACCTTGGTCAATGCGGCTAGGGCCTCCAGATTCTTGCCCCTTTGGATCAAGCTGAATGGAGTGTCTGGAATGAATAAGGCCCCAATAATCAGGACCATGGCAGGGACACTCGCAGATCCCAATGCGAGCCTCCAGCCATAGTTGCTGTTCGAGTGGTTGGCGGCTAAGTTGATTAGGCTGGCGATTACAGTGCCCAAGCATATGAAGAACTGAAAGGCTGAATTTAAAGCTCCTCGCCATTTTGATGGTGCCATTTCTGTTATGTAAACTGGAGCAGCCTTGAAGGCAACAAATCATACATATTTGTCAGTCTCAAGAACCCTAAAAGTCATGTAGTTCAAGGTTTTGAAATTTGAATTATTTCAGAATATTTTACAAAGGTAAAGGTTCCTTTAACAATCGATGTATTCTGCATCGCTGTTCTGGATCAAGTGTTCAGGATTCCTAATACTACATTGTACTTTATCTCAATATGGCCACATTAAAAAATTTAGCTAAATGGGAAAGGGTTGAAAGTTGTCCAAGAGTCTATTTATAATATGTATAAATCGTTCTATTCAAAGATTGATATTATTAGTATTATCATATCGTTTTTGTCATCATAATTAATGCATTAACTAGATAGAAAAAGTATTAAAATTGGGCAAAAAGATGCATGTGCGTGAGCACAGCCTGAGCTGACCTGACCTGTATGAACCGTTACGGAAATCACCCCGTCTGAGTACGCTTATGCTTGGTCTACCTTTAAGGGTACACCAAGAGCCTTTATTATCATTACTTATTGTAACAGAATCCGAGGACTTACATTATATAAAAAGGGCACACCCGATTTGTGAAACCAATGCCAAACCCCACAAATAGACGGCCACTAATGAGCATACTCACATCCTCTGCAGAAACCAAGAGGGCATTTCCCATTAAGAAAAGTATCCCACCAGTAATCAAACTAAACCTGCGTCCTATCAAATTTTTGAGACGACCCGCCAACAAAGATGACACCAAACCAGCTATGAACATTGAAGAGATAAATGCAATAACTTTATGGCTATTGAACAAACAATATTGGTCTTCTCTCGCGTCCCTCATATTTGCCAAGATCGACGGGAAGGATTTATCCAAAAATGGCATCACCACATCACCCCTCCTACAAACAACATATATAGATTGTAATTGGTTCATTCAAAAACTCTCTTTTCCAAGAGTTTTGATGTTTAAGGCATTGATCATAGCCATTGCATTTATGCATTGAATGAAATGATAAACTAACCAGAAACTGTAGTATCATATCCATACATTAAACCAGCAAAACCTGCAATAATACAAATAAATATAACTGTATTTGTCAATGGCGTTTTGCATTTTTCCTAATTTTCTTCCATTCTTGTTAACTTGTTTTTCGAAACGTATAGATGGATTTAAGTAATTGCTGTTCTAGTGGAAAAATGGCTCAGATCAAGATGATAGCCCAATCGTTATGTCTCTGCAAAATGGTGAAGAAAATTTGGCCAAAAAATTTCGTTAATTTTCATATAGATTTTCTGTGAATGCAGAAAATGATTGGTCCAACAAATGATTTTGTTACGAGTTCACAAAGGCAGTAATGAATTGTATTTGGTTGATTTTGCATAACGGGTTTATATTAGGGGCTGGGCCCAGTTTTATATAGGGCCCGGATTCTGTAAGATTTGCATGTATTTTTTTGTTACTATATAATTAGCCAATATCAATATTTAATCCTACCCTAGTTTCAGTTGATCAGATCCAAACCATAACCCGTCCTTCATATACATACATTCATTCCCAAACCCTAAATTTAATCGACGATAAAGCTTTGGATCAACACAACTTTTTTGCGTAATTAACTATATAACAGGTGCTTTCATTCTTAAATCTTATATCTATTACCGTGAACTTTCGTCTATTTTATTTACAATTATGTAATCTTACATTGATATTATGGTATATATTCATGCATGACAAGTAGTAGTTAAAAATAATTCCACAAAAAATATATCAATAATATGTCACTTATATGAAGTTAAATTATCTCTACTTCTAACAATGGATGATTGCATTCATACATGTCTAACTTTTTTCCTTTTGAAACATTCAGACAACTAAAAGTTTCCTACAATAACACCAGATGGGACAATTTATAAGCAAGGCTAATGCCCCTGTAGCAGATACCAACAAATCGTCGCGTTCCATGGGATTTGAACTTGCAAAAGCCACAACATTTGTCAATGATGAAGAAAAATCGTCTCTTGAAGCCAAAGCTCAGTAAGCATTAAACTGCCCTAGTGTTCAACCACTCAAAAGTTGCCCTTGTGGTTCACAGTTTTCAGAGGCTTTTTTATGTTTTGTAAAGAGTACAAATGAAGAGAAATGCTCAGATTGTGTGAAATCGTTTGTGGCATTGCAGAGCTGTATTAAAAGTAACCCCAATGCATTCCCGATAAAGACAAGATAGTGAAGAAACCAATACCAAAACCAAGGCGAGATTACAAATTCCATCAGCGTTACATGGTTGATGACAACACCATGAGTCTAAAGCGTAAGAATTTGATAGAAGTTATCAAAGAGCAGTTTTTAAGTCTCTTCAAACCATAGAGAACATTTAAATTGTATACATATAACTTCATTGAAAAAAACATTCCCCCAATCTTGAGCCAGTGCTGAACATAAAATTGTACGAGTATATGACCAAAGAAACATAATTTTTACAAATAGGGACGGAGCTAGATAGAGTGGGGTCACTTGAAGAATTTATGTTTTTTCTTTTTCAAGTTGGTGTCATTAATTTTGAACGTACTCGTAAGAATTTATGGCTCTGTGTTTGGCTACAGACAATCTTATATATTAAATAGAGTGATTTAGGAGGCAATATGCATTAAAAGAATTTTTTTGTGATTTGTGACATGTTTGACCCTGTCGACCGATTTCCTTTTTAGTCTCTTTGCACTTTTTCTATCAACCCGTTTAACCTTAAAAGTGTAAAACATAACCCAAATCAACTTGATGGCTGCATTTAGTTTGCAGGCTTCCAAGAATTGTTCATACAAAAAAAATAACATCTTTGTTAGCAATTACCTGAATTTAATACAGAAAAAGCATACAGACATTGATAATAATTTAACAAATGACCCGATTTAAATATATAAAAGTTCAAATATTAAAAGATTGTACATGTGATTCTTTTTCTGTCTTTTAATGATTGTTTGACTCTCCAACCTACTACGGAACCCATCATAAACATATACATATAATATGATACATGTAAGTGTATATATATGATCTGAAAAGGTGTATAAATTCTCCCTCTGTAAATCTAATTTCATTAGATCAGAAACAAAACAGTAAGTACTTCCTTGCATACACTCACAAAGCCTCAATATAGTTGATGATAAAGCTTTGCATATCCAACTCGTCTTTGCATAATCAGGTAATTGATACTTAGACTTTGATTACTATTCATCTAAAATTTTCATCTAAGTACTTCCTTGCTCCAAGTATTCGACCTCCAAACAGTGGTCACAAGTCTGGTGAGCAAATAGCTTCACTTTCTGTGATAGCTGGACTTGTGAAATTTTTTTGAGGGACTTAAACAACTCTAAAAATTATGAAAATTTGACACAAACTTCTTAAAATAGTAATATAAGTTGGATAAAAATTTGATGGCCAGGAAAGTTTTGGAACTATATTAAAATGTGTCACAAAGTAACCACACGAATTTGAACAATAAAATCTTAAAATACCATTAGTTCTATGTAATACTTAAAACTTTAAGATTTAGGCACAAATTTTACTAGTATCATTACGTTTCGTAGGACTAAAGTAGGATTTGGACATTGGGTATCGTTTGTGAATCAATTGTTACTTTACACGCGTATCATTGTGAGTTTTCACGGCCCTTTTTTCTTACTTTGTACTTATTTGGGGTGAAAAGCACGATATTGAACTATATCTATCACAACCTTATGATAATGTGAACATTGTACTGTTTATGAACTTATGAACTAATTTGGATGTATATACATACCCGTTCTGTGTGTATGCTAATGTTAGTTGCTTGAGATGCTATCGCGCTATCTCCCCGGGTTCTTTTACACATCCAATTAACTCCTTAGGAGTCGATGGTCGTTATGAATAGTACTGTTTGGGGGAGACTACCCCCCACTCACAATGCAAATGTGAGTGCATTTCACCATGTCTGCATGTTACCGATAGGACATTGCGTTTCGGGGTGTAAGTTCGGTCAATAGGTTTGGTTGTGGACTCAATGTACTTGAACTGTTTTTGGATGTGAACTTTTGGGTTGGTATCTCGTATTGAAAAACTTGTGAAACTCACCAACTATTCCTATAGTTGATACTCTCTTTTTATCGTGCTTTTCAGGATTTGGTTAGTAGTTTTGGCATATAAGTCCGCATCCTTGATCGCTTCGTGGATGAGTGCTTGATTTGATAAAATATGTAACTTTTGAACAATGTTTTGTGAATTATGTAATTTGTACTGTTTAATATTTATGGTTGATGTTTCTTGTACCTTGTGCTATGGAACCGTGTGCAGTCATATTTCGTGTTTTCGCTTTAGCGGGGTATGTTTATATATTATATTTACTATATATATTTAAAAAAGTCTTTAACGAACATTCACGACCGTAATTGAATGAACAGAAGATATGTTTATGTTCGTTCGTTTAAATGAACGAAGAATCATGTTTGTATTCGTTCAGTAATTAAACGAACAAATATAAATAAACTTTTCGCCGAATAGGTTACGAAATATTTGCTGAATATTCGGTTGGCTTGGACTAACCGAGTCTAAGGAGAAAAAAGATAATTAATAAAAATAAAAATAAAATAAAAGGCTTACCTAAACATGGAGTATAAATAAGCGAAATCCCAAAATCGCAATACTAAACCCTTCCTCGTGTATTCTTCCATTTTCCCCCATCCGCAATAACCAGGTTCGTTCTCTCAGTTCTTACCAATATAACACCCTAGTGTTCATTTTACCAGTAATTGTTATAATTTACCAATTTATTTGTTTATTTATTTATTTCATTTGATGTGAATAATGAAATGATGCATATATTTTCTTATGTTGAACTTGGATGAACTGATTTTCGTTCATACTCACCACTTTATTTTCAGTTTGCACTATTCAAACGTAAACGATTAATCTTGGTGTTTTTATGTTTTGGAATTGACAGATGTATGCTTTAAATTGTAATGATAATATGAAAAAGGTAAATCCATGTAGTCAACGACTGTGGTTTGGTTAATTTTGGTGAGTTGTCAGTTAACAGTTTGTTTAACTGCTGCCAAACACACACACACACACACACAAAAAGAAAAGAAAAGCTCTAGAAGGCTCACATCTCATGTTTAACTAAGCATAAAAGTTCAGTGAGGCTGGTCAATCTCCGAGACAAAATATGATATTAGAAGAGTGAGTAAGTAAAGGAACGATTGGAATCAACGAGTACATTCGTAACTACCAAATGCAGCTATTGTGAAATATGCTAGTCTGCTATTGATGCACGAAATATGGGTTGTCGTCTTTTAGTTTGTTTGCTTCTGTACGGCAGAGGTTCATAGCCCTGGTGAGGTTATGAGATGATGAAGTTTTCACTTTTGTGTTTTCCTATATTCCTACTTGCTATCAAGTGAAGTACTACTTTATTTGGTAAATTAACGATCTTTATTCTATACTTATTGTCTTGTCTCATGTACTGCAATACTTTCTATTTGAAATTAGGTGTATTCTTCCTATATATAATAATTCAAAGAAAAGGTGTTATGTATGAAGCTTATATAATCTTTATACTAGAAGTGGCAGTTTTACCACCAACGAGTGAAATGGGTCAAACATTGCCCAAAAGTGTTATTATACGCATAAACCTTCCTTAATCATTTTACTTATAGAATCTCTGAGATAATGTTGAACACATTAATTTATATGAAAATAAAATAAAATAAAAAAAATAAAGAACCTGATAAAAAGGGTTTTCGGTCAACCCAAACTATCCCGACCCGTTTCTACCCATGTAAAAAGTTTACTGTGTTTTGCATGGTATCCAACTGTAACACCCTAACATGTGTGCAGTCTCAGTTGTTATCCCTGTAGCAATACAAAATGGGGCAAGATCAAAGCAAGGCCGTTGATACCCCTGCACCAGTTCCTAAAACGGAAGACTCATCTTCTCCATCTACTGAAAATTCTCCACCTTCAATGGAATCCTTACTTGCAGAAGCTACAGCATTTGGCAATGAGGACGAAAGTGCATCACTGGAAGCCAAAGCACAGAAAGCATTAGAATGTCCTTGTATTCAAAACCTTAGAAGTGGGCCCTGCGGGTCCCAGTTTACAGAGGCCTTCAAATGTTTTTTAATGAGCACTGCTGAAGAGAAAGGCTCGGATTGTGTGCAGCCATTTGTGGCATTGCAGAAATGTATCCAGACCAATCCCAATGCATTCCCTAAAGATGTATTGGAAAACGATGAAGCGGAGGCACAGGAGAAGGAAAAGGAGAAACCAGTTGAAGATTATAGAATCATCCCTCCTAAATGGTCACTAGAATCATCGAGTCCAAAACCTAAGCTTTAGTAAGATCTTCCTCGTTCTTTTTGCAGTTCATTGTTTCCAACCTTTCCTTTGGAAAGATTGATCATAAAAAGATATTCTGTTCTAATGTAGGCAGCCTACAGAAATTGCCACAGAAAAGGATAGGTATTGGTTGTTGTACTTCTTTCATAGGTCGATTTGTTCTTTCTGAAATATAATGTATCTGATACATTAGAATCTGAAAAAGCCATTTTGTAGGCGTCAATAGATGTTTGGTTATGCATTTGAATGATCTAGGCGATTCAATTTCATTGTATTTCGTCTAAGGAGTTGTTCTATTCTCTCTGTTGAGCCGGCGATCGAATGAATGTAGACCGATTAACTGAACCCTGAGTGGTGGGGACCCAAATAATAGAAAACACCAGAACTGAGTGATAAACTAGGTATCGTCTTAAATATGAACTCAAGGTTTTCAAATTGAAAATTAAAACTGAACTTGAAAGTATAACGATTTAACTCCGAAGTGTATCCGACGACCAGTTTTGTTGGTATACAGAAAATTAACTGTGGATGTTTATAAGTCTAAACATTCTGTTGATCGAATATACAATTTGGTCTTGTTGTATATGAACAAGGAAATAAAATGCATTGTTTAAAGTTTAAACTTTAGAAAAGAATTTGGTAATAAGAAATAAATCTTTTGATGTTTTAATCATAAAATGCATCGATGTGTAGTCTATCATTTCTACATATCATCTTCAGTAAAACTTCAATACGACTTGTATCGTATTTTCGCATCCTAATGTTTTCATGATTGACTTGTTTTTACTTTAAAACTACATCTTATATCACCGTTATTTATAAAATAAAATTACACACATTGCATATATCGAGACTACACACATTGCATATAAATTGTCTCGATATGAGGTCTAAACTCGCAATGATGAGATACTTACTATTATTGTGTTATGTGTTATTAATAACTGAATCATCAATCGATCATCAACTATCAATCAACTATATTAATAAAAGAAAATTTTATTGATGTAATTTTATTAAAAAATTTACCCTTATTAACCGATCAATACTCTTCAATTACCTATTAACTCTATTAACCAATCCAGCTTGACATTCATTCATCTTAATATTATATTATTAAATAAATAAATAAAAAATTGAAGATAAAGCGATTTTAGTTATTCATTCAAACACAAAGCTTATCTGTTAGAATGTTAGCTTAACTGATAAAGCGCTTATCTTTTATTTACAAGTTAATCAAGAGGATAGTGAAATTGTTGGTGGATGGCTCTTCACTACTTAATCCTTATACATTTATCTATACCGTACTCATATATTTCTTAAAATAACACTTCTAGAAGATAAACCTTACGTCAAACCGGTTCATCAAGACCATCGTTAGCGTTTTCTTCAGTCTTTAGTATGTCATTTCCGTCATCGTATGGCACCATCCGATCCTCCATCTGTCTTTCAACTTTGTCCTCCATTTTCTTTTTCACCAAAGACGTTTTAAAACGGATACATGCGGTCTTATTTCTTTTTATTTTTTTGTTTTGTTTTGTGTGTACAGTGAAATTATTTTTGGTAAATGATGAGTCCAGTCTTTTCGAAGATCGGTCATTTGTTAGCAGTGTTTCAGTATTTGTTCAGTCTTTTTGAGGAAATGTTGACATGACACTGAGGTGGCACGAAAGACGGAAGAAATATTTGTCATTGGATGAGAGTGGTCTAAAGAACTGACTTGCTCTCTAAATAATCTGACTTAAATAGTCATACACGTTATAATCATGCAAGAAATTAATTTCACATTTTTCCTTATTTTACTCATGCATATACACGGGTTTAAAAGCTAGTAAGATTAACAAACACAAGATTCATCAACGATGTGATCATGACCATCTATGAGTTTTCAGAGGCCCTTAACAAAAACTGAAAAATGCCCTATATCTAGTCATAAAGTGTTTTTTTATTCTTTTTGTTGTGTCTCAAGCAACTTTGAAACAACTAATACATTCTTTTTTTTCTTCTTGCAATTAACAATCAAATTATATGTCTACACACATATACACAAACATTCACATTTGAGGCCCCAATAATACAAAGACCTTGGACGGTCGATCACCTCGCTCACCCTAAAAAACGGACATGGATGTGATTTGTAAATTGGATTTGAATAGCACTCAAAGTGAAATTGCAAAATATGAGTAATAAGGGATCTCATTACATAACAATTTAAAGTGGAATGGAAAAAAATATGTTCGTTTATTAGACCAGTTTATGTGACGTCCGTGGTACTACGGTTTTCACGTCCGCCACTAGCTGCATTTAGTAACGAGTACTCTTACATGTGTATATACATTTCAATAACGAGTACTTTTACACGTACATATACATTTACACTCTCTATATGCCGAATAAAATAATAATAGAACCTAATTTCTTTTTCTTATTACATGCTTTAATTTAATAAATGGTTAGGTAGCAATTTAGTTAAACTTCATAAACAGCAATTAATTGTGGATCTCTCATTAGAAACAAGGACTTTTATTTAACGAAAAGTATATATTTCAGGAGAAGTGAGAATGATACATATAAAAAAAATTTCAAATAAAATAACAAGCAAAAATGATCAAAGCTAGATCAAATAAAATTTTATTTCATTGCCAAACACGAACAAGAGATAAACTCGAATCTAGAACATCTCACCTACACCTTCAAATTATACGGTCCCCTGACATCTCGTTGAAGATATAATCTTATTTATTAATTAATATTATATTTATTTATATTATATATAAAAATATATAAAGAATTTTTTTTTCAATATGCACGTGGAAAGCATGGACCGAACTTGAACAACGACTTTATTTTATCGCCTACTCGACTTCTGTTCCATCCACAGCCTGTATGATTGCTCTCAATCCAATGCTCATATTAATAACCTTTCCAATACATCACATGGCGCAGATAACATGGCGCAGATAACGTTACATGTATTTTCATTTAATTACCAATTTCTAGGGCTTCAAAGTTCAAACTACCACAGGTGGTAGGTACACACTAAACATATATATCAAAATAAACAAAATTAATTCATTCAAATCAATTATCCAGTTAACTAACAATGGAATTAACAGTATCATCATCAACAACTACCACAGTATTAGGTCTGTCCAAAACCCTAACTCACTCAACCGCCGGTGCTATTCGGAATCAGCTCGCACTTATAAGTTACCGGCGAACTATCACCGGAACTAAAGCTGAATGTCGGAGATCGTTTAGGAAGTTCGGTTCTGCAGCTCCGTTGTTTGGATTGAGTAATGTTGGCGGTGGAGTGAATCCGGCGAGGTATCGGTTGGCGTGTGTGTCGAGTTCTGCTGCTTCATTTGCTTCCGGTGGTGGTGGTGGTCATGGAGGTGTGTATGGCGGCGGTGGTGGTGATGGTGGTGGTGATGGAGGTGAGGTTAAGGCGAATCGTATCGCGGCTGGAGTTGATGATGTTTCGGCAGTTTCCTCTGATGTCATCATTCTAGACGTTGGAGTAAGCATTATATTTGTTTAATTACGGTTGCTTTTGATGATTGATCATGTTATAATAACTTGTAAGTAGAGATTCAATGTCCAAACTCCAAAACTCCAAAATGTATTATGGTTCGCAATGCTCTACTATTTGACAGTATGTTATGGTTATAAAGCAACATATTTTTGTATCTAACAATATCAATGGATAAGAAACAAAATTTATTGCACAGCTTAAGTAAGGCGTCTCGTATTTGCACATTTTCTTATTGGATGCCACAAGTTAGTTTTTGAATAGTATTATAGTTCTTATTTTGTGTGTGAAATTGTAGGTTATTTTGTTCTGTATTTTTCAACTTACAAACCACTTCTCTTTTAGGGTATGACTTGTGGAGGCTGTGCTGCAAGCGTAAAAAGAATTTTGGAGAGTCAAGTAAGTATTTTTTATATCGTATACTGTATATGTTTCGGTATTTGTGTGCTCAAGTAACCGAGATTAGTGGAGAGGTTTTTTTTAGAACAAAGTTCTTTGGTGTTGTATGTATCTTGAAATGAGCTGAGTTACTGAAGATACTTCATGTGTCCACAGCCACTGGTATCTTCTGCCAGTGTGAATCTTACAACAGAGACAGCAATTGTATGGCCTGTATCCGAAGCCAAGGGTACACCAAACTGGCAAATAACTTTAGGAGAAGAACTTGCTAAACATTTGACAACTTGTGGGTTTAATTCTAACCTCAGAGGTCAGCATTATCTCCACCATCATTTTGAATGCCTGTTGTATTGCAATTCACAGCTTTACCTATTTTGTTGCATGTTTTAAATTGTGTTTTGTGTTCTCTTCATCAGAAATCATCATCAAATTTTTGTAATAGTAGAGCATGTTATAAAATGGATTTTGAATTAAATTGATGAGAGATCTATTAATTTTTATGTCATTTTGTGCTTCTGGTTAATATTATAGTCGGGTATAACTATCAAAGTCTTTCAAAAGGTTGAGGCTTTGTAACGCTTCCGCTTATGCGATGATGCTCCCAGATAGGTCTTTTGCATTTTCTTTCGGTTTTTTCTGTTTTTTTTTCTTCTTTTGTTTTTCTGGTCAAGTCTAAGATTACAAGGTCGTCTGGTTCTGGTTGGCCTACAAGAATCTTTGCATGATGTGCTCTCCTGTCATTGAAATGATATTATGTTGGCTTCCTCTACAGTGATGCACAGTATCGCGGGGGTGATGACATCCAATTTAGTAGATAGACTTGGATTTTCTTCTTTGCTACAACCATGAAATTCAAACATATTAAGCTACCAAAAATGGCATTTTGTTAACTTAAAGAGCTAACAGTCTTCTTCCTTATATTTTATTTGGGTTAAATTTCTACATGTTTTTGTTGCCTAACTTGTATAACAACACATTAACTACTAAAAGGGTCTTTTGTTAAACACACTTAATATTTTCTCAATGAAGTCATAATGCTGTTACCAAAGTTGTTACTGATCTATCTCCATGTCCCAAGTTCAATGTGTCTTAGTATTTTGGTCCTATACCACAAGAATTAAGCGTTTTGGTTACTTCTAAGTTTTTAGGAACCTTATTGTTGAATTTAAGTTGTTTTTTAATTTATTAAATGGTACCCCATTCACAACATAAACAATTTCACTAGAAAGCTTTTACCGAATATGACAAGAAGCATACTGGTGTCTACTTGATTTCCACCAAAGACCTCTAGAAAAATAGAAGACATGAATAATTTTTCAGTCTTTTTGACTTGGTATTTATTATTGAGGATTGGTGGGTAACTGGCAGGTGTGGCTGTTACTGAAGGAGAGCCATCTTAAATATGCAATGGGTTCTTGTAAGAGCAACCATAATCCTTTATGGTATGTCCTTGTTACTTAGATTTCTTCTTCATATATTTTCTAGATGTTGCTTTGTTCATACCAAAAACTTTCAACTCTATCTTTGAAAGGTGGTCCCATATTGAGTCATGTTTAATGTAGTTTTTGGATCCATAGGTGAGTCTTGTTTGCAAGGAGGCAATTCTACCACTGAAGCACCTGCACATTTTGGAAGGCTTACTTAGTTTGAGTTTTTGTTCTCCTCATTTTATGTAGTAGAGAATCCCACTTTTTAAACGCTTTAGTCTACATTTGTATCGAGTAATGATTAATGCTTTATGCTAGTTGAAGAAACTAGTAGGATTATACTTCCTGTAAAATTTTAAGTAAGATATATCATGCGTCTCCTTGCAATCTAAATATTCTGTTGTTTTAATACGTAGATCTTTTGTTGATGCATAAATTTTAATCGATTTCCCTAGTTTATCAATTCAATATGAATATTCGATTTTGAGGGAAGTCTCTAACATATTGGTCGACTCAAAGGTAGGTGTCTATTCTTATCTTTCATAGTTATGAAATTATCTTCTAATTTAGTTAGCATTTATGCGTTAAATATTTGCAATCCATTTTGTTGACAACTAGATTTTGTGTAGCATTTCACCCTTAACATTCATCTGCATTTTGTTAGACCCAATTACATTCCTCCTATTAACAAGCATCTCGTTGTATAACATATTAAGCTTCCTTAATAATGTATCTTATTGACTTAATTTGGATGTTAAAACTTCATTAAAATTGGTTGATTCCTATCTAAAGTTATCTTTTTATAATCACCACTGATATTGAACATCTACTACCATTTTTGCAGATTCAAAGAAAGAAAGTGTCTTCCAGACATTTCAAAGGAAGGTGGATGAAAAGCGTAACCAACTAAAAGAAAGTGGTATGTACCTAAATTGATTCATTTATTGTGATTTATGATGTTTAGTTGATAATTTGACTAAAAGTTTTCTTTTTAACAGGTAGGGGACTTGCAGTATCTTGGGCTTTATGTGCTGTATGCCTTTTTGGGCATGTCTCTCATTTCATTGGAGCTAAGGCTTGGTGGATCCATGCCATGCATTCCACTGGTTTCCACTTGTCTTTGTCTTTATTTACATTGCTGATTCCTGGACGCCAACTTATTGTTGATGGTATGAGGAGTCTTTTAAGGGGGACTCCAAACATGAATACTTTAGTTGGTCTAGGGGCAATATCATCATTCACCGTTAGCTCATTTGCGGCATTAATACCAAAATTGGTAACCACTACTGTTCTTTTGTCATATAATAGATTCTTGTTAACTGCAAACATAGAATTGGTCTACCTTATGGAGAATTGGGTTCAATAGTGCAGAAATATATGTGGAAAGAAAAAGTAAGCTCTAAAAGTCGAAGGAAGAACAAATTTGGCTTTAACTTAAAAAAACAGATCAGTGTCCCTAAGGAACGAGGTCTCTGACTTATTTTTCAATTATTTAGCAAAGTTATAATTACTAGTTCTGCTGAGTATAAAACAATAGGATATTATTGAATTAACTCATCCAAGAAAGGGCTTCAAGTTCTTCAGCGTCAATCATAACCCTGTGATTTTGTTTGTGGTTTTATCTTTGTATATAAGTATTAGCACCTTTTGGCTCAGTGAGCATTAAGTACAAAAACAAAACTAACTGAAGAAACGCAAGTACGAATTGAAGAATTGCTAGATATTCACTTGTACCAAATTAAGTTAATCTAAACATGAGCATGTGATTATCACTTGTATAAATAATTTTTACCCCAACATTCAAGTCAGTGCCAAATCTGGTGAAAATGAGAACAAATTCTGACCCTAACATTGCATGATGACCAATGTAGAAAAATTTACCATTAGTTAAGGTTATCAGTGTACTTCGGATATATATATATTTTTAAATTCTAATAAATATAAAACTTGATTGATCATAGATATTTATGTCAATGGTCCAATAATGATTTCAGTGAAAAGTGAATGAACAATTTGTTACTGTTTTTTATTTAGGGCTGGAAAGTTTTTTTTGAAGAACCAATTATGTTGATAGCTTTTGTTTTGCTGGGACGGAATCTTGAACAAAGAGCTAAAATTAAGGCTACCAGTGACATGACAGGCCTTCTTAGTGTACTGCCACCAAAAGCTCGTCTTCTAGTAAATGAAGATGATCTAGAGTCGGGCTCAACAGTGGATGTTCCTTGTGACAGTCTTTCTGTAGGAGATAAAATTGTTGTACTACCTGGAGTAAGTAAACTTTTACTAAATTAATTCATTTACAAAATGTCAGAAAAAATTCCTTAAAAATTGAAGTTAACATTGTGTTAACAAAATGTTATGCTCACTTTTCAGGATCGTGTTCCTGCTGATGGTATAGTGACAGCTGGTAGAAGCACAGTGGACGAGTCAAGTTTCACAGGGGAACCACTTCCAGTCACTAAGCTTCCAGGGGTAATATGACTACTTTATCTGGAAATAAGAATTGTATAAATCTATTGTGTATCTGTAAGTGTAAAAAGATCTCAACATGTTAGTAGTAAAGATTTATATGATTTGAATCCTGTAAGTGCAACTGCTTGGGGGCAACAGGTCAACCCCCTGACCCTCCTCCAATCCTAATAGTCCAGAATTGTGGAGGGCGGGGGGTTTTCCCGGTTCCACGGGGGAATTTGTGGAAATACGAATTCCCAATTCCAGGTATAATTTCCCTAGTTATGCAAAAAAAAGAAAAGAAAAAAAAAGGAGATTTCTTTGATAGTCTTTCCTTAAAATAGATAACTGTAATGTGTGTTGTAGGCTGAAGTGCAAGCAGGATGTATAAACCTTAATGGAGCACTTACTGTTGAAGTAAAAAGGCCTGGAGGTGAGACCTTCATGGGAGACATTGTGCGTTTGGTAGAAGAAGCTCAGAGTAGAGAAGCTCCTGTTCAGCGCTTGGCTGACAAGGTGCTATTTCATCTCTTATCTTGTTGTAAATTCAATGGTAAATAATTGATATAATGAAGTTCATCTACTAGCTGTGTGCATCTTATAATTTTGAATACACTGTTATGTTTATAATAAAAAATAATAATATAATCTTGCCTTAATAGGTTGCTGGACACTTTACATATGGTGTGATGGCAATCTCTGCTGCCACATTTATGTTCTGGAGTGCTTTTGGTACACGTATTTTACCAACCACTCTTCACAATGGAAGTGCCATGTCATTGGCATTGCAGCTCTCTTGTAGTGTCTTGGTATCTAACTTTTCTTTCACTAAACTCTCGTGCACTTTCTAAAAAATAATATTTCCTGGAATATTTTGTCTTATAATGTAGAAGCTTAACATCTGTCCTCTGAGTGCAGGTTGTTGCTTGTCCATGTGCACTGGGTTTGGCAACACCAACTGCTGTGTTGGTAATACCTTTTATCCAGGATATCTATTTGAACCAACTCATATGAGAAAAGTGTGTGCTTCTTGTGAGTGTGAATAAATATCTTACTTGATCCACTAATTCTGAAGGTCGGAACTTCGCTTGGTGCTACAAAGGGGTTACTGTTGCGTGGTGGAAGTATCTTAGAGAAATTTTCTGCAGTGAACACAATTGTGTTTGACAAAACAGGGACATTGACTATCGGTAAACCTGTTGTCACAAATATAGTGACGACAACATCCGACGAAGATTCCGAGTTACAGTTGAGTATCGATCCTAGCTTCTGTCAATATTTAGATTGTAATGTAGTTTAATGTAGCTGTAAAGCCTCTTAATTAAGTTAGGTTTATCACATTAAGTTATTAGAAGACTTGAAGGGGGGAGAGTGAATTTTTTAACCTAATTTTTAACACTTGTGAGAAGAGCTTATTCTTGCTATATTCTGACCACCAACATATATTTATGGTCTATTTGATAGTAATTACTGAGTGTGATACTCCAGAAGTCATTTGTGTAAACTAGTATATAGTTTTGCTTTGTGTAAGATGAAATTGAGATGATTGAGGAAGCAACCGTGATGCAGGTTAAATTCAAGTGAAAAATGGTCTGAAATTGATGTACTGAAATTAGCTGCTGCAGTTGAATCTAATACAATTCATCCAATTGGAAAAGCTATCCTGGAAGCTGCTCGGGGTGCTAAATGCCCTAATGTGAAGGTACCTAATATTGGCTGCTGGCCGGAGCAGTTTTTATATTTATCAAAATTCCTCGTTTGCATCTCTGATACAAGTTGTTTATAACTTTAACCTTTCATTAAAAAAATATTAATAATTTTATTCAAACAGTTCACTTTTCCCCTGCCACTACCAGCACCTTGTTTATCATCATCAAAACAAGTATCAAATCCTAGATTTTTCTTTATCTTAAAAGAAAAACAAGTTGATTCTTCTGCTGCTTTTGAACTCTCGACGGTTGTTTGATTAATAAACATCAAACGGGACGTGAATGAATCTAATGTTTCATGCATATATTTGTTATGCAGGCAGATGATGGAACATTTATGGAGGAACCGGGATCTGGTGCAGTAGCTTCAGTTGGGAAGAAGATAGTTTCTGTTGGTTCATTGGAATGGGTTAGGAGGTATGTAATTTGTTTTGTAACCGATCTGCTATAGAACGACATGAAGTTTTACGTGTGATGAACTTTACACGTGCAGTTTTTATTTTTACTTTTTCTTTTTTAAAATCTGCTGCTATCTTGTTTTTGAGTCATCGGTAGATATTCATAGCTCTGCTACTATCATGTTGTTCTGGTACTTGACCCATGCATTATGACGTAGTCGGGAATTCTATAGCTACCTACCAGCTCATTTGCAATATTGATTCTAATGCAGGCATGGAGTTGTTGAAAATCCATTTATAGAAACCGAAGAGTTCAAAAATCAATCTGTGGTTTATGTGGGGATAGATGGTGTCCTTGCAGGTCTTATTTATGTCGAGGATCAGATAAGAGAAGATGCTGCGCACGTTGTTCAATCTTTGACCAGTCAAGGAATAAATGTATACTTGCTATCTGGGGATAAGAAGAGTTCAGCTGAGTATGTTGCATCTGTTGTCGGTATTCCAAAGGAACAGGTACAAACATTTATGGTAGTTTGATTTTTGTGTCACATGCAGTTATTACCTTCCATTTTTGCAATTTGTAAACCTAAATGATGCATTATTTGAACGTGGGATAGCTTTCTGCAGTATGATCATATTATTTCTCTTCGTGGCAGGTGTTCTATGGAGTTAAACCTGATGAAAAAAGTAAATTTATAAGCAGACTTCAGAAGGATCAGCATGTAGTTGCAATGGTTGGGGACGGAGTCAATGATGCTGCTGCCCTGGCTGAATCACATGTAGGAGTTGCCATAGGTGGAGGTGTTGGAGCTGCCAGCGAGGTCGCTTCAGTTGTACTCATGGGTAATAAAATTTCACAGGTACTGGCTATCACTTTCTCAACTATGGAACTAAAGAGATATGACTCCCTAAAATAATTGTGAATCTGGTTGTTTAGGAATGAAGCGAGATATTTTCATACACTTTAAGTAAAGGAGAGGAATTTTTTGCCCATGTTGAACTATTTGATTCTGCCTATACGGGTCAACTTTGATAATTAACAATTAATTTAGGTATCGAAATGGGTCAAAAGTCACTAAAGTGCATTCTAAGTTTCAAATTGTATAAATCATTTGAAGTTATTATGTTTTAAATAATGAGATTATCATTGTAATAATATGGTTCCTTAACTATATTATAAATATTAAATATTTGTAAATTCAAGAAAAGAATGACAATATGTGTTTGGGACCCAGTCCATGTGAACTGTTTTAAAACAATTACTTGTTCTTACACCACTGGTTGATTTGATGCAACTGATTCCCAGTTAGTGCCTTGGGAATATAATACTGCACCTTATCTTTAGTATTCTCTGTTAAGCATATTTTGACCTGGCACCGAGCCGAGTTGATTCGAGCATTTAACCTTGATCCGATACGCTCAACGGGCAGGTCCTTTTTACCACCCCTACTGATTTGAACCATAACTGGGATGATTTAATCATGGACAGTATCTATGTGGGACCATGAGAATAAAATAGTGCCAAAATGTGACAGCCCCATGAAGACATAAGATGCATTTTTATTTTTTTGATGTAGTTGTTTGGAGTAAACAGTAAACTAGTGTAGCATGTTGATTGACATAAACCCCTTTTCTTTGCAGTTAATCGATGCATTGGAGCTTAGCAGACAAACGATGAAGACTGTCAAGCAAAATCTCTGGTGGGCTTTTGGGTACAATATTGTAAGTTATACTTATCACTCGTTACACTCTGTTATTGTGAAAAAGAAAATAGTAAAGGAACTCGTGATTATCACGGGTGCCTTTGGGTTCTGAAAGTTTTTCATAACATGTTCCCTTAAGAGTCCGATAAAAGTGCTAGGTGGCAATTTCAACCCATTTACTTATGAATGGGTCGATTTGGGTTATGTTTCATGTCACATAGGTCTGGTACATGTCAAACAGGCCAATTGGGATAAAATTGCCCAACTGTATTTTCAATGCATACACGTGATACAACCTTCTAAAATCATTTTGTTCAAAATGTCAGATTATTGTAATATTAACGCGGTCAATACATAACTTTTATGACTCCAAATTTTCAGGTTGGGATTCCTATAGCTGCAGGAACTTTGTTGCCCGTTACGGGGTTGATGCTTACTCCCTCGATAGCGGGTGCCCTCATGGGTTTGAGCTCTATTGGTGTGATGACCAATTCATTGCTTCTGAGGTTCAGATTCACATCGCAACAAAAGAAAATTAATGGAGCATCATTGTATGAAATCCAAGAAGACATTGAAGCACCCAAAACCCTCACGTAGAAAGTATGTACATTTCATGGTGGTCAATCCACAAATCACAGGCATTCATGGTTTTTGTTGTATAGGGGGTAATTTAGTCATTTTGTCTTATTTACTTGTGGTAGACAAGGCTGAGCTTACTTGTGCATTAATGAACACCGGACCCTATTTAACCATTTGAATTATTTTTTTCTTTTTTTGCCCTAATGCCCCTTGTTAGTTTGTTAGGTTAAGTTGCTGCTTTTGAACTGTTCAGCAAGTGCCTAAGCAGATTTAATTTACAAAAATCACGAGAAAGCTAAATTTTACAATCTTTTTGAGTCATGATTTATAGTTCCGAGGGTTTATTAGATTTAAGTGTTCGTTCAAGTTGCCAAACTTCTCTCCTTCTGTATTTCTCGTCAGTGGAACTCAAATTACCACTTAACAGGTTATGTAACATGAGCACTCCAACCATTATCATCCGCAGTTCCAGGTAAAATGTATTTCAGCGGAAAAAAAAACATTTCTTCCCTATTTTATGTTCATTCATTATGCTTCACCAGTCCTACGAACTTAACAATTCAAACGGTCCACATGTATGCCCATCCATTACAAATAACTACAACTCAAAAGACGGGCAAATAAAGATGTCAAAATCGGCACTAACAATGAAGAGCATGTGTTGTGAAAATACTAACAGCCACTTAGTCAAGATATCAACAGCCCTTGTCATCATAAGCAAATATCAACTTATTTCTCGATCAAGTATGATAAACCAACTGACTTAGACCATGTAAGTCATGGCCACCTGGATTAAGTGTGTGCGGGGCGCATTTAAAGTTGCAGTCCCCCTCCTGCAATTCTTCCTCATGAATGCATAAAAGTAATTTATGATCAATTTCTTAATAAACCATGATTCTTTTTTGGCCCGAATATCTCCATGTCCAAGAAGATAAACAACTCCTGACTCCTTGGCTTTGTGTAGAAAAGCCAGCTCGTTCTCGAGACTTTGCTCTGGATCTGAGTTCGTAGGAACATTTTCGGTCTCATACGAAGTGCTTGCTTCTGAGAATATTATAGGGTGGTTACTGGTCCCGTTTCCAGTCTCCGTCACACCAAAATAGACACTGCCATTTGGGCCGATAAGTACTCGAGATGGATCGTCTTCAAATTCAGAATCATCATCCCCGTCACTCTCTAATGATCTTTCTTGAGCTTCACGGCGAATGAACTTCTCAAGGCTTTCAATTAGCAGTTGCTCAAATATTTGGTGGTTTTCTTTACGAACGTCTTTGTAACCATACCTGTAACATAAAGTAGACTTTGAATCATAAGCAAATAAATCAGGGAAAGAAAACATCTTGTGGTAGTTTTCAAAAAGGTACAAAGAACAGAGATTATCTGCATCCATTGAGAGGAATATTTACCTGGCGATGCAACGAAAAATGTGATAACTTTTGGAGCACACTCGCCTGAACAAGAATCTCTCACTCTGAGGCACAACAGGAACAGGCACATACTTTATGCACACGAAAATAATCATTGAATGAACAGCTGGAAGTGTAGTCAGAAAATGACCAAATATTGCAGGCACGCCTTTCACCAGTTCATTGTAAAGCAATCCAATGCCAGGAGCTCTAACAGTTCCAAGATTGCAGCCCAATTCACGCAGAACATCCATGGACATCTTTTTCTTGACTTCTGTTTCATACTTGAGTTTGCTACCGTAGTTCCAGATGCACATTATAAGAAAGATTACAATGGCAAAAACCAGTATAATCCAACTTCCATCTCCAATGCCACTTAGGACCGATGAAAAGAATACTAACTCCAGCCCAAGAAAAATAAACGAAAATAGGACCACGATAATTATGTTTAACTGCCATATAAGAAGCATCACTAGGGTTACTAAGAAAGTGGTCATCATCATCACTCCAAGCTCAGCAATACCTGCATTTGTGATATAGAACTACATTACAAAGGAGGCCAGCTAGACAACAAGCCTTAGTATTAAATAAAAGGTGTCAATTTCAAAACATTTGTTTATAAATGGGTAGATTTGGGTATTTAACTTTTTCTATAACGGCTTTAATGAGTCAAATAAAAAACATTTGGTAAAAAGGGAATTGATCAAACGGGCTGAACAAGTTGAAATTCTCCTAATGCATACCTCCTAAATCGTTTTATAGAATTTTAGATTAATTTTGCACAAATATAGTTTTTGTCATCATATTTGAGAAATTTAACATTTATATATCTTGAAAAATGAAACAAAAAACGGTTGCACTTTAACTCAACCCAAGTTGTTTCAACTTGTACTGAAGAATTACAAGTTTCAACCTGAACCCATTGTGACCTGTTACCCAACCCACTAAAATTGAAGGAGAAGTTAAATATGAGTACCATAAGCATTCCCAATCTCATTGGTGCTTGCAATGGTGCAGACAAGCAGCACAGCAGAGGCCATCAGAAACCAGTTAATAGCGGGAATATAGATCTGACCCATGAACTTTCGAGATGTGTGCACAATTTTCAGGCGAGGAAAGCAACCAAGGGCTGTTGACTGTTTGATACATGAGAAAGTTGCTGTTGTCATTGTTCTACTAGCAATCAGTGCGGCAATGTTAGCAATGAGAAACACTGGCCAAAAAGCACCATCTGCAGAGACAACATAAAAAACAAAAGACAAACTTTAAAAACACAAAACCATTAGCCATGGATATACAACTACAGGTGCATGACTGCTACTTGCACGATGTTCAGAAGGGGCAAATGATTAGGCCGTGCAATTTTTCATATGGGTAAAAAGGGGTCAGGTTGGGTAGTTCAACCCATTTGACTCATTTGACCAGGTTCACTTCTCACTAAGCTTATAACGTTTACCCGTTTGACAGATTAGGTATAAGATATAAACCAATGTCAAACCCATTTCTAACTGAACAACTCAAATTGGCACCTCTAGTGATTATATTAATAGATTTATCAAGTCCGCAATAGCAAATGAGTATGTAGTCCGGAAAGAGAAAAGTTAAAAGTGTAATCATGGTGATTGGGCACACAAGAACTCACCAGGAATGGAAGAGAAGAAAGCCTGTGTTGGATCACCAAAGTTATCCAATAGGTATGCAGCTTGACCCATGTAACCCAACATAAGGCAGGGAAGTACAAGGAAAACGAAAGTAAGCTGCACAAAAATAGATATAAGAAATGAGTAACTACATTACAATTAGATTGGTGTCTCACAATTATCAATTAGAGGGACACTATCTCAACATTTGCAATTTACTGCTTTACCTGGATTGTTCTCACTGGAAAATAGCAAAGGTCTGCAAACATTGCTTCTGAACCTAAATTACATCAAAGATAAAAAGAATGAAACCGTGTAGAACAAAACCTTTATGTGCCTAGCATGTAACACAGCAACATTAGAAGTTAAAGTTTGAATCTGCATAGGTGTTTACCAGTTGCACACAGGAGGCATCCACCCAAAGAGTACCAAGCTTTATATGAATTGCGCTTGAAATAGTAGTAGATGTGAATAGGATTAAACGCCTTCACAACACTGCTATCATGTTTCACAAGATTGTAGATGCCAATACCGGCAAGAGAGCAAAACCATATAAACAATGCTGGCCCAATAACAAGCCCAACTTTACTTGTTCCATATTTTTGTACACTGAACAGAATAACAAGATATGCAACTGAAATCATCACTACATGATCTGCAATACATACAAAACAAGATATCAAAACTAGTTAGAAGAAAAAACTGACCTTTTATCCAGAAGGACCTAAATGATGGTCAATGACGAGTAAGAGACATATATGATATAAGAGTAATGCTATATAGGCCTACTTATATAGACCTAAAACTAGACCTAATTTTCTTATTGGTTGGTTTTTTCTCTCTTAATCTCATCCAATCAATTTTTCACATCTACCAATCACATTTTTAGGTCTATATTTAGACCTACAGGTTTAGGCCACCACATATCATTTTTCATGATCAAAATCCACAAAACTAAAAATGAAGAAAGACAACTATGGAGTTGATGTACCTAAAACAATAAACCATAATATTGATTCTCCAGAGGAGATGTTTTCATACCACATATGTTGCCTTTTCAGACTGTGTGTTGATATGTTGCTAAGTTAACTTAGAGAAAATAGGGGAAAAGCATGAATCCTATATTCTTCTCTACCCTCCAATAAATATATTCAAATAGAAAGAAGCAATCACATTTTTGTATTAGATGTATATTATCATCCATCTAAGCATTACATGTAGGATCATGTCACCTTGCTCAACTGTCGGAATTCCAACCTTCAAACCACGAACAGCCGAAATTACTGCATGAAACAATTAGCGAAGGTGAGAAACTGAAAACACACACACACAGACACACAAAGTCAAAGAAAGAAAGATGCTTCAACTTTTATCAGTAAAAATGAGTTGACCTTGATATTTTTGAAGGTTTGTTAGATCAGTAAGAAATGTAAAGAATTCAAAATAGTTACAGACCTGACATTGCAGGTGTAACAACCCCATCAGCTATGACCATGGAGGTACCAGCAAGCACCAACACTAACACAAGCTTTTTCAGAGCTAATGAAGTTTCAAGATACTCCTTTATTTTCAATGATCTCTCAAGTTCTGCAGATGGTACCTTCAATCTGAAGCTTGATATGCGTGTATCAGAAGCAAGCTGATTTGGAAGAAGACTGACCTTAGCATGCCTACATATTAGTGAGTATAAAGCAAATGTACCACCTGCAAACCGTGCAAGATAAGACGGTAACATACAGAAATAACATTATTACATGGACAGATGAGAAACTTATTGGCTCCTGGGAGTAGCAGTGTTAAAATGGAAATTGGATAATAGGTCAAAGCAGATTCAGGTCAAAATGGGTAACTTAATGTGGTCAAAGTCACACAAAGAGTTATACAAAATGTCTATCCATCTCTTTTGAATTTTAAATATAACATATGTATCAAGATCAAAAAGTTTGTATAACAATTTGGGAGACTCTCAACCCACTTGATTTGCTTGACACACTTGATTAAAATGAAGTATAAACTACAATAGTTAAACTGACCTTCCCCGTCGTCATTTGCTAGAAGAACAATGAGAATGTACTTGATCAGTGGGATCAATATTAGAGTATATAAAACGAGAGATAAAGCTCCAATAATATCTTCATTTCTGTCTACTGGAGCCCTGCTGAACATCACACTGAAGGTATACAGTGGACTTGTTCCAACATCCCCAAAAACAACCCCAAGTGTCTGACAAACCAGAAAGAGACTCTTCCCAAAACTAGCATCCTGCAAGTAAATTTAGAGATCCCCATCAGAGTTCAAATACCGACATTCATGCTTCATTTGTAGCCTTTGCACAATAAGTTTCTTGAAAACTTTATACAGGGCAATTCTCTGTTGTTTAAATCTAATATAGGACTATTATGGAGACATTGAGTACGGAGTAATAGAATGGATAAGAGTTAAACCTAGGCAATATATATCATAGGAAAATTATAGATTCACAAGTAAAAGCACTAAAAAGACAACTACAGATTCGTAAGTCTAATGACAGTATATCCCACCTAACTACACCAACCATCCAATTGAAAGTTAATACCTGAGATTGTAGCTAAAATCGAGAGTACTACCAAACGCTAACCATAACATGATACTGTAGGTGAAACCTATATGATAGAACTAAAACATCTGACAGTCTGATTATGATCTAAAGCACATAACAGTTTACCATGTATGTAGATTTGTCACGACCTAAACAGAAAGTACACTAAATCATTTTTGCTAGTCCAAACTACTAATATCAAGAGATGATCTAAATCTCAACGTCTCATGTCTGGAATCAACCTACATCGCCATTCTCTTACTAGATTAACAGTGGTTGTACCAGTGGTATATCTATATAGGAGGCAAATCAATAACAACCACCCTAAGTGATCAAAAAACCATCACCACAATTACATCCCATCATCAAACAAATATATAAGATGATGCATATTCTCTCATCAATAAAAACATTCACTATCTTAAAATAGATAAAACAATGAATACAATACAATGGAGACTATAGCAGTTGCCACAGTTAAATTCACCCAGATGTCCTACTTCTAGGTTTAAAATAAAAACAACGTAAAATGTCATGGCTTCTAACAATTAACATCCACAATCTAAAATAACCACCAAATATCTCAATATAAACACAATTCATATTCATCCATTTCCATTACAGAGTTATAACAAACAACCAAATATCAATATAAACACACCTCGAAATCACTCCGGTGAGCGCCAGGCACCTCGAGAGCTTCGACGCCGAACGAATCAATCCTGGGTCCAGTACGAATCAGTTTCTGATACAAACTATCTTCATCTTCAGAATCCATATCATTATGAAACGTGAAATCATCATCACCAGCATCATTATCATCGTCATCATTATCTTCGAAATCGATCTCTGAATTCTCTTCATCTTGAAACACCCAACGATGTGATTCCATTGAATCCATTGAGCTCAATCCACCGTTTCCTTTACTTGTACTCCCTTTCTCCGATCCCTCTTCCGCCATTTCTTTTTTATTATTTAATCTCGTTTGGAATAATGATTATGACTGATTTTGGAGTTTCATTTTTGGACAGAATGATTATTGTGAGATTAATGAAATTGAAACCCTAGAATTATAATTTTGTGGAAAGAGTGAGATTTGTGTGAAAAGACAAAGGGGAATGAGTGTGTGTATATATGTTTAACCAGGTAAAGCTAAACATAATAAACAAATGCAAATGCATTAACGTTAGTTCGTTGGATGCGTCTCTATTAATATAAAAGTAAACAAAAATATAATATAAAGGCATAAGAAAGATATCCTAAAATATGTAACGATATAAAATACAATTTGCAATAAATTTAAACTCAAAGTCGTCTTTTGTTTGCGATATATATATATATGGAAGAGTTTAAATTAAAAAACATAAATACTGTAAAAATGTAAAAATGACTTTAAAATTACTTTTTAAATATTTAAAATATAATTTTTTAAAAAACTTTTTCAATGATTATTATTAGAAATGACTTTTGCAAACTATGATAAAAATTTTAATAAAAAATATTAATTTTTTTTCAAACTTTTTTTAGAGTCGATACTATTGTGATTATTCAAGATAATCACAAAATATATTATAAAAATATAACATGATAATCACATGTGATTATTCTCTAATATAATGTGATTATCATGTGTTCGAGATAATCACAAAATATGTTTTTTATAAACACATATTATTCATGTGATTATATAGCTATAAAATGTGATTATTATAAATAAAAAAATCAATAAAAATAATTATAAAAAAACATTAAAAAAAAGTTTATTTGAAAAATAGCTTTTAAAAGTTATTTGAATAAAGAGTTACAAAGAAAATTTTGTAAAATCACGTGTTTTTGATATTTAAAATTGACTTTGAAGTTATTTTTTACGTTCTTACAATATTTAGGTTTTTTATCTGAACCTATATCTATTTATATAACCTTTATTAAGCATTTAACATTCTCTTTCTTAATGCTTAAAAAAATGATATCCGAAATTACTATTTTATCCCTTCACTTATTAATTATATGAATCATTCAATTAATATTATATTTCGCATAATACATTTAAATATCTTTTTTCTTATTTTATATCACAATATTCATTTTACAATTACAATAATTTAAACTATTATAGAAAATCACTTTCATTAAAGAAGTATCAATTATCATTGCATTCGGGTACCATTAAACATTTATCTCCCAATATCAACATGTAAAATCTTCTCCGGCTGCTGTGCGCGGATTCGACGCTAGTAGATATACTAATTATAAACCCGTATGATACATGACAATTTGAATAAAAATTAAATAAAATATTTTTATTATTGAAGTTAATATAACTAATTATTTCTAATAATTTAATATTAATTTTCAATTAGTGTTTGAGTAGGATTTATAGATTTTTTAATTAAATTGTTATATTCAAATATTATTTAATTTATTTTTGAGTTTATCTTAAAAATCTAAATAATTATTTATTTTTAATTTGTGAGAAGTCGACACGTGACATTTTACCTATGTGGTAAAATATAGAGTAACTTTCTATAATGCTTTAATATATATATATATATATATATATGAAAAATGACATATATGCTTAATTTATATGCCTGAAAATAGATATAAAAATTGATTGGTGCATGTGTCAATAAAAGGCAAAAGTTGAGAGAAAGAAAGTACACATTTAACGTGTTAAATGATGTATGAAGTATTTTGTCATTAGATTAAATTTTAGATCTATTTAGCATTACTTTTTTTATAAATTATTTGTCAATCTTAACTAACTTTTAATAATTTTGTAAGTTATAGTAATTATTTCACCAAAAATGTTAATTAAATCAAATATGAACTCCTAAAATATCAAAATTATTGATCAAGTAGTTTAGACTTCTCCAAACAAAGGTACGTTGAAGAGCATACTATTTGGGATATGGGTCAAGCGAGTTGAGTTACATTTCGATTAATTTCGTATGATTGAATTTTTTCTTTTAAAACTTTTTAAAAATAATTAAGAATTAGAATAGTAAAAATAATTTATTTGTACTCTTTGGATCGTTTTTCTAACTACTAGTACAATGGACTTGTGAAATATTTGATGCATTATAGTGCTAATTCATAGTTACAATCATAGTGAATTATGGATAGCACTTCAAAAGGCTAATAAATAAACACACACATGGTACATCTCTTAAAATTTAAGCACACCATCATACTTTAAACCTAAACACATGTTCTTTTGAAAATATCTAAACCTTTTAACACATAAAAAGGTAAATAATAAAAGTTGCCTCATAAACACCATATAAAATCCAAATACATAAGCCTTTAAAAAAAGTTATCATAAAACCCTATAAAATGTGAACATTTAACCCTTCAAAGAAGCTAAAAAATTAAACCCTTAACACGATACCCTTTTAAAATATAGACATATAACCCTTATAAATATCTAAATATATAACCTTTTTAGAAATCTAAGCACTAAAGTTGGGCACAAACCCTTTTTAAAAGCCGAAATAGAACCTTTCAAATATCTAAACACGAAACTCTTATAAAAGCGAAACACGAAACTTATCTAGAAAGTTAAACACCAAGCCCTTGACACATACCCTTCTACAAAGCCAAACATATCATGCTACGAAAAGTTAAAAATGAGACCCTTATAAAGAGCTAGCACTATATATTTGACACAACTCTCTAAAAAGCTAGATACTAAACTTTGACATGAACACTTATAAAAGCTTAACACAAAACCCTTATAGAAAGTGTAACACAAAACCCTTATAGAAAGTGTAACACATAACCCTTAACAAAAAACTAAACAATTACCCTTCTAAAATCCAAACATATTCACTTCTAAAACGCTAAACACTACACCCATGACACGTAACCATTATAAAAGCTAAACACACCAAATCCTTGACACATAGTCATTCAACACATAATCCTTATAAAAACTTGAACATTAAACTATTGACACATAAATCTTCTAAAAACCCAAACACATAAGTATTCTAAAAAATTAAACACAAAACTTTGTTGAAAAGTTGAGCATTTAACTCTTGAAACAAAAACCTTTCAAACATTAAACCCAAAACACAAAGTATAATATCCAAAACTATAAGGCATCATAATTATAAAGTTGCACATCAATAATCAATAATCGATGTATATATAATGCATACATATACATGCTTGTTTTAATCTTAAATATAATATAATATAGAAATTGAATGATGATGTCATCAAATACTCAATTAGCCAATAAAATTTTCTAATTTATCAAATTGACTAAAATTGAACACATAATAACATCATCTTCTAAAATTAAAGTCTAATTGATCAATTAAATTCCTTTATTTCACTTCATTTTAAAAATAAAACATTTAAATCCAATATCTATTTGAATCCTTATATATTTAAGAATTATATTACATACTTATATTTAATATTTATTTAATTATTATATTGTTCGTGACCATTTATCAATTATCTATATGTATGTTCTATAAATAATTATATTTTTTGACTTTTTATTTTTTATTGTGAATTGACAATTGTATGTGAGTTATATAGATAGTGAATTAAAGATTGTACCTTTGTTACTGAACACGACTTTGTTCGAATGAAAAAATCAACATAGCTACTTAAATTTAACTTGAAGTGTTATTGGTTCAAAGAAATAAGGACATCCGTCACTATAAATCCTACATCCACTACCACTGCAAGGCAATCAAAACTTCTATCTAACAATGTTAGTCTATATGTCATAACTTGCTAAAAAAAATGCTTTTGTATACTTGTAAGGTATCATGAAAGAAATTGATCTTGATGTAAAGTTTTAAAATATATAACCGGTTTTTCTAAGAGTTGATCTTTTTATATTTTTTGGAGTTAATTTACTAAATTTGACATAATTAAATAAACATATTTACTATCATTTAAAATATATATTATTCGATATATAAAAATAAAAATTTATATATTTATTCTAAAATGAAAAATTTATATATTTATTTATATTATATGAGTGTACATAGAATTAGAAGCTAGTTAAAAGAGATAAAAGATAACTCAAAGGGACGTAAAAGGTTAAAGATATATAATATAGATTTAAAATAATATAATGTAGTTAAAGGTATGTTTATATTTTAAGTTTTAAAAAAAAGTTTCGATTTGCCAATTAGTCAGAACTTTCTGAGAAAAAAATTGCTCACGAAAAAGTGAAAAGAACATTCTGACACCTCTTTATAAAGACTTGTTATGAAAAACAAAATGCGTCACAAATAAAAAGAAAAGACTACTTTTAGTGTCGCTTCAAATAGATAATATAGTTTGCTTACATATGAGAACTTTGAAATTAATGATCATAAAACACTGATGTATTTTACCAAACAATTGCTGTTTGTTTTAATATATAAATTTATTTATTTAGATATAAGATTAAAAAATATGACTTTTATGACAAAATTGATAGATATATAGCATTAAAGGATGTCGATATCAGACTCGTGTTGTAATTGTATTGAAAAGATATATGTAACCAGGTAGTAATACTTAAATGTTAGCATGTAATAAAACACTAAACATCTAAGGAAACCTTCAGACGTATTATTATTGAAATATGCAGTTAAACCGTCAGATAGAAAATAGATGGTAAGATGACACATAAATAATTGAGACGATTCAACTTTTCTTTGATTAGTAGGATTATTTAATTATTCATTTTAAACTTTTAAAAATAACCTATGGTTAAACTAACAAAATATTGTTATATTTTATGGTGTTATACTCGGATGTTTTCTTCTTTTTAAATAAATTATGAACTTCATATTAAAATTGAGTTGGACCAATTAAATTAGGAGACAAATATAAGACAGAAAAACCACAAATGATTTTGATAATATTATTTCATGTGCTATGTCATTTTGTTAATAAAAAAAAATATTAATTTTTTTAAATGTAACATAGCTTGTACTAATAAAATCATACTACTTTAGTATTATAATTATAATTCTTTATAAAAGAACACGACCTATAGCCTATAAGGGTGACTTATGCTTCTTAACTTCTTGTATAGTGTGCAGTTCGTTAAAAAAACTTGTTTTTCTAATTAATCATGACCTAAATCAATTTTCGTGTACCTTCCACCTCGATTCTACTTAAAAAACAAAGTGTTTGAACAAAATGTATGAAAATCATCAAGAAGTTACATGTTTACAAAACAAACAAGGAAAGATAACAAATGGTCGGAACGGTTTGACTTGAAGATCCGTCAACACCGTGACGATTAATTTCTACTTATAAATAAAGTTAAAGATGCAAAACACAAACATGATACAACAAGGTGAAAAAACCGATTCTTCTATGTTATTCCAACAAATTAATTAAGTAATGATAACATGATAAATAACGACAATTAAGATGTAGCAATAACACTAGTAGACAAAAGTGTTTGAAAATATGTATGAGGAATTAATAGTCATTGTGGGACCGGCAGCTTAGTCGTATAACAGCTAATATAAATACTTCGTACATGTGTAGTTAAAGACAAATTCCATGAACTTATTGTCATTTTCAAGTCGTTGATTTAGCATAACTTTTACAGTTAAAAATGTTGTCACTCATATGACAATGTTACATAGTTAAAAAGTTTAACAATTACTAGTATAATTTTTTAAGGCAAGAACTCACACATACTACTAGTACGATATGTCTACATATTTTACGAATATTTATATTTATCCCAATTTTAGTACTTGAACTCACAATATGAGGGTAATTTCGATACCTCTAGTGAATGACCAAATATTTGAATTGAAGCTTATAATATCTTACTGAAGTAGTTACTTTTGCATATGGTGGTCAATTGAAACGGAGTACTCTTTAGGGAGTAAAAAATAGTTACTAGTAAAAGTATGTTATTTATCAACAAATAAAACAAAAAGTGGGCAGCTACAGGACAACGATGTTGAGGGTCTGACCTACGTTTGTTCAGTATTTTTGTACCGAAGGTATTCCGTGCGTGTTGGCGAAGACTGTTATACTCGAGAAAAATATATAAATAAAGTATATTATCTTTTAGTGAAAACTGACAAAATATAAATAAATAAAGAAAATAAAATAAACACAAGTACAAGACAACACTGAGGGCTGACTAGTTAACCTTGATTTATTCAAACACGTTACTGTGTTAATTTACAAGGCTATAAATCGTGTTAAAAAAAGCTAGAACTTTTTTTCAGAGTAAATTCTAAAAGGGTTAATGTGATGTCATTTACGTAAATTTATAGAAGTGATCCCTCAATTTCTTTTTCACCATCAGTCTAATGAATTTACTTTTATCTCGTAAATAGTCGCTCGGTTAGTTAAATGATTAAAATACTTTTAATCAATTAAATAAAATAAATAACAAAATTAAAGGTGTTTTAATCATTTCAAATAATAAAATTATTGAATTAATAGTGCAAAAAAAAATTGAGGGTGATTTTCATAAATCCGTATAAATCACGAAACTATTCTTGAAATTTACTCAATTTTTTATTTGATTAAATTGGAAAAGAATAAGCGTTCATTAATTTTTATGCATCTTCTTTCCTTTCATATATATCAGGTTGGTAATTAGTCAAAGTTTATATATTCACCCAATATAATTCTACAATTAATTCTTAATGAACACAGTATGACATGTCTTAGTCTTAGTATTCTCAGAGTGAAAAATTCCAATAAATTAAATATGAATTAAAATTTCTTGATATCCTCTTCAAACAACGAAATAATCCACAACTCATAGGTGTAAATGGTATCCTTGTGGAATATTTTTCTCATATCTTGCTATTTATACACAAATTGTTGCTCATTTTTCATCCCCACATCAGTGAAAACAAACCAAAAATCAATATGAGTTCTTCAAAGTTCTTCATGTTAGTTATTTTTGCATCTTTTGTTCTACATAATTATGTTATTGTTGCCGATGAAAATCCGGATATGACAGTAGGTTTCACTGAGGATGAAAGAAATGCTCTTTTAGCACTCAAAGACGGTTTTCACAACGCCTTTCTTGACGAAAGATGGCAAAGTTACATATGCTATGAATGGTTCGGGCTTAGTTGCAATGGCAATGTTGTTGGTGTAACTCTCGAGAATCTTAACATCACCGGAGAAATCAAGGTTGATGCACTTTTTAATCTCACCTCGTTATCGGTTTTAAGCTTTAGAAATAATGTGATATTCGGGCAACTAATGGACTTTTCAAAGAACGTGGACTTAGCGCAACTTGATTTGTCTAAGAATAACTTCAACGGGCCAATTTCACCTTCACTTGTCGAGTTGGTTCTCTTGGAGTCGTTACAACTTCAAGAAAATGGGTTGAATGGTTCAATTCCTCGGTTTGAACAATCTAGTTTGAAAGAACTTAACGTCTCAAACAATAATCTCTCAGGGACAATACCGGATACTGCAATACTTCAATCATTCGACGCCTCTTCATATGATCATAACCAATTATTGTGTGGGCCACCTTTTACATCTTGTCCTCTCACATCATCGGTTAATGATACTTCAAGTAGTTCAAACGATACTTCAAGTAGTTCAAACAAGTCTCAAGCCGGTTTAATTTTGATTATCATCAACATTGTAGGTTTTTCCGTTCTTATTTTACTGTTAGTTATGTTCTACCAAAAGAATAAACTACTTAAGCAAAAGATCATGGAGAAAGATAACGCAATACGTAAGGATGATGAGGAAAATGGTGAAGAAATACCAATTAAAGTGGTTGATCACCAAGCAAAAGAGCCAAAACAAGAGCAAGGACAGCTTGTTTTTGTGGATGGAGAGCCTGAGTTCGAGTTAGGTGATCTTATGAAGGCTTCGGCTGAGAGTTTGGATACTGGGAACTTTGGGAACACGTATATAGCTAGATTGGAAGATGGAAGAAATGTCATAGTAAAAAGGCTTAGAGATTTGAAGCCGTTGAGCCGTGATGAGTTCATGTATCATTTGCAAGTCATTGCGACTCAAAAACACCCGAACTTGTCACCACTTATTGCTTACTTTTACTCAAATGAAGAGAAATTGTTGGTGCATAGGTTCATAACTAATGGGAATCTTTTCAATCGCCTTCATGGTAACTTTACTCAACCATCTTCTTTTTAACTTCAATCTTTTTCTTTTCCTGTTGTTTTTTCATTTTTATTAGTTAGTAGTCTAGCATTCATATATTCATATCACTCCGTAAGTCATTAGTATTGTAGTAAGTCAAAAGTACCTAAATTTATCGATATCGTTTCGAATATAGGAGGAAGAGGAACGAGTGAGCGAGTTCCATTTCGATGGAGTGAAAGGTTAGCCATAGCACGTGGAGTGGCTCGAGCCTTAGAGTACTTACACATGAACCGCAATTCACAAGGCCAAGTTCCCCATGGCAATTTAAATTCATCTAATGTACTCATTGATGACAACAACGTGGTTCTAGTTTCGGACTACGGTCTCACCTCAATCATCTCAAGCACAATATCCGTTCAACGAATGGTTTCTTTCAAATCTCCAGAATTCCAAACCTCCAAAAAGGTCACAAAAAAGTCTGATGTATGGAGCTATGGTAGCCTAATTATGGAGCTCCTGACTGGAAGAGTTAGTGTTCATTCAGTTCCACAAGATAACAGAGCTGTGGACCTTTGTACTTGGGTTCACCGAGCAGTTCGTGAAGAATGGACTGCTGAGATCTTTGATTTGGAAATTATGGTGCAAAGAAGTGCGATTCATGGGATGTTGAAACTGCTGCAACTAGCTGTCCGTTGTTGTGACAAATCTCCTGAAAAGCGACCTGATATGAGTGAAGTAGTAAGAGAAGTTGAGAGCATTAAGGTCCCCAATGTGGATTCAGAGAGCGAAGAAGATTTATCCATTGACCGTTCATTGACCGATGATCCCATGTCCGCAACGCCTTCAAGATGATTTTAGTAGATACGCAAAAATCTTTGCACTCGAATAATTATTCGGGATCTTGATCATCTCAATTCATTTGTGCACTTTACAATGCAAATGGATAATGATTTTTGGACATATTAGTACAAAGTTATGAAGATTGTTTGAGTTTGGTTATTATACAATGAGACTTTTTTAATATGTTTAACACTTTAGTGTATCATAATAATAAGTTGGTATGTATCATGTATGTTTATTCCATTTTTGAAACTTCTTACTAGTTACTATTGTTAATGCAGGCCACTGTACTTTTAAATTTCCATTTTCTCACCTCTAATAGAAAGTTCATTCCTTTATTATCTTTAACCAAATTCCATATCTTAAATATACTCCCTTTTGTGCCCATTTGGGTTTACTTGTAAAATGACAATTTGTATCTATCAAACATTTTGTATTTAGTATATTAAGAAAAAAAATGGTGTACACTGTTTATAAAGAATAAAAGTTGCTAAACATGTTCCTATGTCACTAAACTATACACGATGATGACCCGTTGCACAATCAATAGCATGAAAAGATAACTACAATGACAAAATTGAAGGAGAAGAAGAGGAAATTGTACCAACATCGGATTATGTGGCAAAGGTTGAAAGTAGAAAAGACAATTGTGACCTTAGCCTAATTTTCCAATTTCCCTTTTCTTCTTCAAAGCCCTATGACCATGGTAAATAAATGAATCTACGATCCCTGCAACTGTGAAGATACCTGAACACAATATGAAAAGATCATTATGTTTATGGAAAGAACTATCATATGTATGAGTTGGGATTGTGAGCAGTCAAGGTGACAGAATGGGCGTGTCAAAATGGGTCAGGGTGGGATCAGGCCGACCCACAAATACTTTCTTATCCAATGTTTTGAATTTTGAAGAATCATTGATGAGCAAAATATTATTATATGAACTGTATTATTTACAGGAATAATCTCATCCTTTTTAGTAAAGTGATAATGCATTTAAGTACTCTTCGGATGACTTTCAACATGTTCGGCTTGTTTAACCCGTTTTCTAAGATCATATCCTTCAGTTTGACCCATTAGAGAAAAACATAACCCAAATTGACCTATTTATAGGTTACTGGGTTGAAAATGACACCTTGGAATTTTTAGCATAATTGAACATATATACCTCCAACTATTGCACAAATATTGGTCAAGAAGTGTAAGAATGAGGTACGAGTTTCTGTGTAAGTCACCTGCAGAAGCCACAAAGAGAACAATGTGAGAAACGGGTTCATTCCACATTTTCTAGGTTTGGTTTTCACTTTTTCATTTTTCTCATAACATAAGATGGGACACACAAATTGAGATTTAGAAAGGGCTGATGAAATCAATCACACTAAGTTTTAACTACGCATAATAGCAAACTATCATCCGGGGAAGCTATGCCTATCAAAATTAAATAGACCTTAATTGCAGAGAGGTCATAGAAGAAGAAGACTCCAGGAAGTGACCGTTGACCAACTTCTGGACTCTTATAATGTTCTGTTACGGAGAACTGCAGAAGACAAATTTCATGCGTTTTAGAACACCAAAAGTTGATCATATCATAATACATTTTCTCTTTGAAATTCATAAGTACCTGATTTGACCGAATAACTGGACCTCTAAGAGGAGTGTAAACTGTTGGTACCACCTGCCATTTTAGCAAGAATCATACTATATATGTTTATACGTATGTATTTTCATATAAGCTGAGAGATTCGTAGACTCACTGTAGAATATACTAACCTTGATGAAATACTGATACATTCCATTTGGAGTTCCTTGAAACCATTGCACCCTGAATAACCATATAAACAAAAATAACCACAAACAGTTGTCATCGAATCTTTAGTTAAAAAAAAACAACCGTTTTGATGCCAGATAGTTAAGACAAAATCTTACCCATCAAGTGGATTTATAATACCAGGATAATGGCCTCCAAAAGATAGTTTATTTATCTTGTGACTTATCTGCAAAATTAATCAGCACCTTAAAAAAGTGACCAAAAAAGAGATCACAAACATTTAGTTTAATAACAGAAGTGTAAAAAATGAAAATGGTAGCCTACATTATAACTATCCTCTTGAAAAGCCTGAGCTGTTTGGTGTACATGCATATTTGCAAGATGAAAGCTTTTGACAAAGTGAAAATTGCCAGCTACTTTGTTGACTTCTAAAGATCCATATACATTGCAACCTTCACCTTCTTCAGCTTTAATCCTTTGAACAAACCCTTCTCGTTTGCACTAACATGCGAACAATGTTAACTTTTAGCATTCTTTCTTTATAGGGTACAAAAAATTTCTTTTGTAGGGTCTATAAAACCATAAGCAACCAATGTACTTTCCAGAATGTCCATATAACTCCCTCTACTTCCCTTCGTACTAATGAAGTCCCTCTACTTACTTTTGTACTGACGGATGTGTCATCCAGGTTGTACAGAGTTTTGTGGACGTGGACAAAAGCCTGATATGGATTTTATATAATTTTCGTTAGTTTGTTTTATTATATAACTTATAATCGTGATGTCCATGTCATCAAATATAGATGGAACGCCAAAAATAGTAGAAATACTTAAATGGACGTTTTGGAAGATAGGTTAGTTTCTTATGGTATTAGCCCTTTTAAAATTTTACATATAATCTTGAACCAAAAGCGCGCCAACCTGGTCAATCAAATCAGGATTCATTAATCCCCAGCCTCGCCTTCTATATGCTTCACGAACCTCGTCACAAGAATTACAACATTCAGCTTCATTCTGCAATCTTAAACAGAGTTACAAGAATCAATGGTTTCATGACATTTTTATGTTCCATCTAGTGATGCATCTAAGAAGATCAACGTACCATTTCAGCACCATAGCAAGAACCACAAAATGTTTCATTATGTGCAAGCTCCCCACCATGTTTCTGCATTGGCTTTCCAATTTTAGGCTTCCCAATCTCATCATATCTCACTTGTATCACATTGCCATTAGGATCGATTCTGTTCTTCATTACAGCATGTTTCTGCAAGCATAAATTTTAGTAATAAACTCATAATGACTTGAATAAAAAACTTTTTAAACGCTTTAAAAAAACATACAATATCAAGATGTTGTTCTCCACTGATATCGATGGCATCAAGACTGAGTAGTGTACACGAAACAGAAGGAAATGTGATATCAAACTGCATTTACATCCAACGGATATAAATTGAGTTCTTAGTCCATAACTAAATTAAATCTCAGAAAATATACAGTAAATCTTTACATTAATCGTGAGTTTTTCCCCTCTTGAGGTGTCGACTATAAGCTTCGATTCAGTAACTGTTCGGATATATAGCCCTGCCATGTAAAAAGTCTCAAACAACAATATTTAGATTCCGAGTTTAATATTTTTTAGGCTTCCAAGTTATGTGATTAAAATTACCACATCAGCAAATTCTCAATAAATATAATTAGCAGGTCAGGACATCATTGAGTACAATTATCAAAACAGGTCACTAACCTATTTATATTAGATTACAAATACTATAAACGCATAATATCAGCGACCTATAGGAAAATGGACGCTAGCATTTGTCACAAATCACAAATGAATTGAACTTGACATTAAACTTCAAAAACAACCACATTCAGATTAGATCGATGATGACAATTGAAAAGAATCATATCATATAAACAAACAACAAATCACACGTTACAAAAGTACAAACAAATAAAGTTTTACGTACCAAGTTCCGAGCAAACGAGAAATATCATTGCAATAGACGAAGCTAACGTAATAAGACCACCAGAAAGCGTTCGGCTGTAGAAATCTTCATTAACTTTAGGATACGCATCGAGGTTACGTACCCTACTAAACACTCTATTCATAATCCCCATGGTGAAATTTTCAAACCAACAATAATTCCGATCTGTTAAAAATCACATTCAAATTATTACATATGTATTAAATTGAATATTGGCCACCTTTATTTCCATGCATGTGTTCTTTCATTTTCGTTGATATTAAGTTTAATAGCCTTATGTTGTGTGATATCCGGTGGCCGGAAAATGTTAGAGGACGATTTTATCTGATTTCCGGTGAAGTTTTCCGTTGATTCTGAATTGGATGGACTATATTCCGCCATTTTTGAGTTCTTTATTTGTATTTTTAATTTGTTTATAGTGCGAATTTTTTGGGGTCAAACAATTCAGTGGTAAATCTACGGTCACGCGCGTTTCAATAACGTCGAATGGATCTTTTATTTTTTTTCCTTTAATAATTAATAATGGTCATCAAGTTTACTTAAATTACAGGTTGCAACTTCTTTTCAAGGAAAATATTGTAAACCCTGTGAATTGGGCTAGTATTAATATTTTTTGCTTCTTACTATTAATGATGCTAGTTTACTACGGAGTAATTCTTTAGAAACTCCAAAAGCACAACCGACTCTTTGACTACCTCACCGATCTGTAGTTAAAAGAGATATGGATGCATAAGTTGAACATACGAACTCACCAATATATAGGAGCGTTTATCAATTTGGTTTATTGATTTTAAAGTTGATCGGTTACCTTTATTCGGCTTTAAAATTTCTAGGAGCAAAACCGAACCAAAAAGCAAATTTAAATTCAGTTCGATTTCAGTTAAAACTGAAAAATCAACAAAAATAAAATTTAATCAAGAATACCCTTCAACATATAAAACTACAAAATATACACGATAATACGATACAAAACTAAATAAATCTAACCATTAATAATTGTTATTTCTTAATCAAATTTGAGTTCACAAATCATGACACTATCAATATACGTGAACTTCAAAGTTTAAGGAAACATTTATTTTTTACAAACACATGATAGCTGAAAAATTTTAAGTTTTCAAAACACTAAACTCTTCAAATTTTCAACCGAATTTAAAAAATTACACAAAAACATATATATATATATATATATATATGTATCTATTAAAATTGAATTCAATTTTGAATTCGGATTTTCGGTTTAACTGAATTCGAAAAATTCAAAACCGAAAACCAAATATTAAATTCAGTTTTGGTTTTGCTCAATCCGAAAACCGTCTATCAAATTCGATTTGATTTCAAATTGATTTTTATTTGATTTGATATTCAAATTTAACGGTTTCAGACCAAATACTATACAACATGTAATTAAAGAGATATGGGTACATAAGTTTAACATATGACACCAGCCTTGGGTTACATGTCTCGTTGACGTTTCTAATAAATGGGTTGAAAGTGGTAATGTGTCTCATTACCAAATAAATTAATCTACTAAAAAATCAGATTTTTTGTTAATGACATAATAAAATATTAATAATTATATGTAATTAATTAAGTATGATATAATATTTAAAGAGAAGCAAAACTGACGTTGGGAGACCTTTATAAATGTGAGGTATGAAATGAACAATCCCAAAATATGGCAGCTTATCAACTAGAATATGGAACTGAGCATGCAGAATGACAACTGATGAGGTGCTACTCACATTAAAAAGAACATTATAGAACCAGAAATGACCAGTATTGGAAGTATTTAGGAATCAAAATGACACACCATATGAACATTTATGGACAAATTCTAGGTCAAAATTGGGCCACCATGAGAACTAGATACAGCAGATTATCAAGACTACACGGTCAAAACGATGAAGATACTCAAGGATGGACACCAATAAATACTAAAAACCCTGAGATTCACTACCATTAAACAAGCTTATGAGTCCATATCTGGACTCTCATACATTTATAGATTATATCTGCACACGATAAAAAAGTCACTTTGAAATCTAGCATGCCTGCCTAACGACAAGTTAGTTTTTTCCAGTGCTTGAAATCTTGTCATCTGATTCATTCTCCACTTCCTGACCAGATAGTTTATCGGCCACCATTGATTGACCTGTTGTTGATCCATGAACCTAGCAAATTGTACACAGGATAATCATTAGGCTGCAGTTCAATGGATTTAATTGAACAAGAATCCTGATGGCCAAATGGGTGGGTCTGCAGGTTGTGTCAAAGGTCAAAACGGATTCGGGTCGTAACACGTAATTTTTAGTGTTGGTAGGTTTTAGATTAACCCGCAAACAATTTATCACCTTTCTTAATTTATTAGTAACATGCATTAAATGTAAATGTACGACTATAAAAAGCAATCCAAATTGATTTAATAACGCGATATAGAAAGTCGTATACATTAAGATGACATTATGGGTGACTTTCAACCCAGTTCATTTGTTTCCATTTTAGGTTAACTTTTACCCCCTTTGACCTTTTTGTTTCTAGCTAAAAGTTACTAATTTTATCCCTTTGAACTGTTACAAAATACATTTTAGCATTCATTTTAACATTTATATCTAGAAAGCTGTATGCATTGTAGATACACTTTGGGTGCACTTCGACTCATTTGTCACGTTTTTTTTTCAATCAAATGTTTATGTTACCCAATTGACCCATTCAAGATAGCATATAGTCACATACCGAGTAATATAAATCGCTCCATTTGAGATATTAAATGGATTAAAATAGCCACTCTAACTCTGAGAAAAGGGCTTTGTTGCATCTTACCTTCACATATGGTTTGAGAGGTACATGAGTAGGTCTGTTAGATGAGTCTGAAGGCCTATGAAACAATAAATGCGCTATTGTCCGATCTATGGGATTTGTATCGGTTTCCATATCCATAAGGCCAGTGTATCTGAAACAAAACATTAAAATTTCAGAAAAAGGAATTTTGTATGCAATCTTACAAGACTTGTAATGTATGAGTGTACAAATATAAGGAAGAGAAGTGAAGAAAAAGAAGCCCATTATGACTATCATACAATTAAAACACACACACACACATTATGTATGTATATACGTATGCTATCCCTTACAATATTGAGATAGAGAAAGAAAACATACTTGTTGGTCCCTTCGGTCATTAAGGGGCCCGCAGTAGCTGCACAGTTTGTAGTGCTGTTACTCATTCCGGCATAGTTGTGTCGTTGTTCTGCACTTCTAGCCAAACGATACAAACTATCCCTTATGCATAACTTAGTCCTCAAATCCAACTGAAAAAGTACAAAGGTTTAGAACCCACAGCTTAAAAAAATTACCAATTAAATAATAGAAAATATAAACAAATTGTGTTCCGCGCATTACAATATAAATCTTTATAAAAGATTAATACTCATTGTCATAACTACGTGACAGAGCAGGTATTCAACAAGAATAAAATATCACGGGCGCCCAATATGAAATATCATGTCCGGTTACATCATGAAAGTATTAAACTGTATAAAGTCGTCAAAGTCAAAAGTCATCCTACCTGTTCCATAACCTGTTGGAGCTGGCGAAAACTAGAAGCTTCTAGAGAAATTTCGTCCAACTCTGAGCTAATGGAAGAACCTTCTCTTACATTTAATGAATCTAAATCTGCTGAAGCTCCTTTCCCGATTTCATCTATGTCACTTTGACTTTCAATCTTATATTCCTTACTAAATTGCTTTTTGGATGAACCCATATCACTTCTTGAAGCCTGAAACATTACACTCGTTTGTTTTTGGTTTCCACTAAATGAAGGCTGAAATGCATTAGAAGATTCACTTCGGGAAGGAGATGTGGGACCCTTAGTTTCAGATTTGATATCAGTGATCAGCAAGCCACCTGTCGTTTGCATTGGAGCATTATCATGAGCTTGATGCAGATAAGGACTCTGCATGTAGTCAACAGAATCGTGTCCTAAACTTTTATTACCAATTTCTTGAGGTTCTTTATCTTGTGATAAATTTGATAAACTACTTGGCTGTGAACACGGAAACTTAAGATCCATCTTCATGGCTTCTTCATATCCTCCAGCCGGATCTTCAGATGTAAACCAGACCAATTCATCGTCATTGCCTGTAACCCCTAGTCCAAATGACGAATCACAATTGCTGCACACACAAATAATAGGTATAAAATTATATTGTTCGTGATAACAATGGGAAAATGATACTTTACTTTCTTAACATTGAAAAAAAAGTGAAAACACATTTTATTTGAGGAGTACCTTAACATCGTGTCCACATCCTCGAAGTTTCCGATATCAGGCCAACCATAATATAAAAGATCATTAGATTCTTTACCATCACCATCATTCGAGAATAAGTTAAGATTATCTGATTGGGTGATGTGACTTGTAGGGTAACCGTACGAGTTACTATCAACTGCACCACGAGTATCTTTTAGGATTCCTTCATCTGTACATAGTTTAGTATCACCAGATTGTATACTAGGCATGTCTTTTGCTGAGTCACCATCACCACTAGCAGCAAATACATCATTAGGTGTATGAGACCATGAGTCTGTTTGCATCATGTTCATTTCTTTATTTAAGGTCTCAGAGTCTCTTTCTTGAGACACACCACCAGAAGCATAGATGTTGCCCTCATTGCTTTGAGGAGGTGTTTCTTCAGGTCGAGGCTTCTTACTGTTGCGACCCTCACCTTTATCTTCACTACCATGATAGTCACTAGGGTGTGGCACTATAGGATCACCATTACGTTCAAGGTCATCCCAGATGATATCATCAAGCTGTTACACCAGATACAAAAGTTTAGCTGCCATAACTTTAGATTATACAAAAGCCCCTACATACAATACACGAGCTTTTTTTTTTTTTACTTTTTCATGCTAAAAAAATATTCTTGAGGACAAAAAACATGTCTCCAAATCAAAGCTTTGCTAGTTGTATTCATGTCATGTTCTAAAAGTTTATGCAAACCAAGCCAGCTCCTAACGAGAATATTATCCACCTTTTACGTACTGCTTGAAAGACCTTAATCCCTATATGTTGTGGTAATTGCTAGGAAATGCATTTCTAAATCTTATCTATTTAAATTTTTTGATACTGCATCTCCCTTATTTCAAGGAGGGATAAAAAGTCTTAATGAAGGTCCCCTCAAAGGCTCAAGAGTCAAGGATAGCCATCTCTAATGGGTTATCCGTGGCTGAAAAGTTGATCTTCCGGCAACCCCAACTGGACTATGCCAGACCGCCCCAGGCCCACCTTGTGGGTGGTAAATCAAGCTCACCTAGCGGCATGTTCAGATGGTGGCTGAACCAGATCCAGTCTTGCCAAGGAACTTCAAAAATAAGGTTCCTCCATGGCTCAACTAGTGAACCCAAAATACTTTCAAATACCCCCATCTTCATAACCAACTAGGCTACAGAATGGTTTCGTTTTAAAGAAGATTGAAGAACATTCCATGAATATAGAAAGGTAAGAAACTCTTGGCCAACAAAACTAACAATCAAGGGTCCTTTGCACATACATGTCGTGGATTTCAGTACTTTTGATCCTACTTCCATTTGGAAAAGAAATACATTTGTTGATCAAATGCACTTATATACTTTAGAAAACATACAACTGTGTATAAGATACATACATGACATATTTCTAGCTAATCACAAGTCTTCTTCACTAATTAGAACTTTAATCGGTTAAAAACAGATATTACTCAAAATAACATTATAACATAAGTAAATGAAAATAAAAAATAAATTACCTCATAAATAGACAAGTCTGACATTCCTTCTAATTCTATCCAGCACTAATACAGCCCGCAAACCGGTCCACCTTCATATTTCGCCAAAATAACAAATAAACAACAAGATCGATAAATCGTGATATCCTCTGTTTTAGAATATTAAAATCCAACCAAACAAGAGTACTTCACACCTGAAAAAAATATAAAAAAAATAAATCATTAATACATATACCATAAAAATAGTTTTTTGCATCAACTATAACAGCACACTAATTATAAAAAATATCTGATTCATAGCTCGCAAATAAATTTTGAACAAAAACAAATAAACATAACTTCAAGTAAATCATCAATACACAAGTAAAATTAGGAAAACTAAGATAGCATAAAAACCGCAAATAATAATTTCTTTGCATCAACTATAACAACACATACTAATTAAAAACAAAATCTGGATTCATTGCTAGCAAACAAATTTCAGATTAAACAAAAATAACAAAACATAAGTTCAAGTAAATTTACCAGAAAAGTCAAAGTGAACACAGCAGCTGAAATTACAAACCCTAATTTTTTGGATCCACAGAAACAAATCTCGTAGGTTCCAGAGAGAGATGAAAAAGATACGATAATAATAATAATAAAAAAAATTTGGTTGGAACAAATAAGGGGGCGTTGATGGGGTGACACGTGGCAGGGGAGATCAAAATAAACAATTGGAAAGAGAGTATCAAGAAAAATTGGTGGACGAGGGAGACGGACGATATACGATCTGTTTCCATCGTATGATTGTGCCACGTATGCTTTTTAATTTCCACGTGGCGATGTGGGACCTGATGGCAGCCAAGTAGTGGCTCTTGTGAACTCTCAGTGGTCACGGTAGGGTCATGTGATTTGCTGTCTATTATTCAATTAATTAAATTATTTATTTATTATTTACTATTTATTTTATTTGAAAATATATAATATATAGTTTGAAATATTCTCCACTAAAAGGAACTTAGTAGCTAAATTATTGGTAATCGCATAATTAAGGTAATACTTTAGGGGTTAAAAGTATTTAGGATAAAAGTATGGGCTAAAGTTTCCCTTTATTATTTATCACATTACAGAATTTTAAATAACTAAACTTAGAAAACCTTTTTGGAAATGTTATCTCAAATTAATTAATCTATTCTATGAAATAAAATAAAATAAAAAATAGTATCTATTAGAGGTTCTTAGATAATACTATTTCAATAATTGATGCATCTATTTCACCAATAATTAATATGATAGAGTCAATTTAGTTTCAAGTCATCATCCATTGTTTTCAATCGACATATAATTTGCCTAAAAAAGTAGTCATGGTCTATTTTTATGTCCTAAAGTAGATAAATACTTTCTGCCTTCCAAATTTTAGAAGACGGCAACTTTGACCCTCTATACAAACCTAGCAAAATCAAATACACCCAAATGAAACTTGATTTATAATTTGACCCACAACTTTTCCCTATCCAAATTTCCCCCTTTTGTTTCCCCAATATCTCAAACAAAACAAAACCAAACCACAATCACAATGATGGTGATCCAATCCTGAAAAATCACTTGGAATAGTTGTAGCATATAAGCATGATGTAAGGCCTCATATTTAAATTATAAAATGGCTAAAATACTCTTAGATAATTGAAACATGCATGAAACAAACGTACACATATGATACTAAATGTCATGAAAGTTACATTGATAACAAGATACGACACAACTTTAAGAAACCCTGAGTCAAAATTGTTTTCTCTAAGTTTCTAAAACGCTTGTAATCAAGCAAAACAAATGACAAAGCCCGTCAGAGGCATCAAAAGGACAACATAATTGGTTATTGAACACACGAGCAATGTCAAATTATATGGTTCTCAATGATAATTTATGGCGAACGTGAATGAGAAAAAAATATTGGTAATGAACACAGGAAACAACAACATTATGACATATATAGTCACTTCCTCAAAAGCTTGTGAGAGAAAATCCGCTTTGAATACGGGCTGTTTCTTGAGATTGCCTTATGTGATTCAACTGCTTTCACCAACAAGTTATGAAGAGAGCCCTGTTAGAAAACTAGATAAAGTTATTTAACCGACTAGAGTAAAAGTGATAATTTCGACCAACTAGTATATGAATCTGTTGATTCGGTCAATATCTCACATTTTTTTAAAAAAAGATGCAATTGAAAACACGTGTCAAAGATGTCGATGGGCCCATGGGTCAAACGTGATAAAAGTCCTATATCATCTCATACAAAAGGGTTAAATTTGTACTAAAATAATGATTTTTTGGTAGTAGTATTTGATGCGCTAATTGTTTATAAGAATTCAAAAGTTTCTGATAAGAAGTGTTTCTGGTCAACCCAACCGGCTCATAAATATTACCTATTCGAATCGTAAACCATTTTAACCCGTTACTCAACTACCTGGTTTGCTATATCTAGACTGGACTAATGAATACTAGAAAGAGACCCATACCTCAGCAACACAAAGGGCGGTTTGGACAACATAATTGGCATGCGGATCTTGAAGCAACTGTTCAAAATGAGTAGCAGAGAGCAACTCATGGATGATTTTTGTCCTGGCATTGTCATCTAGCACCAATAAGCACTTTTCAACGACATGGCTACTGAATTTTTGTGTTGCTAGATGGACATAATTTCCTTCAAACTGAGTGATCAACATTGAGACTGAGGAAGGGATTTGTAACTCCAATATAGATTGTACAACATAGTTTCTACATAAAACATGCATAAATATGATTGTAGAGAATTTAAACATTGTAATATGAAGAAAATAAATTTCTTAACAAAATTGATGATTATTGGCATACCCAAATGCATCTTGAGCTAGAAGAAGCCCATTTGAAGAAATTTCTAGTACTAAGCGCTCTTGGTGCTTGCCGAATGAGTGATTTATGCATCTTTGCAATACACAACAACCATGTTGATGAGTAGCAATGTCGACACAGAACTTCGCAGCTGCTTTGAAAATGAACTGCCATAAAAAAACAAAGAGATCCCAATAGAAACTTATAGAAAGACCATTCTCTTTCAAGTTCTAGTATGGTCGTATACAATCAAGTGATCAAACATATATAGATTACGCCTAGTGTCATATATAGTTTCCACCGGTACAATTTTGCCAACATACCGGTGCTATCTTAAAATCAAATGGTACAAGTAGATAACAATGTACACTTATATTATTATTTTCTTACCATAAAGAATGCTACCAAATAAAATTCATGGTATGAACTTGCAACAAATTAAGAGGCAAGTCCAGTATAACTTATTGATCTTTGGATCCGAAAATCATTTGAATATTGGATCAGAATCAATGTTAACAATCACATATACAAAAGAGTTCAAACATAATTAAGTAACTAGTTCTTTCATGAAATAATTTTGAAGTTGAGAATTAATCTGTTGACCTCAACAGTCCAATGCAAAGCGCTAACTTTTAGGTCCCGACACAATCATGAATGTATGAACTACGTTTCTAAAAGGCAAAACATTAGTATTGTGATTCTTGTATTCCTGATCACCCAAAAGCTTAAAAATCAACAGGTCCATATATATCTCACTTAATTATGTAGAACTAGAACTCCAACAAGAAAACTAAAGTTGATGTCTTTAATAAAGCTGATGTTCAAACCTCATTATCTTCATTGCTAAGGCACTGCAAACATCGTTGAATAACATGGTTACCGTTGAGATCCTTAATAAGAGCGAGAAATCCTGGTTCAAGTGCAGATATAACCATTTTGATCTGTTTTCTTGTCTTGAGAGTCTCTATAAGCTTCTGCACCGCCCGTGTCCTTTTACGAACACAATTTTTTATATAAGTATGCTTTTAATTAGTACACGTTACAAATTTCTATAAGAAGAAGAAACTTACCCGTGAGGATTCAAAGAAATATGAACAAGTTCCCTTGGCTCATGAGTGACCTCCATTAGAATACACATTCTTTGTTCTTCATTGCAAACTTCCAAAAGTTTTTGCATAAGGTAATTTCCAAACGGATTAACCATAAGCTCATTCACATGCCCAATTGTCTCATTAAATACCATCTCTACATGTTCTTGATTGTCCTCGTCAAAAACTGATTGTATATACCGACACCCATTTTGCTCTTTAGCGAACATATATATGTACCCTTTGACATCAGCCAAAGTGTTACATTTTATGGGTCTCGGAGAAGACCTGTTTCCGTTTGATAAATTACCATTTTCACAAGCACCCGCGAATTGGGAGTGATTGCATTTCTTGTTTTGTCCTCTATAACCTCCATTTCTCACATGATTTACATTTTCATGACCTTGATTGATCAAACTATCCTCACTAGCTTCTAGCATCCCATTTCGTTGCAAACGATGTAAATTATTAGAAACAGCTAAATCCAAAGCTGGATTGCCCCTCTTGCAGCTTACAGGATACCGAATATTTAATACATTCCTATTAAAATTCGATTGAGAGTACAAAGTTTCAAGATTTTGTATGCCACGAGATTGTTGAAACCCCAAAAAAGGACTAATTTCACTATTAAAAGCAGGGTTCCTAGAAGAATTGGATTGAATGACACCATAATCTGAAAAGTGTTTGCTAAAATTGATTGAATTTGTAGTTTCTAAATTCTCACCAATTTTCTTCCTGAAACACGAATTTGGCAAAGTGGAACTGTAACTTCTATAAAGCATATGGGGTTTGGAGGTGGGATCATCTAGTCCTTTAGAGAAGAAACTTGAAAAAGATCCATTAGATTGAGGACTAGAACTTGCACTAGAAGGCAAAATACATGTATTCAGCTTGTAACTCGATGATGGGGTACCATGATACGTACCATACATCATACCATAATTCATGGTTTGAGATACAATAGGGTAATAAGATTCATAAACATCATTATCATTATCATTATCACTAACATGTGAAAAGTGATGATGATGGGTGATTAGTGATGATGTTACATGAGGGATCTCACCCAACAACATTTCCAGCTCATCATCATCTTTCATATTCTCATTAGCAATCTCAATTTGCTCAACCATCTTCAAATCAATCAAACAAAAAATGTACAACAACAAAAACAGAAACAGACCCAAAATCAAGAAACTCTTAAAAATCAAAATCCCAAATCAAAGCTCCAAACTTTATATCTGGGAAACAATCAAGAATCCCATTTTTATCATGTGTAATTTTTCAATTTTTGGGAAACTTTTTTGAGAGTTTGGTGAAGCATGCAAAGATGAAGAAAATATTGTATACACCAATACACATAGAGTATGTATGTTTTAATGTATAGTGTACATACCGGCTTTACTTATATGGCCTCACGCCATAATAGTTGGAGAGAGAGAGATGAATAAACACACTCACAGTGAAATTGTGTGAAAAATACAAAAAAACTTAGCAGAGAAACCATGAAAATTTAATGATCCCTCAAGAGTTTGATGCTGCCAAAAAAAGTATGTGGGTTTCATTTTATTTCTACACATGACCTTTTGCTATGTTAAAAAAGTAAAAAATAACAAATAAAATAAAGCCTTTGAAACTTTCATCCATGAGTTTGTTATAAAAGGAAATTTTCTTTTCAGTAACAAACCTTTCTAACTTTTTCCACTTTTAACGGCCGAAGATCCATTAAAAGGACCAAGAGGGATATATATATTTTTTGTGACAAAAGTACCCTTTCCTTTCATAGTGAATAATCTTTTTAATTTAGGTAAGTTATATCTAAGGGAACGGTACTAATAATCAATCAAACGTTCCTACTACGAATCTTCATAAAAAGGTAATTAAAGCATGTGCTTCCATTAAATATCTTGCGTGAAGCAATTATTTTAAAATTAAAATTTTAAAAATTTCGTTACTTAATTATAAAACTTTTGGTAATCAGTATTATAGCACTTTAATAAAATGAACAACATTGTCGATCTATTGAATTTTAAACACTCGAAGGATCTGTTTGTTATGGAGCATTTTAGAAATTTTAATTTTTAATTTTTAAACAAAAAATTATTATAAAAAATAAAAATTTTATTTGTCATGTACAAATTGTACCTTTATAATTCAATGAAAAGTTCAAAATTCCGAAGCTATTGAAAATAGTTATGAAAAGCTTAAAATTTAAGGTTAAAGTTTATAATTTACAGCTACTTTATCAAATATACCGGAAATAACTTAATTATATATTTGACACTAAATTCTTAAAACAGTATATCTAATTTAATGCAATAATTTTTTATTTTTGTTTTTTAAATACGTTTCATCAACCATGCACCATTGAAATTATTATTTTGGAATATGTTAAAAATTATTTACTACGAATATTTAGAAAAACGTGGGTGTTGAAACATCATCAGCTAAAGTTTTTCATAATATCAATTAAAGAATTGTTTGCAATTGTAGTATTTTTCTTTCATATAAAGAGGGGTAGTTTGGGTAATATGCGGGTCAACAATGAGAAATACGGAGGGTGAATAATTTGCGGGGGCCATACCTTTGATTTCATACATTTTCAGTCATGTTATTCATGTAGTATTTTCTTTCCAAACACTGTGAGCCACGTGTCTCCAAAAATTGTAAGCTTCCCACGATTTTACCGCATCTTCATTTTCTTAAGGAGTTGTTTGGTTTGTCCAATAGGACAAGTCACGGTGAAACGGTAATAGGTTCGGGTATAATAATGAAAAAGAGAATTAAAAGTAAACCTAATTTTTTTCATATAGGTTTGGAGTGTCCTCATTTTCTTGAGTTTGATACTCAAATTTTAAATTCAATCTCACATTTCAAAGATTATGAATGGAAACGAGATTCATACCTTCATTCTCATTTACATAAGTTAAACATAATCTTATTTTATGTCACTAATAATATGTAAAACGACAAATAACAAAATGTATTTTCAAATTTTAATTCTACTACGTACAAGAGAATTTTCGTGACCCAAAATCAACAACAACTCATGATTTGAGCATATGTTAGGTTATATTAGGTTAGTGTGTCCTACTCCGATTGTATCAATTTAACATATGATATTCATCTTTTCATTTCATTCACCATCTTCTAATTTCGTTCCCTTTCCTTCTCATGGCGAAAACCTTATGAAATCTAACTTGGGCTTCGTGTAGTTTAACTTAGATTCATTCACTCACTCACTTCTAAAAACGATTTTTCTTTTATCGTTATAGCATAGATTTGGTTTCACGTTAGCTAATTGATCACCCCACCTTTTTTTTATGTTAAAAAGATATAGAACATTGATAACATTAATTGTTTCACATCAATTAAACCATAACCGTAACGTTTTGATTGACAAAACAATCGATTTTATCAAACTCCCTAATTTAACGAATAATGACAGCTTATTCATCCGACCACCATTACTTTTTTCGGCAACGACTTAAGTATGGTAGAAAATTCTACATGCATAGATACTCTTGCTTTGAACGAGAGATCGGAATGAAAAACTATTTGTGTTTCAGTACGCTCTGCTATGTGTTTGGTGATGAATACTCATATCATTATTACCTTCTCTACTTCCAAGCGAATAGGTATCAAAATCATCCCTTTTTAACATTTTGCGAAGAAAGTGAGATAATGTCACTTTTTTCTCTATTTGTACTTTGAGGTAAGAAGGTAACAATAATCTACCTTTTCATCGTAAAGCGCAACGTAAAACATACTAATTTTGATGGATTTATTGTTTTCATTTTAATTTGGATTTTTGAACTCTTGAGTAAGCATCTATTTTTGGTAACCTAAAAATATAACTGAATCGCAGATGTTGTATACAGGTTTCTTGATATTACTAGAGCTTTAACTTTAGACAAGTATTTCGAAGCAACTTGACTTGTTTACAGTTTGCAAAAGAAGACATTATGCGGCTTATGGGTAGATGTTTAAATCAAATAATAATAATAATCTTATATTTACGCAACATAATTATACAAAATTTAAATTAATATACAAACTCATTTCTACGTTTTTCTATTTAGAAATTTAACTTTTTTATCAGATTTATGTTGTCACGAGTCAATAAACTAATAATTATGTATTTTTATGTCAGACTATATCAAATGGATTTTTATTTCATGTATGTTTTTTTATAATTGTTTTCTTATATTTAAGAATCGTTTTGTTATCCTTTTACATTATAGAATTTCTAAAACTTAAAATTTTGCTATTGAATTGTACTCTTTTTTTATTGGTGAATCATTTGGTTAGCTCAAACAAATTATAAGTGAAATTAATTTTCTCAATGGACGACATAACTTGTTAGTATTGTGGAGTTGTTAATTTATGAACATTATTAACGCTTTGTCTTTTCAGTAACATTATATAATTGTGAATCAATGTATAGTTTGTATAGTGGATTAACATTCTTTACTCATGAATGAAGGTATAATTCTTGGGTTGATGAATCGTAGCTTCAAAATGTTGTGACATAAATATATTGAATCAAAGTTTACAGAGCAATCATAGTATGAAAATATTGAATCATAATATGAATGATATTACAATCATATAATGTTTTAATGTGTAATTTTTATTCAAAGGGTTATTTTTATGAATCGAAGTATATGCAGACATAATTAATGGTTAGATCACTGGAACCAAAGTGTTAATTTACTGAATCAAATAGTTTAATCCATTGATTCAGGAAAGTAAACTTTTAATTCAACAAATTAACCCTATGATTCAGGAAAATAAACCTTTCATTCGGCAAATTAACTATTTGATTCGGGAAATTAACCTTTTGATTCAATAAAATAACCATTTGATTAAAATAAACTTTCTTTAATAATATTTACCAATAACATATTTTTCGGTTAGTTAACATTATTTTCGACAAATGTCAAAAAATAATAGTATTTACCAATAAGTATTAATCAAAATCAATGCAATAACTACTAATATTCAATTATAATTTTTTTATAACTTATAATATTAGTTGATAAATTTTGACAGAAATTGATAACATTAATCCCGACTTAACCAAAATGGATAGTGTCAGTTAAAATGATGGATAAATATGTTATTTCAATAATGTTAGTCAAATACACACTGCTGATAACATTTGTCAACTTTATTTTCACTTTGCAACTTATTTTTATTTTGACAACATTAAGTCGGGATGAATGTTAACAATTTTTTTATATAATATTCATTAATTAATGTTATAACTTACATAAAAAATTCATCAAAAAAGCTTAACATTTATGCTATCGATTCTGATTAATATCTATTAAAAGTTTTGTTTTTTACATTTGCCGAAAAAACTGTTAACTACCCTGAAAATCATGTCATGTTTCCCCCCTTTTCTCCCAATATCATTCTTTTAAAAAGAACGTTATTAAGTTTATCACTTAACTTTTATCGGTTGATGTTCTTTCAATTAAGTTAGTAAAATACACGTTGCTGATAATATTCGTCAACTTTAGTTTCATTTTGGTAACATTAAGTGATGATGAATTTTAACGTTTTTTGATCTAATATTCATCCATTTATGTTGTAATTTATAAGAAATATTCATCAATGAAGTTTAACATTCATACTATCGATTCTAATCAACATTTTTTAAATTTTTTTATCTTTTTGGTTTTTGTCGAAAAAAATATTAACTACCCAAAAAATATGTTACTGGTTCCATTTCCTTCGAGTTTAGAGTTTTCCTTTGGATCTTATATATATATATATATATATATATAATAAATATGAATTATTACATTTGCAATCACAGAGCATATATCGCTGAATTCAATATTTCATTATTTTAATTTGATATCAATTAGTTTATTTTTTAAATTAAATTTCAATGGATGCAAGAGAAACATATTTAATTGGATGAAATACGGATGCATCTTACATATACCTAGACGTTCTTATAAACAAGAACAAAGATCAAGCAAAATACATGCAAAACGAGGATGCATCTATATGAAAATAACAGAAGTTTACTTCTTGACAGCAAACTTAATCATATACACTCATTCTTCACAAAATCAAATCGAGCAAAATTAGCGTGGATGCACCCGAGAGTTCTAGCGATGAGCATGGATGCACCCGAGAGTTCAAGCCGTTAGCGTGGATGCATCCGAGAGTTCGAGCCATTAGCGTGGATGCATCCAAGAGTTCAAGCGATTAGCATGGATGCGCCCGAGAATTCGAGCAATTAGCGTGGATGCATCTGATGGCCGATGGTGATACTCGATGCACCGGCGAGTCGGAGACTAGTATTTACAGTCAGCAACAATCGTCATTCACCATAGAGCTGGATTACAATTGGCGGTTGTCTGGCCGTGATTGATGGGCGTTTTCTCATTGTTTTGCGCGGTGACTGATGGATTGATGATGGGTTTGTTGCACTCACCAGTAATTGTTTTAATTAGAGATGAAGAATGACCATGCTAGACAAATAAAGTAGCATAAATTCAGAGAGAGAGTCAATGATAGAGTTAAAGACGATAGAATGATTAGCGTATAGATGATAAGTTTTAGGGATGTAAGTTTCCATCTGTGCTCTTATTAATTATTTTTAATTCTAAAAAGGCCTTAAATTTTTGTAACCACGATGTAATGCATGGATAGCCCAGATTTATTCTTGCCAGTTTGTTTTCATAAGAACATTTTTATATGATTGTTCATATATATATATATATACGAGAATGATTCATACGGAAATTTCAAATTCTGGTGACGAAGGGAAGCAAATCTCAGCTATTGATTTCATTATTTATAACATTCATTCCAGATGAATATTAACTCATATTTTGTTATTATACATCTATGAATGTTACTTAACATCATTTCTTGATGAATTTTTAGTGATAACATTCACCCATAAATGGTATAATCAATGTATAATAACATATATAAGTTAATATTTATCATAAATTAATGTTTTAAGAATATTAAGTTGAAATTTTAACTAACATTCATCATAACTGAATGATAAATGTCAATTTTGAGAGTTTTTTGTTTAAATTGTTTGATTAAATGATGTATATCATCGATTCATTTATATTTCAAGCTTTAATTTGATGAATTTTGCTTGAAAATCATGTTTTGATCATAAATGGGTATTTGCTTCTCTCCTTTTTTTTTTTTACTTCTCTCTTGATCTCCACCCTATATATATAATATAATATATGTACTTTAGGGACGAAGAGTGAATTAAAAAAATGGGTTAAGAGACCGAACTACAAAAAGTCCTACCTATAAATAGAGAATGAAACAAGTGACATATTTTAGGAACGTGCAATGTAATTTACTCTAATTATCAAAGTACATACGAGTAATATATGTGAAAAATCAACTCCTTATGGAAAATATAAATATAAATATAATAAAAATAATATAAAAATAAAAAGATATGATAAGATTTTGGACTTGGACTGATGTAAACAAGTGCTCACGTATTTTATGTTTCATTTTTATCATGAGATGTGAGCTTAGACTTGGACTGATATATAAGTATATGACTATGACTATATTATTGGGTTGGTTAGTGGCCAACACCCCCTAACCCCTTACTGGCTTAGCTACTGAAAGTTTTATATATTTGAATTATTTGAAAATTATAAGTTCTTAATTTGTACTCAAGTGTAGACACTTGATTAGGATATTTTGTGATTGTTTTTGATCTTTTATTTGACCAATCTTTGAAATATTTATTTTGTGATGTTTGAACTTTTCACTTTTTGTGATGGAATATGATCAGGTCTTTTCAACGTTCAAACCTTTTAATTAGTAGTCACTTTTTATAAATCAGCATCTTATAGTTTCTTTAAATAAGCTTATCTATATCTATATATCTATATCTATATCTATTACTAATATATAATGTATTTTTATATTTCTTTTAAGATAGAATTGACTAATTTGCCCTTATAATTACTAAGAAATTTTTTAAAAATTCATTAAAATGACTAACATACCCCTAATTATTAATTATTAAATTCTCATTAATACAAACATTATTAAACCATAAACTAATTAATATATGACATTTAATTAACATATCCCTAATTATTAATTATTAAGTTCTCATTAACACAAATATTATTAAACCATAAACTAATTAATATGACATTTAATTTAACTTAAACTTCTCTACATATACACACTATTACATTTAAAGGTGCGAAATGGGGGGTGGGTCGGGTCGGGCAGTTTGGCTAAAACGGGTTTGGGTCACAACAGGTGCGGGTCATAACGGTTTCGGGCCAAAACTGACGTACATAATTAAAAATTTTGTGGCTTAAGTTTTAGTTTCAACTTGAACTTATTAGATATGTATCTTAATTAACTCCAAAAAGAAATTACAAATAAAATTGCAAAAGAATATGATTACTACGTTTTAAAAATAATGAAAATTGCAAAATAAAACAATATTTCAAAAAATTTGTTAAAAAGTGATTTTTCTACTTATAAAACAGTATTCTTCGTGTATTGTAATGTAGTTTTTATTTTTAAAATATTTCAGAAAACACAATAATGTGTATCGAATTAATATGAAATTAATAAACTTTTCCCGCTTCATTGTGCGGGTATTCTGCTAGTATACTATAAAACATTTAGCTATTTTATTTTTAGTAATCTTAATTTCAACATTTATATATTTAGCTTTTGTAATTTTTATTATTCATAAAATTTTCAATTAAACTCATTTATCCACTTTATTTACCATTAATCTATTATAGTTAATTTTTCAAGTCTACACATGAACACGAACAAGAAATATGGTTATTACCATCATCGACTTGTTGTTTTATTTGGCTGCATAGCGATTAATATGTTAATTTCAAACAATTTTTTTCCCACAACGTCTAAATTAATGACATAAAATCAATACCTAATTAATTGTTTAAAAATATAAAGTTGATTTGGATCGATACATTTAATCAACATACTAACACACACATGTATAAATTACCACATAAACCATTAGACTACACCGAAAAATATTTCAATGACGACATTAATTTTTTTTTCTTTTAGAACGTCAACTCTGCAATCTAACTGACATATTTTTTCCTTGAACCCACAAACTCTTGATTAATGAGTTCCTTTCATACCGCTAGGGTAAAGGCCTTTTGGTAATTGACGACATCAGTAATTCTTTTTAAAATATTACCGCTACATTACACAGATATTACACTAGTCAAACTAATATATATACGAAAAATAAAAGTAAAAATAAAAATATAAAATAACACCCCTAAAAAATTGACTATTCTCAAGTGTTTTCTTCAACCAGGTTCACTGAATTTCAAACTTACCCAACCCGAATGACATCAACTCCCAAGTCCCAACCAACTCCTACTTACAAAGTGAACGCTCCAAACACGACGCGCACACACTTTGGTACCTCCGTCATCTTCACTCCTAACCACCGAACTAACCGCCACCTTCCGCCACATCGGAAACATCGCCATCAAACCACTTCCTCCTCAAATACCCCCAAATTCCAAAACCCTAGGTGCATTTTTCTTCAATGGCTTCTTCAACTCTCTCTCATTCTCTCATATCTCCACTCAATTCTCAGTCCCAAATCTCTAATCGAACCCCTCAAACTCTTACATTCAATCGATTATCAATTCCAAGAATCTCTAGATCCAAATTCAAAACCAGTTTAGTTGTCAGTTGTACTTCAGCTGCAAGTGATAGTAGTTCAAAAGATGAAACCCCAATTGAACTCAGTATGTTTTTAATTTTAAAAACCCAAGCTTTCTCTGATGGTTTTTATGTGTTTAATGACTTGAGTTTCTATTTTTGTCTTCAGGGTTTCCTGCATATCCTACGGTTGTTGATATCAATCAGATTCGTGAGATTTTGCCACACAGGTCTGTTCTCTTTTCTTGATTTCCGATTTGATTTTGTTTTTTTCTCTTCCCATTATTTTCTTTGCTGAAGTTTTGAACTTTTGGTGGAAATTATGATGCATTGTTTGATTTATGATTCGGTTTCGTTTTTTGATTGTTAGTTATAGTTTCCATGGTTGTTCGTTACTAAAGTTTCGAACTTTTTGTAAAGATTATGATGGATTGTTTGATATCTGAATTATAATATGGGGTTTCGTTGTTTGCTTGTTTTTGGTCGTGCCCATGTATTTTTTGTAAGAAAATTTTCAACTTTATCTAAAAATTATTATTATTATTATTATTAGATGTAATATATGTAATGTTTTGATTTCTGATTTGGGGTTGTTTTTTGTAGTGTTCATGTTTTTTCCTTAAAAAGATTTAAATTTATGTACAAATTATACTGTGTAATGTTTGATTTTAGATTCGGGGTTGTTTTTTGTAGAATTCATGTTTTTTCTGTAATAAAGATTTGAACTTTATGTACAAATTATTATATGTATTGTTTGATTTCTGATTTGTGTTTTTGTTGTTGTTGGCAGATTTCCGTTTCTTTTGGTGGACAGGGTGATTGAGTACAATCCAGGAGTTTCAGCAGTTGGGATCAAGAATGTGACTATCAACGATAACTTTTTCCCTGGTCATTTTCCTGACAGACCAATTATGCCTGGTGTTCTTATGGTTGAGGTACACCTTTACAGTTCTTGTTCAAGTTCACATTTTATTTATATTGGGGTATCTGTTATTTTTTTGGGTGTTGGACTTATATACAGTTCTTACGCCATTTTTGTATTCAGATTATCGTTCATAACTAAGTGGTCTATAAAGTTCAAACATTACATATAATAATAATAATTTTACCAACAAAAGAAAAAGAGTAGGTGCCCGAAAAGTAGTGATATCTTTATAAAAATGAACGGATAAATAACCAAGTGGTCTTTAAAGAAGCTAGAGCAAGGCCTGATTGAAAATGAATCGAATTATTAATTGTGTCATAAAGGCCCTTATGTCCACGTCCCAATCGCCCTCCCGGAGGGATATGTGCATCTAAAAGATCTTTCATACTGTGCCCAATCGCAAAATTAGTGCTATACATATTCCCAACAATGAGAAAAATAAATGCAATAGCTAAATGATGATGAGCCACATCAGTCAGCCATAAACTTTGGGTTTGTGGATGGAATCCCCCGAGAAGGGTTAAAATAGCAGTTCCTGCTCCTTGGGAGGTACCAAATAAATGACTGCTTGAATCGGGTTTTTGAGCATAAAGATTCCACTGACCTGTAAAAAGTGGGCCTAATCCTTGGGGATGTATTATCATTATTTTTAGGGCACCTTTTTCTTTTTGTTGGTAAAACGCACTAGTGGTCTGAAAAGAAAATTAAGACAGTAGTAGTTTTAGGCACTTCTTATTTTGACAATAATAACAGAGGGTCTTGCTATTTAAGGTCAACTATTTTTATATGCTACTCATCAACACCTTTGTTTCCATGCTTGTAGCAATTGGTATAATTTTTAATTCGATAAACAAACCATTCATGTAAAGTTGTAAAATTTTTATCTTCAGATTAAAATGAGCCAATGTGTTATCAAAAGTCAAAATGCATGTGTATATTACTACCAAAAGGGTAATTAACAGAGTTGTAGATCTATATAATAGATGTTAATTATGACTAAATCGACTAAAATCAGAGTGTTATTCCACCCTCACCTACCATGTAGCAAATTAGTCAAAATTTTATCTATGGCCAGTTTAAGTTGGGAGATTTATGTATCTCTTATTCATGAGAAGGGGGGAGGGGGATAAAATGGGTGGTTTGGGTAACAAGTTTGGCTCAAAAAGGATGAGTTTAGTGCGGGTAGGGTTGGGTCGAACCACGGGCACTTTATATTAGGATTTTTGTGTTTTATAGAAAATAACCTGTTTCAAGTGATTTATGAGGTTGTACGCGTTTGAATACATTTCAGATGACTTTCATCCACTTTGACCCACTCAACCCATTTGCCCGCCTGAATATTTTAGCTCAACTCATTTGGTGGGTAACCCAAAATGGTGGGTAATGGAGTATGGGCCACTAGTGGGGAATGATTGAATATATTATAGGTAACCAACGATAATTATTTAATCCCTTTGCCACTCCTTATGCCCTATAACCCCCAACCAAGCACCCCCTAAAATTGTCACCCCTGGTCCTCAACTATCATAATTGCATTTCTGGAAAAACCAGAAATGTAATGAGTTGTGAAAATAATATAAAATTAAGCTAAGTAGCTCGTATAGGCTTGAGCGTGGCTCCAATTGTTAGAGGCTTGGGTTTGGCATATAGATTTAGTCTTTTCTTTTTGTTCTTTTCTTGTAAGTGATGAAAAATCATTTGAAAAAAGAAAATCAGCAAAGAAGTTTTCTTTATTTGATTTGAAAAACTAAAATATGTTTGGGAATATTTGTTTGTAGGCAATGGCACAAGTTGGTGGTTTGGTAATGCTGCAACCAGAAGTGGGAGGGTCACGTGACAGTTTCTTCTTTGCTGGCATTGACAAAGTGAGGTTCAGGAAACCAGTGGTGGCTGGAGATACTTTGGTTATGAGAATGACACTCACCAAACTTCAAAAACGATTTGGAATCGCTAAGATGGACGGGAAAGCGTATGTTGGAGGTGAGGTGGTCTGTGAAGGTGAGTTCTTGATGGCCATGGGTAGCAGTGAGTGAGTTCTTTCGTTTTGTGTAACATCTGCGAATTGAAGTTTTGCATTATTTGAGCCATTTTTCATGCTTTTCTATTAGAACCTGTATTGAGCAAGTGGATCCAATGGATTCTTGTAAGACCCTGTTCTTAATTTAATCTTTGATGGGAGGATTATCGTGATATTTTTAATGCAATGAGATTCCTTGTTTCGGTCTCGTTTGTTAACATTAGAAGGTTTCTGAAATCACAGTTGACGTTTGCTTAAGATTTGGAGTTTTCAACCTTTTGATGGGTGTTTGGATATGCCTTTGAAATTAATTATTTGACTGAAAAATCCAAATCACATAATCAGGTGTATAAAAAAATACACAGTAACAAAAGTAGCGTTTGAACGTGTTTTTTGTGGTTTGAACTCTCCGTAGCGATTCACTGAGTCAGTCTGAACATTGTATTCCACATCAAGTTTTGTGAATACTGTGATTTCAATCTACTAGATGACAAGGTTGTCGGAGTATTTTGCTAATTCTAATTGTTAAGTAAATGAATACAAAATTGATCAAAAAGGGCATGCATTTGAACAAAGAGGATAGTTTATGTAAGATGGAAGAAAGCCCTCTTTAGTTGATGTTATAGTAGGGTAATTAGGCAAATTTGAGTTCATTCTCTGATAAATTCCTTTCTTATAGCTAATATATATAAACCTTACTATCCGTTGTTTTTAATCGGAAGAAAAACAATTTATAAATCCGAACATCTAAAAACTCAGTGTAAAATGCAAATCCAAACACCCCTTAAGCGTCTTGATCCATTTCTACCAGCAACAACTGATTACTTTTGTTCATCAGTGGGCTTTACTCGATCGGAAAGTAGCATATATGATCTGGGATTTCTCTAAATAAATAGATTAATTTACATGTTACATTACACAATCACTTCTTATAAGCCAAGAGCTCCTAGTGGTGTTTTCCCTTGCCCTGCCTCAAAGTAGAAAATTAGCATTGCCACCATCGCTAATCTTGCATGCTTAATTTCAGCCAACTTCAGTCTATCAAGCTTCTCGGTATCCGGGACATAAACTCCGTTTTGAATCGTGCCTGCAAAGCTCAATGGGTCAAAGAATTTGCCACCTGGATAACCTTGTTCTCCGGTAGCATTAGCAAAGTTCTCGGCAGTTTTGGACCATGGGGTAGCCCAATCAACTGATTGTGATTCAGGATTGAAGAAATCAACCCATCGTTTGCTCTCAACCCAACCCATGAGGAGGAGTTGGGTTCCCAGAAGAGTTCCGAACGAGAATGGTGCAATGGCGCCTGGGTCAGCTCCAGCTTCGAACCATGGGATGCCGCTCCATGCTTGGCCAACAAAGATACCGAGGACAGCTGCCATAGCCCATCGCCCGTGAATGAGCTCTGCTTCCCTGTACCATTTTAGAAATGCTGGGTCCTTGCCTAGACCAAGTGGGTCGAACCCGAAGTCTCCTGGGAGCCTGTAGTTAAATTGTATCCGTGAGAATTGAAGTATTTTATTAAACCCAAGTCATCTGGTTTGGTAACGGGTCAAACTGATTTGGTACCAGTTAAAATTGGTGGGTTTACCAGAAACCCTTATGTCAAAAATAAGTGTTCATTCGCTAAAATGCACAAAGTTTTTGGAATATGCAATTATTGCACTTATGTAATATAGAAATATTAAACATTCGTTTTGAGACGGGGAGTAAACTGTTAGTTTGTCAAATATGATTACGAAAGTTTCATTAGTATTATATTAGCAATCTAATTATCTGAATGATATGATTTGTGTGGTTTTGTGAATTAAAACATTTATGTGATTTTTTAATAAGTTTCACCCATTCTAGCTAATTTTTTTTCCCAATATTCTTAAATTCGCCTTCAGATCAAGTTATTCATATGTAAGTGGTTCAACGTTGTCACATTTTCAAACATAGAGAAAGCAGGAGAACTCACGAGCCATCGAGCCATTCAGGGTCGATAAGGTTGCCTCCACCTTTAACAGCAGGGATCCAAGATTTCTTTGGTGCAACAGCTGCCGTGACGACGAGCCGCTTAGGAGCGCCAGCCAACGCGGCAGCACTGCCAGCTGGTACAGATATCAGGGTTTGGCTCCTCTTTCCACCAGACAAGAAGTGTGATCCCAGTCCATTAATCACAGCAGATGATGAAGTAGCTGCCATTTTGGTAAAAAAACAATATACTAGTTGATGAGAGTGTGCTTTTGGGTGTTGTAATTGGGTATGAAATGAAATTATATGTTGATGATATCAAAAGAGAAGAAATGAATGGAGCCACGTAGGACCAACTGAAATCTTGGATAGATTTGTAGCCAATCAAATGCAAGGATAGTGATATCCGTATGCACCCTTCATCCGGCCACTTGTAAAATGTAGCGACTTACAAGTTACAACATCTCCAATGCACACACAGAAAGCTTTTTGTAATGAGTACTATAAGCATCAAACTGATGAATAATTCAATTGAACACTAATGTTTAAATATATTAGTTTAATATAATTCGTTAAATTAAATTAAATAACAAGTATTAAGTATTTAACAAAATCCCATGCTCATAAACTGTTTCTTTAGTAGGAGAGGACCCTTATCCACTCGGCCCAAAGCCCTAGCCCAAATATTGTATTTGAAAATATGTCAATTGTCCAGTTAAAACTCTTATTTCTATTTCTATTTTTTATTTTTATTATTATATTCCATTAATTAAAGTAAATCTTCAAATCATACTTCATTTAGGATTTATTATTTGTAAATTAATTCATTACATCACGATGTTCATATTAAATATTGTTGCATATACAGCTACATGTTCTCTAAAATATGAATAACCAAGCTCTTTAGTAGATTAATTTCTATAACAACATATTGAAAAGGGTAGCAACAAAATTTCAAGTATAGCTCTTCAATAAGTCGGTATGAAAGATGGTCATTTTTAGAAATTATAGTGTATAATTTTTAACAGATATTATATCAAACAATTGTAGCTTTATTTTTTGAGATTTATTATTTGGTTATATATTGAATTTTACATTTTTGACTGTGCTATGTAACTACTTTTTAAAAGTGTTATGGTATGTATTGAACTTTACAATTTCATATATTGTATGTAAGGGGTGACTGGATGAACATGTACCGAGTTTTTTCTCTTGAAAAAATGTCTATTTATGTACTGGACTTTGTAAAAAATGTCTATTGTATGTCGAACTTTGTAAAAATGTCTATTGTATGTATCAAAACCGGTGGTTTCCGGTCATCTGGTCACCCATTGCATACAATATACGAAATTGTAAAGTTCGATACATACAACACTTTTGAAAGGTGGTTACATACAATTGTAAAAAGTGTAAAGTTCAATACATAACCAAATAATAAATTTTTTAAACAACAAACCTATAAACCTAACTCACTTACATACTATGTAGAAGTAGAGTCAACAAATAATATATACTCGTTATTTCAAGTGAGCCTTGAACTCTCAATTTTTTGATTGAAAAGTCTCTCATAGTGTTCAGCCAAAGTCTCTTTTATAATATACTGCATTGAATTTAAGTCTTTAATTAAGAGTTGAGGACATACTTAAAAAGGTAAAATGGTAATTTGTTATCTATTATTTTTAAGTGATTAAGACTTTTAACTCAAACCTTTTATTATATAATAAAATTAATAAGTATTAGTGTATAATTAGTATGGAAGACGGTTATAATTTTGTAGAAACTATATGTCTTTTGAGAGATATTTATATCGAACAATCGTAATCGACATCTCAATAAATATTAATATGTTAGATTAGTTACATATGTAATAAATAAATATGCATTACACAATCTATAACCGACATTAATTATAATATATTAACTTTTGTAATAAATTGTATTGAAGTTAAGTGTTTAATATTAAAGCAACATACTTTAAAAGGGTAAAATAGGATAAGATAATGATATGTTATCTACAATTTTTAAAGTGATTAATACCTTTAGCTATAACTCTTTATTATATAGTAAGTATGCATATAGATATAGTTTACAAAACTCTGTATATCTTGGTAACTAAACTTTCACCCATTTTTCAAAATGTTCGAAACGTATTCTAGTATTGCGATAATACTAAATAATATTTATATACAAGTGTAAAAGCTAGTTTTTAAAAAAAAAAAACACTTCAAAATAAAATATGATTGATTTTTAAAAAGTTGACCATATAATACACGTACATCTTCTTCATTTCACGCTGACTTAATTAAAAGGTAACTTAAGGAATTAAAGAAGTGGTGCTTACATGACGAAGACTTTAGTACGCAAGTGGTTTTATAACAGATGCTAAAATTAACTATAAAATTAGTGACTAGACATTGTTGTAAAACGTAACAATGAAAATTAAAGCACGTATAACATCATCCTTGATTTATATTAACTCAATCAATGATATATCATTATCCTTGTTTACACTACGTTGGAATATATTTATATATATTAATTTATTTTTTTATTGACGGTCTATAAAACATTTGTAGGTGCCGACATCTCCGGCCGTTGGCTAAGTTGACTTGGCTTACCGTCCATGTTGAGATAAAACTTTTAATTTAATTAATTAAATTAACAATATTTTAATTTTTTTTAAAAAAAAAACGGTTGTTAGATGTTTGTGGTTTAGTAGTGACATATAATTGGACAGTATGCTAATTATGAGACCCTCTTATTCCTCATTTTTATCGCCTAAGGGGTAAAAGTCTTGTGTGGTACTCGAACTTGAGACCTCCCATACCCAAACATCCCATTTCCAAAGTTCCATAAGAAAACCTTGATGGCTAACTGAACTAGCCCAGTTAATTGCAATATTCTAAATTAATTAATTAATTAATTTACAATATTCTAAACTAACTTAAAGTTTGCAGTTGAATTAATCGCTTTAATATTAGTGCATGAAAAATAGAAAACGCAAGCAAATAATTTACTACCATGACACACTTGTAAATTGGAATCGACGTGAGAAATAAAATAATATTATTAAAAATAATCCTAAACCTACCATAACACATGTTTATTAGTTATTGGTGCTTCTTTTCTTGTTCCAAATGAATAAACGATCTAAACGCTTTCACATGACACATATACATATTATTCTAGTAGGTTAATTTGGTGTTGGCATGTATCACCTACAAATAATATCCTCATTATTTTATTTAATAATATATTTGAGGTACTTAATTGGTATATAATTTTGGTAATAATTTAACTAGTAGTCTCGTATTTGACAAAATATATAAAAAGTTCCACCTAAAATGAGTTGTTGACTAAAATATTGAGGGCTAGTTATGAAGCAAACTAAACACGTTACTACCAATTCTGCATGGTATATCAAGTTAATTAAATATATCATAATCATAACATAACACAATTTTATACAAAAAGCTCTCCAAAACACTCTCATTTAGTAGCTATTAAAGTTAGTTTAATTATTTAAAGATTGTCACATTATTTATTTGTTTTTCTTCTTCTTTACCTTGACCTTTGCTATTGTCTTACTTTTATAACTAGACATCTCAAGGCTTGTTTAGCATGCATGTATATGTATCATCTTTTATTGTCTTAAGATAATAATTATTATTAAATTAAAAATAATTTATTAGCTTTCTATTTTACTTTGATTACCTAATTTAACAAAACTTGATTACTAAAAGTTTGTCATTAACAATAAGTTATCAAACTACAATCATTTTAATAATAACTTTTAGTTGACAGTCTTAAAATTATGGTTAACAAAATTAATAAAATTAAATATATTTTAAGTATAAAATAGATAAAATGAATAACTTACTATAATATATAAAAATATTAACTTATATCCTTTACTAAAATATAACACTTTAACTTCAATCATTATGAGAAATTACTTTTTAAACATTATTGTAAGTTATTCTTAAAGTAACATAGCATTTTTTTTTATTATAAAGATTATGGTTTAGGTTTATAAATTAGTTAACTTTAATGTGAAGTTTATATTTTACAAATTTTAACTACTATTTAATATTTTATTATAAGTTTATTGTTGCCTAAATTACCTTTTTGAGGGTAATAAAGTTTCATCAAAACATAATAATTATAATTATCAAATATACATGAAAAAAATAAAATTTAAAACATTTTAACGAGACAACATATCTCTACTAGTGTTGTTAAATTATTATAAATTAAATTAAATTAAATGAAAACGGTATGATATTTTGTATTAATTTATTTTATTTATAGAAAAAATGATTATATAATATACGGAGTATATTTAATTTAATAAGCTATAAAAATGGATATTAATTACCTTTACCTAATGATAATTATAGGGGTATCAATTAATTATTAAGGGTTTAAATAATAGTCGTAGTAAATATTAGTGGGGTACATTCAGCCTTGTGAAAATATTAAAAAGGACACTGCTCTCTGAAAATAAATCAAACCAAAACAAATGTAAGGTCACAGATGGCAGACTGTGACTGAGTGATGAAGTAACAATTCCGGCGTTTTGTCATATCCTGGATCCCTATATTCTCTCCATATCTATCTCTCTCTCTATCTCTATCCCCCAAAACCCAAATTCTTATCTCTTTCGATTACCAGGTATAATTTTATCACTTTTACTTTCGGTTTTTGATGTTTAGTCTACGTTTCTACAATCAAACCGATTCAATCTTCATTCCTCATCCAATTTTGTTGTTAATTTGACCCGATCTATCTATCTCCATATATCGCCTAAATGTTTAGCTCTAGAGTTGCTTTTAATGAAATCACAGTTTGGCCGAAATTTTAATCATATAGATCGATTTCTGATTGTAATTTTACTGTGTCTGACTTTTATGTTGCTGATTTATGATTTATCACTGATTTAACTCTTTTAGGTTAGTAGTGATTTTAGGGATTCATGTATTGCAATTTGTGATTTAGATTTAAAATTTTTAGTTATTGTAATCCATTTATCACGCAACTGCCATATAACAGTCTGGTGGTTGGTGAAAATTAAAAATTTCATAGATTTATGAGTTTTTTATTGTTATAATTGCTAATTTTGCAGTAGAAATTGCATGTTCTTTTGGTATTCAGATTAGATGCATAAATTTATATCGTTAGTCTAACAAGCAGTGCAATATGCAGGTGAGGTTATGCGGTCAGCGATATGATTAGAAAATAGACAGTCACTATAAGCGATATAAATTATCTTCATCTTGATATACATAAAAGATATTTTGATGGGAGGTTTATTGAGCTTAAATAATTCTAGACCGACCGAGACATTTCACGTTCCGCAGAGCGAATCTTGTAAGAGGCAGAAGACAGCATCAAGTTGTTGGGATGATAAGCCTCGTCTAATTCCCAGTCTTCCTGATGAAATATCGCTCGAGATTCTCGCCAGGCTTCCAAGAATTTGCTATTTGAATGTGAAAACGGTGTCACGCAGCTGGAAAGCTGCAGTAACTAGTCAAGAAATTTATAAGGTCAGGAAAGAACTAGGTACTACAGAGGAATGGCTTTACATTTTGACTAAGAATCAGGGCGATCGGCTTTTTTGGCATGCATTCGACCCGATTTCTAGAAAATGGCTAAAATTGCCACTTATTCCGAATGTGCCTACAGAAGATGATTATAAAAGAGGCTTGTCTGATTCTCGGATGTGGAACATGGTAGGATCAAGTATTAGAATTGCAGATGCAGTGAGAGGATGGCTTGGAAGGAGGGATGGTTCAGATCAAATCCCGTTCTGTGGTTGTGCTATTGGAGCCGTTGATGGCTGCCTTTATATGCTGGGCGGGTTCTCTAAAGCTTCTGCCATGACCCGTGTATGGAAATATGACCCAGTGTCAAATTCTTGGAGCGAAGCAAATCCCATGTCTGTGGGTAGAGCGTATTGCAAAACAGGTGTGTTGAATAACAAATTATTTGTTGTTGGCGGTGTTAGCAGGGGTCGTGGTGGATTGACACCACTCCAATCTGCAGAGGTATATGATCCCGAAACCGAGTTATGGTCAGAAGTACCAAGCATGCCGTTTTCAAAAGCACAAGTGTTACCAACAGCTTTTTTAGCAGATTTGCTTAAGCCAATTGCAACGGGATTAACATCTTACAGAGGAAAACTATATGTTCCTCAGAGTTTATACTGCTGGCCGTTTTTTGTTGATGTTGGTGGTGAAGTTTATGATCCTGAAACAAATTTATGGGTCGATATGCCTACAGGCATGGGTGAAGGTTGGCCTGCTAAGCAGGCAGGAACCAAATTGAGTGTGATTGTTAATGGTGATTTATATGCATTGGATCCTTCTAGTTCTTTAGAAAGTGCTAAAATTAAAGTTTATGATCGGCAGGATGATTCTTGGAAAGTGGTTGAAGGAGATGTACCTATTCGTGACTTTGCAGAGTCAGAGTCACCTTATTTACTCGCGGGTTTACTAGGAAAGCTTCATGTCATCACTAAAGATGGTAACCATAACATTTCAGTAATGCAGGCTGATAAACGAAATGGTTCTGCGGTTGTTGATTCTAGAGAAGGAACATCAACCAGAGCATCTGAACCAAATATATGGAACGTGATTGCTTCCAGAAATTTTGGGTCTACTGAACTCGTCAGTTGTCAAAATCTTGATATTTAAGTATTATATTCTATAATGCTTGGATTTTTCTGTATTAAGCTCTTTGTTAACGTTCACAACATTGTTGTTGCTTCTTGGCCGTGACATCATATCAGTGTCGTGCATTTGCTGGTAAGTTCACTATGTGAGTATTGTTAAAAAATTCTCATTATGTCAATATAGTCATCTTTTTACTTGAGGATTTGAACTGTTGTAAATAATAACTAGTTATGTTCTGTCAGCTTTTTTAATTCCATATGAAACGTTACAGTACCAATTCACCTCCGATATAATTTGTTATTTGCAAGTTTGTTGAATGCTATTTGTATGAAAGTTGCATACTTTCTTGTCAAAGCTGTTAGTTACTTCATCTTTTCATGTCTTATTACCGGGCTATTAGAAATGTTGCCTGATGCATATATTAGTCGTATTTGAGGAACGTCTTTGACACATGGGTGGATGGGCCGTATTGGGTTGATGTCATGTTCTTTCTTAGGTGATTCAGTTGCTTGAGGTTGAGGCAGTCTGGTTATGACATCAACTTTAATCATCGTGTGTTTGGCCCATATGCCAATGTGGTCTCATAAACTATAAAAATTCAATAAATTAAAATCTGTTTTTCAATATACGTGCTTCAAAACTGTTGAACCTACAAAAGTACTTTCATTTTGTAGGGAGTATCTATATCATGAACTAAGGACTCTGAACCATCAAGTATAAATAGAAATATGAGTCATAACAAAAAACCATCTAAAAATGTCTCAAAAAATCTTGATGCTTAATCTTGTGAAATCAAGCTACTTCAGTCGAGTCTGCTATAGGTAGTACCTGAGCCTGACTCCTATGAGATTCTTGTCATCTGTTAACAGACCGCCAAATGCAGCATATCATGGTCAAAAGTGCTAAAACCAGGATAAGTACAATACCTAATTCTCGCCAAATTAGATGACCAGTCTGTTTTAGGCACCAGTAACACAAAATCCTGTACCCATTAACAAACATCAGAAATAGGATGTGTAGGATTGCCCGAAAGTTCATGTTACTTTTATATCTGCTCCAAATTCCAACCAACAAACAACTATCAAAAGAGACGTACCGGTACCACCAATGATTACAAACGTCAGGCCCAAAACCAATATCATTTGTAAAACATTAAAGATTAGATAAGTTAACTGTAATGCAAAAAGCAATAATCGAGTAAGCCCCATTGGAGGGGGGGGGGGGGGCAGATATAACCAAATTGTTTTCTGCAACATATAAACCACAGGGCCAAGGTGATGCTCGTAATTGCGGTCTAGCAGATGACGTCAAGGAGCTGTTTATAGTAGTTGGTGTGTGAGGGGGGTGATTCGGGTTCACCATTGTCCATTCTAGTAAAGGATCACGAGGCTAACTTTTATCTGCTGATAGGTTGATGGAATTTTGTGGTTTTAGATTTGTGGTTGTATATGATACTATTTATTAAAGCTTGAATTTAACAGATAGATGAGCACAATATCGAAAGCTAATTAGACTATTTTTCAGGTAAATTAAAATACTACTAATATAATATTGTTCGTAGATAGATGGGCATGTACTTTTCTCATTTTTTTAATTTTGATTCACAGATCAAACCCTTCGACCATTTTTATTATTTTCAATTTCACCTATCAGGTACATATATACCTTTTTCTTTGGATTTTACCTTTGGGTTATTACAAAATTTCACACTTTAATTTATAGATGATTAAGAATATTTTATAAAAGTTCATTTGAGTACGATAATTTTTGAAAAAAATAAGAGGATGAATCCCAACTATTAGATCATGCTAACCAAAGGTTAAATTTGTTCCACGATTTCTATAAAAGGAGGAAGTTGGAAAAAGCATGCAAATCACAAGGACATCCACTGTAATAAATGATATTTAGAGACGATCAATGAGCAACTATAATCACGTGTGATCATCGATATTGTCATTTGGTTGATGTGTAGTCAGATGTATTTACTTTTTTGTGTTCCATTCAAATGTGATCATATATGTAATCGAATGTGAATTTTAAAACTACAAGTATTTATCTTATGTGATAATAATTAATATCACACATGATACCAACTAAATATCAAATGTGATAGCTACTAATATCACACGTGATACAAAGTAATATCAAATGAGACATGAATTAATATCACATGTGATACTATGTAACAACTAAATATCTCATGTGATAACAACTGTAATATCTCATGTTAATCCAAACGTCCAATACTATGGGTAAAAGATCTAAATGAACATGTCTATCTAATCTGAGATTAAACTATCGTATATTGCTTTATGTTACTTTATTTGTTAAATTACAACTATTCGATTGTCTGTCATTAAGAGACATAAAACCCTCAATATTTACTTGCTTTTGTTTAGTTACTTATTAACCGTATAAACAATCATCAAAATACATTATATGTACCTGCGATACGATAATTCAAAATCTTATCATCTTTAATTTTTTTTTATTTTTTTTTATAATTTGATATTTATACGTAAATCAACCTCAAATCTTAAACAAAGATATTAGACTCTAATTGTATCAATATATTAAAACCTCCACGTCATTGCTTAAGTCTCCTTTACCGGTCAAAATTGTGTAAAACGTTTTCACTCCGCCAAAATAACTGCCATGCCATTATATAACTTGATTAGAATCCATCTAATCGGTAACCAACTAACCATGGTACATATATAATCATCTTCATACCAAGTCCTTTTCTTTTCTTTCTTCATATTTTTTTTTCTTTATTGATTTCTACATGCGAATTAGCATACTTGAAAAGCTTAGAGAAACTTAGTCAAATTAGCTACAACGTTATCATTGTCTTGTATATAATTTGGAAGTTTTAGTTTGTATCATATGTTAATTGTTGTTCACATGTAGAAAAAACGGAAAATAGATGAAAAATGATTGTATTAAACATGACAATTTAGGTGTATTTGAAGAATATGTTGTTCTTTGGATATATTAAGCATGTCAATGTAGATTTTCTCAATTATCTTCGTGTTTCACTTCTAAGATTTCCAACTTCAACACGACGGATATGCTACTATCATTTTTTTAATACTTTCTTTTTAAAATTTATTTCATTCATTCATACATAAAGATCCTCTTATGTTCATTGTTCCTTTTTGATGAATATTTTATCCATATCTTTGAATTTGAATGTTCCATTCTGATAGTTTTTTGGTTAACAAGACATACATGTTATCATCTTATTTTACAGAATCACTGTAACATCCTTTAATTTGTTAATTAATTTAATGCACAATTAGCGTTAAGTTGATAACACAATTAATACTTAACGTCAGGATACAATATTATTTTCATCTTATAATAAATGTTTACATTTATATTTTAAATTATTTTAAATTAAATGTTCATTTATTATTTAAATCAATTAAAAGAGATTTTAATGAGTATAAATGATATTTTATTGATAGATATGGAAGTTAGTAAGGTTTTTTAAAATTTTGTGTAATTTTTAAGTTGACATTTACACGACGTATGGATTGTTATATCACGTAAAAATTAAAATCAAAATCAAATCAAAATTAAAAGCTAAAATAAGATCGGTGTGCATTGTCTTGTTATAAAAGGTGTTAGGGATTTTAATGAAAATGTTACAAGTCAAAATACGCACTTACATCCCAAACACCCCTAAATTCCAGTTTCTCCCAAAACCCTTTTTGCTTACATACATTCTTCAAGAAAGCTACTTTAAAGTTTTTGTTGAATTAGGGTTTAATAAAGATCAAATCTTTTTCCCCTGTTAATAGTAAAAATGTCAGCATTCGGCATGAGTTCCGCTTCCAACCCAAATCCAAACAAGTCTACTGAGGTATATATATGTATATATATTTGTGATTTTAATTATAAACTTCATTGACAATTTTCTTTTAATTGTTGTTTTGGTTTGTATGTATATAAATAGGTTGTATCACCTCCAACTGATGGTGTATCAAGTCTTTGTTTCAGTTCCAAAGCGAATTACCTTGTTGCTACTTCTTGGGATAACCAGGTTTGGCTTATAAGCAACCAATTTATTGGATTTATTACATAATTGTTTAATAATGTAGATTATTCATTTCATGAAGATGCTAAGTTTGTTTATGGACTTTGTTTTATCTTGTTTGTTTAGCACATTTACATTGTACACCTTCAAAATTGCACATTTATAAATTAGTGTATTTGGTATTTTAGGGTTTATCAATGACTATGATTTTATAAGGGAAGTTGGTTGTGCCACAAATTTTTATTTCCTTATTTTTTTTCTTGTTTTTATATTTTTAAGAGTAACCTATAGAATGATTGCAGGTGAGATGTTGGGAGGTATCGAAAAATGGGGCTTCAGTTAGCACAGTCGCAAAGACATCGATGGCTCATGATCAGCCGGTAACACCAGCTTCTTTCTAAACTAATTTTGACCCCATATACCTTAGTGGATTGATTTGGGTGATGTTTGATCTCTTAGCCTCTTAGGGATAAAATAAATTGAAGTTTAGTTTAGTTTTTATGCATACTATCTACTAATAAAGTTTTTATGGTCATACTCAACATCTGCCTTGTCTATAGTTGATTTTTTTGAAAAGACTGAAAAAGCGCTTATATATCGATACAACCATTTCGACACATACAATGAAAAACAACTGGTTTAACCCCTTACAAAAAACCGTATGACCTGCCCATTGTTCTCCTGTAATGTAGTGAATTTCTAAAATTCTCTTGATTTTGATAGTTATTCTCTTTTTGTTCTCTTTATTTAAGGTTTTATGTTCAGCCTGGAAGGATGATGGATCAACAGTCTTTTCTGGAGGCTGTGACAAGCAAGTGAAAATGTGGCCTTTACTGTCTGGTGGTCAGCCGACAACCGTCGCAATGCATGATGGTCCAGTGACTCAGGTTGCTTGGATTCCAGAGATGAACCTTCTGGTTTCAGGAAGCTGGGATAAAACTTTAAGGTTTGCAATCAATTGGAATATTGTTAATTTTTAGGTTTCGTTTTATAGTTGTTATTGAGGTAGTCAATGATTTCTCTTGATAATTTTTCGTTTGACTTGTGAATTTCAATCCATATACTTTTGCATGGGCCCATTCGGGATATTCTTCATCTTTAGCGGCTAAAATAAAGAAAACCTAAAAGGGAAATAGGTCAAATCGGTTGGAAGTCACCCGAAGTTATTAATGGATATAAATTTTGTAAGAAACTGAATTTAGTTGAAATAATAGAAATTTTTATTTGACATATGTGTGCCATTGGATGCTAACTACTTCTAATTTTCCTCGGTCTTCATTACTTTTCTAGAAATCAATGATATATACTCACACAACAATTAGTTTATCATTTCTTATGTTAATTTGATTTTCTGTTTGTCACCATTTCCAGGTACTGGGACTTGAGACAACAAACTCCGGTCCACACTCAGCAACTTCCCGACCGTTGCTATTCACTCACTGTGAGACATCCCCTGATGGTTGTTGCCACCGCTGATAGAAATCTTATAGCGTTTAACTTGCAAAACCCTCAGGTAAACTGTTTTATATCTCATAAGTCATAACCAGATTTTTTTTAGATAGTTATCAGGCTGTAGGTTACAGTTAGATTACAGTTTAAAAAGTTATCTTTAACATGAAAACAAGTCATATAGCTCGAATGAGTTAAAAGTAGCCCAAAATGTAATTTGAATGCTTTGGACCTCATATATTATCTTATTAATAGCTTAGATTGGATTTTTACTGAAATAATATAATTTCTGTGATTATATTTGACATACTAAAATAGTTTAATAATCTAAATATTCTGGACGAATAGGATTTTGGGTTAATGACCCATTTTGACTTGTTACCCATCTCACCCATATTGCCACCTCTAGTTATGGTTTATTACGACAGAATCCTACGGGATTTGTCCTTATATGGATATGTGAAACCACATGTCGTATCTTCTACCATAATTGTAAAAAGGTCTAGTGAGTTGACTTTTATACCTAACAGGCAGAGTTTAAGAGGATTGTTTCCCCATTGAAGTACCAAACTAGGTGTGTTGCTGCCTTTCCAGACCAACAAGGTTTCTTGGTATGTTCTCTTATTATTACTTTTCTTAGTAATACTTTGCTGTTAGAGGAATCCTTTCGTAATGATGATCAATTTTGGTTTTCAGGTTGGGTCTATTGAAGGAAGGGTTGGTGTGCATCATCTTGATGAACAACAACAAAGTAAAAATTTCACATTTAAATGCCACAGAGAGGGAAATGATATCTACTCTGTCAATTCTCTTAACTTCCATCCTGTAAGATATATTTGTAGTTCTACCTACGTCTATGAAACCCAATTTATAAATGCTAGTTTGCTGGTCAAACAGTTAAAAAATGTAGCTAAATAGAAAGGGTCAATTTGGCTCAACTGGTTGAAATTTGTGCATGAGTGTATTACTGAGGCATAAACCTTTTAGATCATTTAAATAAAAAAAATGTCTTAATTATTGAAGTCATGATTTTTGTAATCATTTTCAAAAATAGAAAATATTTTAATTATTATGGATAATTGTTTCTGGTCAACCAACACGACCACCACGTACCAAAGAGCACATATGTTGCACTGTTACTCGACCCTCCCACTTTGCCACAACTACACTTTAAATTTAAATGTTCAAATATTCAACTCCTTTACCATCTGCTTTTCTTGTTTAGGTTCATCAAACGTTTGCAACTGCAGGATCTGATGGTGCTTTCAACTTTTGGGACAAAGACAGCAAACAAAGATTAAAGGTTATTCAATGCAACCGCATTAGTGATTTTGCTTCTTAGTTTGGATTTCAATTTAAGCACTAATCTTCAAACCCAGGGAGTATTAACAAATTTCAACTCATAGCAGTATTCCCACAAAAATGTTAGAACTTTCTGCATAAACCTGTCTGTTTACTAGTTCGCCTCTAATGGTTGTGCAGGCAATGTCGAGGTGCAATCAACCTATACCTTGCAGCAGCTTTAACAATGATGGCTCCATATACGCGTATGCGGTATGTCTTTGATAGAACATTTTTTTTTTTTTTTTTTGAGGCTGCAATTTGGACCATGTTATCATAAAATGGGTTAATTTGGGTCCGGAGTTCTCTCTACTGGGGTCAAGGATCTAGTTGAGAAATTTACTTAAAAAAGAAATGGGCTGAGCTGGTCAAACGGGTCGAAAGTCATCCCATTTTTATTATTTTTGTTTAAGTTTACAAATTTCAACCTTTTAATCAATACGGTTTGTTTGATATGATTTGATAGTTTGTTAATCATATATGATATTTATGAAGTGGCCAAACTATGTCAGCAAGTTAACCCGACCCGACCTGTTTTGACCTGTCACCCAACCCACCTTTGCACATTTTGTTACTTCAGTTTCCGAGAGTGACCAGGGAATGTAGTTTGATGTATGTGCGTTATCTATAGGTATGTTATGATTGGAGCAAAGGTGCTGAAAATCATAATCCATCAACAGCAAAAACCTCCATATACTTACACCTGCCTCAGGTATGATTCATTGAACGACTGCCTGCACAGGTTTTTATTGTTTTGTTATCCATGCTGGAAAGCTTAATACGCATGTAGATATAACGATAAGACCCCACAAAAGTAAATTGAGTAATAAATAATCAGGTTTGGTTCGTATTTTGTTCTGAATATGATTCTTGTGTGTGGTAGGAGTCCGAGGTTAAAGGGAAGCCACGTGCTGGGACCGTTGGAAGAAAATGAAGACGTCTTTTGCTCTTATCTAGAGACATGTTTCATTGTTTTTTCATTCAATATTATATTTAGCAATTCTTCCTTTGACATTAGCCGATCAACAAGAGATCAATGTTTTGACACAAGTTATTTCATTTGTAGAGAACAGATTCGGGGCAAACTTCACATTTATGAAGTGTAGTAGTATCATTTTGACAGTAACCGATTAACGAGAGAAATGGTTTCCTTGTGATAGCAGCTTAATGTGTTAATTTGTTTAGATTTAATCACGAAAATGAAGCATAAATGGAAAAGTGCAACATTTGTCTACATTGATTGATCGGCAAAGAAAGGTTAGTATTATTAGATGCGTCAATTTAGACCATTTACTTAATATAGGTTATGTTATGTACTTGTATTTCATTTTTGTTGGGTTCAATGTGTTGAGTCTAAAAACTTGCCTAAATATAAAACAAGTCTCGAAACCCTTGACGTCTATGTGGTTCAAAAGCAACCTTCAACTATGGGACTTATACAGCAATCAATCAAAACCCTTGACAGATTACATTAACTAAGTGTACACAAATACAAACAAAAGTTGCTCCGGTTCGATTATCTGGGACCAGACACTTGTTCAAGGCTAGGGTTGTGTGAATCAGGATCAATATAATAGGTAAAATTTATGTGTGCGTGGCTCAACTCTCGTGAAATCTCTTGGTTCTGCCATTCCTCCCATCTCTCGGTTAAACCATCACCTTCAAGCATTCTAACAACTTCTGACATATTGGGTCGATCCAGTGCCGTGGCTTGTGTGCACAATAGAGCTATTTGTATCAACTTTTCCACTCCATCGTTCACATAACTACCTTCTAAATCAGCATCGACTAGTGTCTCCAACTTCTTAGCCTCTAAAAGTCCTTTCACCTAAAACGATTTCAAACTCCATCATCAATATAAAAAGATATTAACTTTGTATTGAGAAGCACATCAAGTTAGAATTTGCTTACCCAATCAAGCAACATGACGTCATTATCTTTGTCAAGGCGAGCAAGATCATAGGCCCGTTGCCCAGTGATGAGTTCAAGAAGCATCACACCATACCCAAAAACATCAGTTTTTTCTGAAGATCTACCAGTGGATATATACTCAGGGGCTATGTGTCCAATGGTACCATGAACGTGTGTTGTAACATGAGTATCATTATAGTTCATGAGCTTAGCCAGCCCAAAATCTCCAATTACCGCTTCAAACTCCTCATCCAACAGTATATTTGCAGCTTTCACATCACGGTGAATGATCTTAGGGTTACAATGTTCGTGCAAATAAGCAAGTCCCCTTGCAGACCCCAGTGCGACTCGTTCCCTTGTTGTCCAATCAAGTACAGCTTGCATATCACGTCGATCTGCAGCAATTATCAATTGCCATCTTAAAGATCATCAGACTTAGGTGTAAGAGACTTCATTCATTTATGTAATTCATATATTTCTTCAAAATGTGATTACATGCTGGTCTGGAAATTCAGGGAATAGGTCAAAGCGGGCTGTGTCAATACGGGTAATTTTGGTACGTGTCAAAACAGGATGTGTTAAGAAGAGTTGACCCTCATCCAATTTTTATAAATAATATGTGTGTTTAGTATGATCACAGAATTATATTTTGAAAAGAAAAATGATAGATAGATCTAATTACATTGGCCTACAAATCAACCTACTAATGATGTAAGCATGACACATGGCAACTCGAGCGAATAAGATGAGGAGAGATATCAACCGACGAGTGAATTGGTCATATGTTTAGGTCTATATAATTCGGCCTATGTATCTTTGCTCTTTTGAACATAATAATCTGATTATTAATCGTACACTTTCCAAATAGGTTGATTTTCTGGCAACCCCAACCAGCCGTACGAAGAATTGTTTTAATAAATCAGAATTCTCCTTGGCTTATCTATGGAATAAACCCGTGTTGAACCAACTAAGCTACACGCCGGAGGCCATTAACTACACTTTAGGCGAACTCCTACCATCTTGACCTGTTCTTATATTTTGATTTTACCTGTTTGGCCTGTTTCAAACACGATCCAAGTAATCGGGTTGAGAATGCCTAAGTGTGGGTACTTGGTTATAGTCAAATCAAATAAATGGGACCCACAACTGCATATTCATATCTGAAATGCAAATGGTTATTCTATTTTGAATAAGAAGTCCTTGCATTTGACCTGAAAAGCCAACTTGTAGGATCACAGGGCTAGTGAAAGTACCTTGTAGACATGATGCAACACTACCATTAATCATGTAGGGGTAAACGAGCAATCGTTCAGTTGTTGTCATACAAAATCCAAGCAACTTAAGTAGATTCCGGTGCACTGCCATACTGATCATTTCAACTTCAGTTTGAAACTGTAATTCACCACCGTGAGGACGTTCCTCTTTGAGTCTTTTTACTGCCACCAAACTGCCATCGCCTAACCGTCCTTTGTAAACTTTACCAAATCCACCTCGTCCAAGAATATTATTGCTACTAAAACTATCTGTTGCAACTTGAAGTTCGCGCAGAGAAAACCTTTTTAGTTGTCCCAAATGAACTGCTGGGTCCTCCTCAGCTGCAAATAGAAACAATCAAATGAGTAAAGACCACACTAGGAGCCAATATCAGGAGATAAACTTTGTTAAATGTACTAACCAGGTATATCATAGAAATCATCTCGTGCTTTTTTGCGGCACCACCAAGCAAGTGCAATTGTGGGAACCGCAAAAAGGAGAGCTGCACCACCAGCAACGCCTCCGGCAATAGCGCTGGTCTCTCTGCTACCTGCTCAAATCACAGTTGTATACACGTTAAAAAGGTATTAACTTTTTCACACCAAATGCTTTCCCATGACCAGAATTAGGTCAACAAGTAAGACAAAAAAAAGTTAGTTTACAAGGAAATTGGTCAAATAGGTCAAATGAGTTAAAGGTTTTCTTAAAGGGTACATTTAATGCGTAAAATCTCCCTTTTTATTATTTTTTTCATATTTTTTTTTAAATGAATAATAGTAGTAAAAATTTTGGACAATATTTTCAGGTCAACCAAACCCAATTGGTTTCAACGAGGATGGCCCTACCAAAGAGTTACCATGTTCACCGGTTATTTGACCCACCCATTTTGTCACCCTCTTGGGTATAACCAAAACTATGATGCAACAATGACAGATTGATAAATACCTGAAGGAGGTTTGGAAGTAGTTGGGGTTGGAGCTTGTGGAGGAACAGATAGAGTCAAGTTATTATTGGCAAAACTAAAAGAAACATAAGTTTACAGTCAACATCATGAAGATGTACAAAAAAGAAAATCTCACAAATCATCTAACTAACTAATGGCCGACCTGATGGTTGTGAACTTTGAAAAGGTGCCATTCACGGGGATAATGCCTCTCAAAAAGTTGTTCGACAGATCACTGTAATATAAAGAATCAAAGGCTTTGTTGCAACAATTATGAAAATAAGTAAAAATAGGCCGACTTTAATATATACTTACAGAATTTGTAGGGAATTTATAGTAGTTAAGGATCCTGGAATAGTTCCAGTCAAAGAGTTGTTATTGAGACGGCTATCCTTACACAAACAGCAGATAAACACAGTGATTATCGAGACAGTCATAATATTTACTTAACTAAAAATCCGAATGATGTGAAACTGTACAGGAAACGAAGCTTCTGAAGGTTGCCAAATGTGACTGGAATTTCACCGTTTAACTTGTTCAAGTAAAGATCCAAGCTCAACAACTTGGTCAAGTTCCCAAGCTCATCAGGAATTTGTCCACTGATGTTATTATTGTATAGTTCCCTGTAATACAAGTATACTCCAAAACGTCATCATATTAGTCTTTGCACAAAGGCATCAAAGTCAAAAGCGCAATCCTAATACGTTTATGCTATAGCATTAAAAAAAAAGGCTGTTGAGGGTCATACGTCGCATGGAACAATTATATCGTGCAGAATTTGAGTGAATACTAGTATATATACCTACTAGAGTATACATATTCGGCAGGATAAGGCAAGACTTACAAATACTGTAAGTTCGTAAGTTGACCAAGCTCTGGGACCAGTCGACCAGACAAATTCGCCCTTCCAAGATCACTGTGGCAGGCAGATGAAACCCAAAACACAAATTTCTTCTCAAGATCATCTAATGAGACAAGTTTAAATTTCGTTGAAATAAGTTGATTAGCTTACACTCGTGTGACACTATTTTCCATGTTGCAAGTAACATGAAACCATGTACATGGATTAGGGAGGCCCTGATCCCAACTTTGCAAAGCATTCTTAGGATCAATGAATTGTATCCTTAGGGCATTCAGTGCATCACCTGTGTTTCACATGTAAATGTGATTATAGGCCAGTTCGAAAAGCACCAAATTAATCAAGGTTTACCACACACAATTGTAAACATGATTAAGTAATAATTGCAATTTGCAAGTTACTAAACTTGATTGAGTAACAATGTTAATTAAGAAAAATCAGAATCAAATTACTCATAAAGTATTATGAAAAAAGACACATACCTTCAGCATTCCCATGAACCCTGAATAAATTATAGAACCCCAAAATAAACCAAAAGAGGATCATAGGAAGAATCCTTTTCATTTGCAGCAAGAAATAAAATATACCAATAAATCCACTAATAAAAGTTACAGAACTTAAAACCAATAGCCACATTTAAGAAAAGTCGTGAAAATGTTACTTTTGAAGTGACATGTTGTTGGGGTCAAGTCTTTGTGTAGTCAGTCAACAGTTTTAAATTTTCTACTAAAAAGACAATTGCTGTAGGGACAAAGAGAGTAGCATATATGTGGTGAGGCATTTTATTCTCGGGACAAACGGGTTATTAACGGTTTGATTAATGACTAAAGAAAAGATGTTGAAACTACGTAAATATTGGACCCAATGATTTCATTTCAATGTAATTTACTCTTTCCAAAAACACGTTTCTCAGTTTTTCTCATTTGACAAGTTTTAATACTTAGTCATATTTGTATGTACCAGATCCAGTAAACAAAGAACATAGGTGTATATGAAGTATAATATGACTTTATTTTTAGTAACTGATCAACATAAATCAGTATATTCTTAACTCTAGTAGTATAAAACACATGTTTATTACCAAATATAACGATTGGCCGAAGCCCTATATCATATAGACAAAAGCTTATATACACAACATAATTGGATTCCATCATCTGGGACCAGACACTTGGCTAAACCACTCAGGATTTGGATTATCTTTGTAGCTATTTTCTTGACGAAGATTCTCCTCTTTTTTCCACTCTTCTTACCTCTCGGCTAAACCATTGCCTTCAAGCATTCTAACAACTTCTGACATTTTGGGTCGCTTCCTTCCTCTTTTTTGTGTGCATAACAAAGCTACTTGTATCAACTGTTCCACTTGGTCTTCCTCGTAATTACCGTCTAAATCCTCATCCACTAGTGTCTCAAACATTTTATCCCTCAGTAGTCCTCTCACCTAAATAAATTATAACTCAATCATCCAACTAAGAAATCTAAACTTTTGTGCATAGACCAAAAGTCTAGAGGTGGCAATTTCGATCTATTTATGTATAATTTATCTCTAACCGGTTAAACGGGTCATATTAATAAATTCAACTAAAAAAGAAATATTTTCTTTGAAAAATTAGATTATTACTACAAGAATATAACTTCTCTATTCATATTTGACAGTTTATCTACAAAATAGGGAGTACTAAAGTTCAGACAATGAGTGTTTTGGATCGACCCACCTTGACCCGTTTTAAAGCACTTACTTAAGAATGAGCCAATTCCTCTTTTTAAAATTTTTCTTTTTTAACTAAGTGCTCAAATCGAGGAATTAAAGATTACCTTTAACGGAAACGGGTTGGAAGTTTCCAAAGTGTATTTTTAATGCATAAAATCTCCAAATCATTTTGTTCAGAAACTTCAAGGGTCATTGAAACAATATACGTTTTTTCAGCATATTTGACACAATAAAAACTTCAGGGAAGATCTAAAAGTTTTTGGATAAAAAGTGTGTTTGGCCAACTAGCTAAGACACGTCTCACCACTTACCAAAAACTTACCCATTTTGACCTGTTATCCAATTTTCCACCTCTACCATATAGCACAAACAGTACATGTATAAAAAAATGATTGGATGCTTACCCAATCAAGTAACATGACCTCGTCATCATTGGCAACGCGAGCAAGGTCAAAGGCCCGTCGCCCAGTGACGAGTTCCAGAAGCATGACACCATACCCAAAAACATCTGTTTTTTCTGAAGATTTCTCGGTGGACAGATACTCGGGAGCTATGTGTCCAGTGGTACCACGAATGGCTGTTGTGACATGAGTATCTTTGTAGTCCATAAGCTTAGCCAACCCAAAGTCTCTAACAACTGGTTCAAACTCCTCATCCAACAGTATCTTTGCAGCTTTCACATCCCTGTGAATAATCTTAGGATCATATTGTTCGTCCAAATACGCGAGTCCCTTTGCAGAGCCCAGCACTATTTCTTTTCTTTTTGGCCAGTCAAGTGCAGGTTGTGTATTTGATCGACCTAAATTTATTTATCGATTAGCCTAAGTCAAATGTAAAGTAAACTAAGAACCTTTTCCGTACTTGATGGTATACAAAAAGAATTACCGTGTCAACATGATTTAACATTGCCATTGGCCATGAAGGGATAAACGAGCAATCGTTCAGTTGGCGTCATGCAAAATCCGTCTAGTCCTAGTAGATTACGGTGCACCGCCATACTAATCATTTCAACCTCCGTTTGACACCGCAATTCACCACCTTGAGTCCGATCCTCTTTTAGTCTTTTTACAGCCACCAATGAGCCATCGGCTAACCTTCCTTTATAAACTTTTCCTAATCCACCTTTCCCAAGAATGTTTTGATTACCAAAGTTATCGGTTGCAACTTGTAGTTCGAGTAGAGAAAACCTCTTTACCAGTCCCAATTGAACTTCAGGGTGTTCTTCAGCTGCAAATATAAAAGAATCCTATAAGCAGAAAGAAGAAAGTAACTAACCGGGTATATCAAAGAAATGATCTGGTTGTTTTTGGTGCTGCCGCCACAAAGCAAGTGCAATTGTGGACCCGTAAAAAGGAGAGCAGCACCAACAGCAACCCCTCCAGCAATAGCTCCAGTAGCACTGTTTCCAACTGAAATCACTATTGTGGGTCAAAACGAGTAATATTGTGAGGGTCGGGTTAAGTGAGACAATACAATATGATCACAAAAGTGGTATTATATCAATAATAAACTAGTTTTTTGAATAAAACAATTTGGGAGGTTATATGAATTCTAAATACCTGAAGGAGATTGGGGATTAGGTGAAGGTGAAGGTGGAGGTTGTGGAGGAGCAGCTGGAATTGTCAAGTTGGGATTACTTTCAAAACTGAAAGAGTATAAGTTTGCAGTCAACATAAAGAACCCATCTCAAAAATTCATGAATCATATAACTAACAACACACCTAATGTTAGTGAACACGTAAACGACCCATTTAGAGGAACTACTCCACTCAAACGATTGCTCATTCGATCGCTACAATAGAAAGAAAATGAACAATTATACCTTTGTTGCAATGGTTATCCATGCATGAAAACAGAGGTGGTAAAAAGGGTGGGTCGGGTAACAGGATATAAATGACCCGAAAAACTTTTTGCCCAAATAAGTGTGCTGTTAAAAATAGTTGTGTCAAATATGATTACAAAATATTTTATTCTAATATTATATAATTTTTTGAATCAATGATTTAAGTGGTTTTATGCGGTAAATATACACTTCGGGCGATGTTCAACCCGTTTGACCTGTTAGAGATAGAACATAAACCAAATAGACCCAATCATAAGGAAATGAACTAAAATTGCCATAACTACCTGTAAAATAAGTATGAACTGCTTGATACTCACAGGACTTGTAAGAGTCTATGGTGGTTAAGGAAATTGAAATACTTCCGGTCAATTTATTGTTGTTGAGACGACTATTGCACAAAGAGCATACAAAACAGCATTGTAATTCCCAATAGTCGTAATTGATGACTTAATGGTAGTTTATACAATTAAGCGTCTCATGAAGCTAATGACTTTTTCATCAAGAAAAGATTCTAAATGATGTGAAATTGAACAGGAACGTAAGCTTGTGAAGGTTGCCAATGTGTCTGGAATTTCACCATCAAGTTGGTTAGAGTAAAGATCCAAGCTCTTCAAACTGGCTCACTTACCAAGCTCTTCAGGAATTCTTCCACTGATGTTATTATTGTATAATGTCCTGTTTCAAATTTGCTACAACACTAAAACTATATGCCATTGTACTAAATAGTTTAGTCTTAACATTGTATTGATATTTTTACATATTTACATTATTTTAATACAAAAAAGTACATATAGTGCTAACGTTGGAGATGCTCTGAAAGATATTCTGACTTAACCTTCTAATAGAGAAACAATGTGAGTCAATTCAACTACTAAAAATGTCAAAGAAAAAACAAGAAGGTTGACTACCAAAATAATGATTAGTGCCCACCACACGCTCATCCAAATTCAACCTACTTCATTTTGTCTCTTTGATTTTGCAAATCCCACAATTACTACGTGATTCATTGTTTTATATGTTTTGTTTATTAGTTATGGTATTATAAATAGGTCCTATGACTTGAGTTTTGTTAAAAGCAACAACTTGGTATTTTTTTGGTTCTGTTTGACCCGATTCTGGGATATGGATCGCGTATCAACTTCTGGTTTATTTTGGTGCTGTATAATCTGGCAAGTGTTCATGGGAATGGTGAAAGAATGTGCCATGCATCTTGATTAATTAATGTCAGTTTTTAACTAAGAGTAGCTTGTAATTAATCAAGTTCATGCATGCGTAATACAGGTGATGCATTATATGTCTTTAAGACGCAATTACGTGATCCTGACAATGTTCTGGAAAGTTGGGATTCAACCTTGCGTAGTCCATGTACTTGGATTCGTGTTACTTGTAACAATGAAAACACTGCTACTCGAGTGTAAGTTTTTTGACCCTGTTGACAAAACTTGAAATGGTTTTGCTTTCATTATTGCTGTATATATATATGGTCTTACACAATAAATTAATGTTATGGGGTTCGTTGGTAGCAGTGATCTTGGAAATGCGAACTTGGGGGTCAATTGGTTCCAGGGCTTGGTATGCTTATAAATCTACAGTACTTGTAAGTCTTACTAATAAGCAGGTCGTTTTGATTATCGTGTTTAATCGCTAAAGGGTCAAACATGCGAAAAAAGGCTTCAAAAGGAAACGGGTTGAAGGGTCAAACCAAGAAAATCGCCTATCCCAAATCATTAAACTCGGAAAATTATTGAAATAATGTAACTTTTAATTGTAATCATATTTGAAAATTAATTATTAAAAAGAAGGTTTGGACAAAATGACCCATTTTGACCCCTACCAAAACATGTGTGACTCGTTACCCAGCCGTTTGAGCTGTCCATTTCGATGTTTCTAATAATTACTCATGTTGCGACGGTTTGATATTAACTTACATGTGTTACAAGAAGATTTATGGTAAAACCTCACCAGAACAATCCCTGAAGCGCTTGGGAATTTAACGATCTTGGTGAGCTTGGATCTTTACGCGAACCAGTTAAAAGGTCACATTCCAAAAAAATTGGGCAACCTCCAGAAACTTCGTTTCCTGTATGATATCTCACCATTCAAATTCTTTTCTTGATGAAAATTTTGATTAATTCTCCCCTCATTTTGATGGCTGTTTTAGACTATTACAGAGTACTGTATTTATGTGAGGTGGCTAGATGGTTGGTTGGGTAGCGGGCCATAAAAGGTTCGAATTGAAACTGGTCCTTCTATAGTTAGGATCGGGTTGACTCGCAAACGTTATCTTTCATATCTAAATTTATTTTTTGTTTAGTATGATTTCAAAAACAAGAAGATACTACACTAAGATCTTTAAATACCACGATTTAAGAGGTTTTTATAAATTAGTAGTAGGCTCTCAGCGACTTTCAACTCGTTTAACCGCTCCCGTTATTACTAATTGTTTTAATATGACTCATTCGACAAGTTTGAGATAAAAACTTGGCCCAAATAGACCAATGCATAAAGAAAGTGGTCAAAGCTACCACCTCTATTATTTATCTTCTAGTAAATTATCATCGCAATTGTCTGGATAATCACTGTTATTTCCTGTTTTTGTATAAGGATAGTCGTCTCAACAACAACACTTTGACAGGAACTATTCCATATTCATTAACAACCATAACTACACTTGAAGTTCTGTGAGTATCAGATTTGACTACCCCACTTTAATAGTTTCTGTATTGAATGTCATTGTTGCAACAAACTAAATGTATTTGGCTGGTTTTTATTGCAGTGATATGTCAAACAACCATTTGAGAGGATATGCTCCAAACAATGGCTCCTTTGCTCTGTTCACACCTGTCAGGTCAGCTGTACAACTAAAAACACGATCATTTGACCTTGAGATCTATACTAAAAAAATCACACTTTATACTGGAAAACGACATGAAACTAATTAACAGCAAACCTCCCTTTACAATTTGCAACAAATAATGGTCTTTCGTTAATTCATCAGTGGTAAGATGGGTGGGTATGTATAACAGATCAAAATGGGTAATTATTTTATGGGTCTTAACGGGCCTGGAAAAGTTGGTTATCTACTTAAGTTGTCTCATATGATACAATAATTATATAATTTCAATAATATCATATCATAAGTATATGGAACGAAATTGCTACCGTAGTGAAATTCCATCACACATTAATGACACTTACTGTAGAATATTCAATTCTTTCAGCTTTGCCAATAATTCAAATTTGATACTTCCTGTGTCTGTCCCTCTAGCTCCAGCTCCACAGAGGTCATAATATCATTTAGGTCCTTTAAGTTGGTTTTTTTACTTTACGACTTTAGTTGCACCCGAGTATAGAACGCCTTCCATCATGGTCTTAGATTCGGTACACCTGATCGAAAAATTTAAGTTATCTAGGCCAACTAAGTGAATATGAATAATATATGATGTTAATAAACTTTTTATTACCTTAAAAAATCTCTACATTTAGCTGCTTATCTTTTGAAGCGGAAAAACTGGTGGATCGGAAGGGTTGCTAACGGGTCCAAATGGGTCATTTTTAAGTATGGTCTAAAATGGGTTAAAACGGTCACATCTAGCTGTACCTCTTTCCGACTTTGAGATGTCCACAAATAGATGTCACATTTCCTAAATGTGTTTGTAATATCTGAGATTGGACTATCTGTTTTTGTAGATGTTTTATTCTTATTTTGTTGACGTCAAATAACATTATGAATAAACATTAATATTTCAAGTGCTGGTTGTAATGAAACATGATCTTTGATGTTACTTTTGAACTTTTGTTCTTGATCGGTTGCCACTTACCATTTGCATACTTTAATACCAACTTGGAAGCTATGCAGGGGTTCCATGTAATTAAATACACAACTCCTTTATAAGGGATTTCATATACGGTTAGAAATGTGTATGAGCCAGGTTGTAGTGTAAATCGACTACTCAATTTGAAAAGGCTAAGAATGCAGCAGTCGTAGCTGATGCAGTAGTCCTGGGAACTGATAATTCTATAGAGCACGATGCTTTAGATAGGACCGAAATAGATCTTACTGGACAACAAAACCTTCTTGTTGCGAGGTTGCCTACGCAACTAGAGGACCTGTTATTCTTTTTATCATGTCCGGTGCGCCATATAGATGTCACGTTAGCAAAATGTAACCAAAAAGTCTCCAGTATTTTGTGGGTCGAGTTACCTGGCCAAGAGGGTGGAGGTGCTTTAGCCAATGTAGTTTTGGTCGTAATTTATAAGGCATTATTTGCCAATTATTTTATTAATTAAGTTATAAATGACATGTTGTTTTATAAAATTTGAAAATTTATTACTTGCATCTTTTTGTAATTAGTTGATTATTGAAATCCCTAATGCAAAATTTTGATTTAAGTTCATAAGTTTTTACTTAAAATTTTGATTTCAAATTTGAAAATTAATTTTGATTTTGAAAATAAGTTTATTATATAAGTTTATTTTTTATTTATAATTTGAAAGTCAATGAAAGTCAAAGAAAGTCAAGATATATGTTCACTATTATTATTATTATTATTATTATTATTATTATTATTATTATTATTTTTAATGTTATACATTATGTATAAGCTAAGTTTAATCGATTAATTAAAAGGTGATATCTAAGGAGATAGTTTAAATTTTGCATTTTTGATAAACGAGTAACAAAACAAACTGCAGTGATAAATAAACCCCTGGATAAACGAGATAGTTTAATCAATTGAGATAGTTTTTTTTTTTTTTTCAAGTGTAAACAAATATATACGGTAAATTACTTGTTTTGAATGTTCGAAAATAATATAATATTTTATTATTATAAAACCTGTCAGAATCTTTAATACTAATCTGCAGACACGATTCAGTTATAGATTACTGTTAAGTAGTGTATATCTTCTTTTAGTATAAATTATTATTATATTATTTAATTTTTATGTGTATCCAATACTTTAGGAGTACATAATGGAAGAAGTTAAACATTTCCTTTTTTCACTTCCTTTGGGCAGTATATATAACCAATATAATTAATCCACCATGCATGCATACTACTACCTTATCGTCCGTACGTCTTCTTCAACTCATCATTTAAACCCTGTTCTAATTCTCTAAAACTTTTTTGTTTTAATCCATCGATTTAAATGGCTGGAACACGACAAATCGTTAGACGACAATATGAGAGCGATTATGGAGATCGTCAGTTACCTGGTTATCGATTTTGTCCAACGGACTTGGAGCTCATATGGTACTTGAAACGCAAGATTAATGGAACTGGACAACCACCCAAATGCCGCTTACACGAGGTTGATCTTTATGAACATCATCCAAACGTACTCACAGGTTAGTAACTCATGATCTGAATTCAAAAATCTAGACATATGTGTGCATAACATCAATTGTTAGTTAATATTAAGGGTTTTCTTTCTTGCATTGATCGTTCTTTTTTTTTTTCTTCATCGTTATGATTGTTTTGTTTCGTCTATAATAATCTGCAGAATGTGTTGTTATAATCTAAATGATATATATATATATATGTGTGTGTGTGTGTGTGTGTGAATAACATCAATTGGCCGGTTAGTTAATCTTAAGGGTTTATGTTCGTTCACTGTTTGTTTGTTTGTTTGTTTTTTTTTTTTTGCGTCATGATTATATTGTTTATCATAATATTTCGTAGAATCTATGCAATCAATATGCAGAATGTCTTTTATAACCTAAATGATATATATTGTGCATAACATCTAATAATAAGTTAATCTTGAAGGTTTTTGTTTTAATCATATCTGGGTGTTCCTTTTTGTTCTTTTTTTCGTTTGATCATTTTGTTTCTAAAATATTATTGTGTCTTGATAACAGACGAACACCGACAGAGTGATCTGGGATTTTGGTACTTTTTGACTTCAAGAGAGCGAAAACATCGTAACGGGAATCGACCGAATAGAATTACTAGGGACGGCTTAGGGTTTTGGAAGGCATCGCAGAAAGCGACAGTGGTGTACGATGAAAATAAACAAGCAGTTGGAAATAGAACAAGTTTAGCGTATCATGAAGGTAAGAATAACAAGACGTCGTGGCTGATGCATGAGTATACTACTATTCTTCCCAATCTTCCTGCTGAAAGCAATCGCAAGATGGTAATGTTTGTTTTTCTACGTTTAAGTGTCATTATTATAAAAGCAATATATGTGATTATTTACCGACTTTTGTTTTGTACATGTAGTTGACCGAATGGGTGCTCTGTAGAGTTTACAATAATGATAAGGATTACCAAACAAGTCATCAGGCCGAGCAAGTTCGAAAGAGGATTCAAGAAGACGTTAATGAAGAACAAAACCGCGCTCATGACGACGAACCTTCACCTACAAGACGAAGACTGTCGGTGAACCAAGAAAAAAATCAAACGAATGAACCTAATCATGTTCAAATTGAGGAAACAATTCAAACGAATGAACCTAATTACGTTCAAGTTGGGGAAACAAATCAAACGAAAGAACCTGATCCCGTTCAAATCCAAGAAACTAATCAACACTCAAGGAACGATGTTCAAATGTTGGAACCAGTCAACAACAATAATGCACGTGATATCTTGATCATGCACATGCTGATGGAGTTAGATCAAAATTTGGGTATCAATCATATTGTCCCTGACCCCATTGTTGGTGACGCCAACCTAGATTCGAACTACATGCAACCATCATTACTTGAGGCCCCTAATCAAGTGTCAGCAAGAGATCAACTACTACTTGAAGCACCTAATTATCAAGTATTTGCTGGAGATCAACAACTACTTGAAGCACCTACTTATAAAAGTTTTGCAAGAGATCAACAACTACTTGAAGCACCTACTTATCAAAGGTTTGCAAGAGATCAACAACTACTTGAAGCACCTAATCATCAAGTGTTTGCTAGAGATCAACAACTACTTGAAGCACCTAATCATCAAGTGTTTACTAGAGATCAACAACTACTTGAAGTACCTACTTATCAAATGTTTGCAAGAGATCAACAAGTACATGAACTTTGGAACTACTATGGCAACTCAACTCCACTGCCTTCAACGTCATACGGCTTTCATGATGATACAACTCTAGCGCCTTTGACATATCATGAAGATCCAGCCAACTTCAATCAAGCGACTTCATCAATCGACAATATTGGTCATGCTGAATTCCTAACTCCATTGACGCTGATGCAAGTTGGCGACCTTGACGAATCTTTTTGGAGTACTAGCTATCTGGACACTCAGAGATTTGATTTTCTTTCTACTCAATTGAATGTATCTGAATTGTAGTAGCAGCTAACTTGCTGCACACGCTTTTAAATGTTTAGTATATGGAAAATTAAGTTTTTGCTTAAGACCTTACCTTTTGTGAAATGTATGAGTAAGATCGATTTGAATAAAAAATAAAGATCTTAACAACTTTCTCTGCTGAATGATAGATTCTTTTAAAGAGTTATTCTAGTGAAACATGAATCTTGTAAGAAAAAATGTCTATAAAAGTTTTGCCCATGCTCTTATAAACCAGGTTTAATGTCAATCAATCATAAAGTCAAGGGAAACTGAATTTTAAAGTTATCTTTAAAATACAAATTAAATTAACGGATGGAACATGAATTATTATGAGAAGATTTTAAGAACATGCAGTCTCATCCTAATTATAAGAGTTAACCTGCTATAATATATCGAATTAAGATATAATATTTATATTATATATTGAACTATTCAAATTTTTATTGTATATAATAAACTCATTATTATACGTACTTTGTGGTCATATAACCAAAAGACTAATTACATAATGTGATAATCTGTATAAATTTCACGTGAAATCTTATAAATATAAAGCTAGTAGAATAATCACAAATAACTATAATATCAATAAATTGAAGTTAACTACATGTTATATAAAAGCCTGAATACACACCATAAATACCACGTGTTATACTTCCCTATATTTGGAAGCACTTCATCCCTAATTGTAAACACGAGTGAATGTACATTACCTCATGGTTATAATAGGTGTTAGGTGAATGATAAGATTTAATTAATACAGCGTCTTTGAACCAGTAAAATGCTTTTTTATCGTTACTATAACTTAACGGTCAATATTATCGTCTTTGATTTTTGTCTAGTTTGAAAATATATTAACTATTAACTATAACTAACATACATATAATAGACTTAAAATACTATGAATTAAAGTGTACGCCAACTATTTATTAGTATTAAAACAATCGTCCAGATTCAAGTTCACAACATCCAATTTGATAACCTCTCTATAGACTTATAGACAGAGAAACAATAGAGTCAACGGAACTACTAAATTGTCAAATATTATTATTATTTAGAATAATAGCACACTTAGAACTCAAAAGTCAAAAGCCTTAGTTGCATTTAGTGTCTTTCGAACTTTTCATCTTCAATTTGCTAGAAACTTTTCAAGAATAAAAATAGGAAAAGGTAAAAAAAAATGTATTCAAATGTTTTTTTTGTAAGTTTGATATATATATATATATAGGTTGTAAAATACTTGAAGATTCCGTTTAGCACAGAGTTTGAGTTTTAATTTTCAGTTTTTGAATAAAAAGTTTCTATGAAAATAAAAGTTTTATTTGACATTTACAAGCTGTAACTTTAGAATTAAATGAAAAGTTCAAAATGTCAAAGTTAATGGAAGTAACTTTTCATGAAAAGCTCTAAACCTAAAGTTACAACTACAACATACAGTTATTTCACCAAACACATTCGAAAATTGTAAAATTAAATAAGTTTTTAAAAGTACAGTTATAAGTCAGAAAAACATACCTTTCTATTTCTAGTACGAAAAAGTTGTACCACGCGTAATATATTTTCCACACTTCAGTTTTCTGTAAACACTCCGTTGCACGGTTGGGTATACTTTATTTTATTTTTCATTCTAGAATTACAAGACCACTTCCTATATACGAGTAAAATAGATAAAATAATAATTAGATAAAACAAGAAAGTTTGACTATTAAGATAATGACTGGGCTCAACCCGCACGCCCATTCAACCTTTTCAATTTGTCTCTTTTATTTTGCATACCCCACAATTACTGCATGAATTAAGTTCCACTTTATTATTATTATTATTATTATTTTTTTTTTTTTTATTATTATTATTATTATTATTATTATTATTATTATTATTATTATTATTATTATTATTATTATTATTTGTGGTGTTATAAATAGGTGCTATTACTTGTGTTTTGTTATAAGCTACAACAAGTCTACGACTTTGTATCTTTTTAGGTTCTGTTTAGTTTGTAATTCTGGGATATGGATCGCATATCAACTTCTGGTATCTTCTGCTTTATTTTGGTGTTATATAATCTGTCAAGTGTTTTTGGGAATTCTGAAGGTATGTGCCATCTTAATTAATGCCAGTTTTTAACTAGATGTAATGAAATTCTGTAACCTTCAATTAATTATTTGCCTGATCATGATATCTTTTGTCCTAATTATATAGAGCGAGTATGAAGAGTAATAAATCTCCATACTGTAGGAAGAACTTACACAGAATTTCATGATATTAATGATATTTCATATTTGTATTTAAACTTTATGAATTAAATGTTACCAAGATTAGCTTGTAATTAATTGAGGTCATGCATGCGTAATACAGGTGATGCATTATATACCTTAAAGACGCAACTAAGCGATCCTAACAATGTTCTGGAAAGTTGGCAGTCAACCTCCGTCAATCCATGTAGTTGGTTTCATGTTACTTGCAACAATGAAAACAGTGTTACTCGAGTGTAAGTTTTGTGACCCTTTTGACAAAACATGAAATGGTTTTACTTTCATTATGGGCTAGTTTTAAAAATCTATGTTCCGGCGTTTGTTGGTAGCAGTGATCTAGGAAACGCGAATCTTAGTGGTCAATTGGTTCCGCAGCTTGGTCAACTTACAAACCTACAGTACTTGTAAGTTTTACTTTCAAAGTAACTGAATGTTCGCTTCGCTTATTCACATAATAATTTAGTTCCTTTTTAAAGGTTGGAAATTCGACCCATTTACTTATAAACAGGTCATCTTGTTTTTTCAATGTCTAAAGGGTTGGAGAGGGGAAAAGAAACACTTCAAAAGGAAATAGGTCAAATAGGTCAAACCAAGGAAATCACCTAAAGTGCATCTTTAAACCTCTTAAATCGTTTTATTCTAAAAACTTTTGTAATCATATATTTGATGCATTAGTTATCTTTAAAATATAGTAATAAACTATGGACAAAAAGCTGTTTTGACCCCTAGCTACCAACACCTTTTGACTCATTACCCACCCATTTGACCTGCCCACTTTAACATATCTAACAATTACTCAAGATTGTTTCACATCTATGTTACGTGTATAACAGGGAGATTTATGGTAATAACCTCACCGGAATAATCCCTAGAGCGCTTGGAAAGTTATCGAACTTGGTGAGCTTGGATCTTTACAGCAACCAGTTAGCAGGTCATATTCCAAAAACATTGGGAAACCTTCAGAAACTTCGCTTCCTGTATGATTTCTCACCATTCAGATTCTTTTCTTGATAATTTTTTTTATCAGATTTGGCTCTCATTTGATGGCTGTTCAGAATTCTTATTTATTAGAGGTGGCTAGTTTCCTGGTTGCATAGCGGACCACAAAAGGTTTGAGTTGAAACGGTCAAACGGATAATATATTTCTTAGTTAGGATTGTGTTGGCTCGCAAACATTTTCTTTTTCATTTGTTATAAAAGAATGTGTTAAGTTAGATTCGAAAAACTGACATACATTATACTAATTTAGATCTTCGACTAATGTGATTTAACAGGTTTCATAAATCACAAACAGGCTTTCAGCAACTTTCAACTCATTTGACCAGTTCCCATTTAAATTAGTTTTAATCCGACTCTTTTGACCCGTTTGAGATAAGAAACAGCATCAATAGACCAATTTATAAAGCAAATGAGTCAAAGCTACTACCTGTAATATTTATGATCATCTTCTATGGGATTATCATGGCAATTGTCTGGGGAGTCACAGTGTAAATTCTCTGTTTTTTGTGCAAGGATAGTCGTCTCAACAACAATGCTTTGTCAGGAACTATTCCGTATTCATTAACTACCATAACTACTCTAGAAGTTCTGTGAGTATTATATTTGGTTATCCTGCTTTTATGTATCGAATATCTGTTGCAACAAAGCTGAATATACTTGGTTGCTTCTTATTGCAGTGATCTATCAAACAACCATTTGAGAGGATATGTTCCTTACAATGGCTCCTTTTCACAGTTCACAGCCATCAGGTCACTTTTTAAACTAATACACCATCATTTGATCTTGCGATCTATACTAAAAATACCACACTTTATACTGGAACACAATTGCAACATGAAACTAACAACTGACCTTCATTTTGAAACATAAGAACGTCTGTTTTAGTTATGTAATTTGTTTGCGGTAAGATAGGTGGGTTGGGTAACGGATCAAAAGGGGTGATTTTTGTATGGGTCTTTAACTAGTTGGGTTGACCCGATACAATTTGGTTATATAAGTATTTGCTTGTCCAATACGATTCAATAATTATATCATTTCAATATTAATAGCATAAGTATATGGAAAGAAATTGCCACCGTAGTGAAATTCCATTACACATTTTTGACATTGACTGTAAATCTTCTATTCTTTCAGCTTTGCCAATAACCCAAAGTTGATACTTCCTGCATATCCTCCTCTAGCTCCAGCCCCAGCTCCACTGAGTTCATAATCTCCTTCAGGTACTTTAAGTTGGTTATGTTACTTTACGACTTTAGTTGCACCTGAGCATCCATCATGGTCTTAGACTCTTACTACACCTGATTCAAAAATCCAAGTTAAGGATTTAGGCCAACCGAGTGAATATAAATAATGTATGATGTTAGTAAACTTTTTATTACCCTTCAGAAATCTCTACAATTAGTGGCTTCTTTTTAGGGGTGGCAAAACTGACGAATAATATATGATGGATCGGATGGGTTGGTAATGTGTCCAAAATGGGCTATATTTAAATTCAAGTAAAAAAGGTTTGGATTGACCCGCCTAACACTTTTTTTTTCCATCTTTCAAAGAATCTCTGTGTTTTTAAAATAAAAGCACTTTAGACAACAGTCAACTTGTCTAACCTTTATGACCCACTTCCTTGATAGCCAAGTTTTTTAGTTGACCTGTTATCTAAAAGTACAACCTTAATTGACCAGTTTTCATATAAATGGGTTTAAATGGTCACATTTACCTCTTTCTGACTTTGAGAGGTCCACAAATAAATGTGCCACCTTTCCTGAATGTGTATGTGATATCTCAGATTGGAATATCTGTTTTTGTAGGTGATGAAGCAAACGTTTGAACGACATACTCGGCACACTCTCGAGCGTGCCTTCCTATATATGGATGTTTTATTCTTATGTTGTCGACGTAAAATAACCTTATAAATAAGAATTTCTATTTGAATTGTTGTCTGTAATGAAAGTATGAAACATAATCCTTGCTTTTACTTTTGAACTTTTGTTCTTGATCAATTGCCACTAATATTCATTGCATAAACTACAATCTGCAACCGAATATTCAATCAATCTTTTGGTTGTTAGAGACCTGGTACGTCTCTGCTTACTCTTTTACATTTCTAAATACCAACTTCATCTTTATTACATTAAGAAAATTTACAAAAATACATTAAAAAGATAATCATTTAATTGTATATAAAAAAAAAAACTATGTGGCTTTGATTGCGTGTTCGGGCTCTCAACATGGACGCGCGTTCGTTGTGGGTTACTTGTTCCGGTGGATAATATGTCAGGTTGGTCGTCGGTCTTTGTGAAGAGGCAAGTTGGTCGCCCACCTGTATGTGCTCGCATTCCTTCCAAAGGAGAAAAAACATGAAACAATGAAGTCGGTATAATAGAATAAGGCCATGCAACCTTTAAATTACGGATTGCGTGGGGTGAGTTGTTTTTTAAAATTAAAATTATTTTTTAGTATAAAAGTAAACATATGTTTTTTGTATATTTTTGTAAATTTCCTTTAAATTAAAACTTCATCTTTACTACAAATTTGGATTCCTCCACTTCATAACCTCTCATCCTTATACATAACCACTAATTTCCATTTGATATTCTCCTTCCTCTCATGATTAAGTCTGATCTCCACCTCTCGCCAATCACCACTATATAACACTGTCGTTTAACCATCGCAATTTTTTCTTCGCTTCTCCGCCATGGCATCTAAACCAATATCTCTATATATACATACAACTAATAAAGGAGAAAAGAAGAATCATGTCAACAAAAAAAAAAATTTTAAAAAAAAGATACATGAAATAAGATTTTATGAATTATTCGTAACTGCATATTTATAATACATACGTAGCGATCAGTTGGACCTTTGATTCATCAACATCTCTTTTTTATATTTAATTATCTTCAACGAAATTAGACGTATAATTAATACATCTTCATCATCTTCGACGTACTTTCTAGATTTTTTCAAGTTTTTATCTCACAATTTCAAACAAAACATGTATTTTTTGAAGTGCATATAAAGTGTTTAATGAGATGTCTATGTCTAACTGAATATAAAATGATACTTTGATGCAACAACTTCCTAATTACAGTTCACCAAATCAATTCCTTGTTTTGAAAAAAACTTAAAAAGATTGTATATATACTTAAATTCAATGATTTAAAAGTTAGATACTATAACTATGATGCACTATTTTTTATTACTATAATGCACTAAATTTATATGTTTACGGTGTTTATCAGATAGTTTAAAATTGTGTGTCATAGAATAAAAATGTTACATCATAATTACAAAAAGTTAGTGGATCATAGATATATATGTATACACATTATCTAATTTATGTTAATATTAAAAAACTAATAAATCTATAACTCACGTGTAATTTGTTTGTTTTGTTTATGTAATTGTGTAAACATATAAAATAATATTGACAAAAAACAAATTATAAAATAATGTAATTACATATATATCTTGTTACTTAAATGAATATTCATCATGTAACTTGTTAATAACATTTAGTAATCTTATTTTTCTAGTAATTCGTAATGTGAAGTATCTTAGATTTTTTTTTTTTTACAAAAATCATTAATCATCTTTGAACAATGTTTTAAATATTTGTTTGCTTAAAAAATTATATTCAATTTATAAAAGTGGATGTTGAGGGTGAAAAAGATGAAATCATCGAATTTGACTTAGTTGGAAAGAAAGTTGTTGAATTCTGGCGATCGGTGATGGTCAGTGAAGGTGGCCAACCGGTGATAATGGGCGGAGGTAGCAGTTTGTTAATGATGAAAGAGATAAGGAGGGGGAGGTGGGAACAGGGAGAAAAAAGTAATGACACTTGGTATAATTCTATTGACGTCTCTCGGGTCTCTTATAAATACTTCTTTCTCTCTAAACTTTATCAGAATTGTTTTTGAAGAATAAGGTAATTTTATACTAATAAAAAATAGTTTTACATGAAATTATGAAGTTTATCATAAAAAAAGATTATGATATTAAAGATAAAGATCCAAATAAAATGGACCTGAAGTGGTGAACCGAAATGGAAGAGGCTGGCCCAGGGGCCACATAACAAAACGATTTCAATAAATTATGTTTCTTTTATTATTTTCAATTTCAAGCCTATTTACATAAAGCTTTAAAAACCTGTTTCTTTTTAATTTTTGCTAATGGCTTCTCCCAAATAGAAATGGATCAGAAACTACAAGTTGCATCATGTGACCTTTTATATACTTACTAAGCCTTACGTTCAATATATTTGGAACCAAATCGTATCATACCTGAATTAATATTTCTCAATTAAATGCTATAACGTCAATTTCAATTTTGATTATACTAATATCTAGTTTTATGTTGATAAAATAAAAAAAAACAAAAAAAAAAAAAAAAGAACTCGCAATTTTGTCAATATTTGTATCAATCAGATTTCATCGTGAGATATTGGAGACTTTTTTAGATCAGTAAGAAGCTGACTCATTGATAATGTCTACTAAATCTGAGTATATGTCATCACTTTGTAAAGAATATAATGTGTTTCTTCATCATTGGAGGTAAAGAACATAATTATTTGTATCAAATATATGTACCTATATCTATATGTATACTACAAAGTATTTAAACATTTGTCTTAAAATTAGATTCAATCGATGAAAAAAAGTATAAAATAACCCTTAACTCATTTATAACATATTCATTGTCAAAAACTATTTCAATATTAATAATCTATAACTATTACTAATTTACTATATATAAACTCAGTTTCTCTTTTCAAATTAAAATATAAATTCATAAAAAAACACATGGAATAAAATTTACCATTACTAACATTACATTATTATTTACCATCATTATTTTTACCATCGAATTACACGAGTATTATGCTAGTTCATTATTAAACATGAAAGTCGGTGATAATTTGGTCCATTTTGCTAGCTGGATGGGTTAGTAAGGTCATTCCAAATATCCAATATGCAAATTAAAATAGTTATTGACATTTTACGCAATAATCTCTTGAAAAACAGACCACACTTTTGTACCTACAGTCGGCCATAAAATCAAAGACGGATCACCTAAAGATATTAAGGTGCGTGTGGAAATTGTTATTCTGCTATAAAATTGTTCGTTTATAGATATCAAGGTAGTTCTTTTTAGGCCTTTAATGGAAATCTGACTTATCGAACTGCATTAAAACAACTTGAAACATAATGTCGAATAACTCGAATAAGAATTGCAATTACATTATGTTTGATCATATCTCATCATAAGGATCGGAATGGGAATTTGATCATTGTTAATGAAAAAACTGTTATAATCAATTAAGTTCATTTACCAATGCGAGTGTCAGCTCAGACATGATGTTAACAGTGTAAAAATGTATATAGAAAATTAAGAGCTTATATGCTTCCGTTAGGTGGTGTCACTAATTCTTTCAAAAATAAATTTTGTTTTAGCCCCCGAACATTTTAATATTTACATAATAATATATTATTTTTAAGCCAGCTCCACGTAAGTATGATGTTGTTTTTCTCAAAATACTTAATAACTCTAACCCGTTTTGAATATGTAACCAACCAAGAAAAATAAGTACAGTCGTGATTTATTTTTAAAAATGGAAATGTTGTGAAATGTTTATCGTTGTTATGGTTGTTGTTGTTGTTATTTTTTAACAGATATTATTAATTATATTATTATATTATTTTTATTATTATATATAATATATAATAACCATAAAATGAATAATAATTATGAAAATGTGAGGTAGTAGTAAACTATATATTTCATTTGATATTAAATTCATAGATTATTTGATGATATAATTATGTGAAACTAACAATAGTAAGTAGTGAGGATAAGATTAATTATGTATAATATGGGATCTGCCGTGTGGGTCTATATCTGTCGACCCAGTCCAAATAATGTCGTGAAAGAAATAGGAATTCGATGCCGTTGGGATTTTCCGAAAGGAAACGAATCTTTATAAATTAGCAAAGTAATGTTACTTTCATCCCCTTTTTATGCATAAAAAAAAGTAATATATACGCGTACGTACGTACCCATGCACAGTGTTTCGTATCAATTTAGATACGTATTTCATTAATTGATATTGATATGATATTTGACGAGATGTTAGTTTCATGTGATACTTTAATTATGTATGTATATATATCTGCCTACCTAGCTAGTTGTTATTTGATATTTACGACTATATAACATTAGACTGAAAAGGACCTATGAAACTTCAAATTGCTTATAATGTTGGAGTCCTTAATCATAAATTCAAGCAGCATTAATTAAAGAAATGAATATGAAGGGACAAGTGATCCTAAAATTGTAAATTCGGGTGCCTGAGTAGTTAATAAACAAGACACCTACGATATGTAGAGACACGGTTATTTTTATAGACACATAACCACACACCTTATCAAAAATATATAAATTACTTCACGATTATATACATTTGTTTCGATTCTAGTGCTTAAACTCACAACCTCATAATTAAAAGTTTATATTAATAACATTATACCAATTATCTTTTAGTATAAAGGTGCGACCTCTTATTTGAAGTTTAGGCAATGTCCTGAAAATCAATTTTTAGGTTGAACCGGACGAAGAGTTGATTCTTGCATTACCCGTTAATAAAAGTAAAAAAAATTATAATTTAACCTATTAAATACAAAAACTTGGTTATTGAATAATCTTTGACCTAGTCATTGAGAAGTCCAATGTATGATTGTAGCATAAAGATAAATAATTTCCAAATATTGATACAAGGTTGAGTAGAATATACGTGAAGAATACATACAGCTGATATTGTATTTTATGTGATGGTTATATAAATAAATATAAATATTATCAGTAAATAAAAGTCAACATAAATAAAAGAAAATGATATTAACAAATATGAAAGTGATTGCCATAAACATTTACACAATTAACTAAAGTGCAAGTAAGGGTAATTCTTAGTTTCCATATTATAATTCTTAATGGAATGATTTCCATATTACTTAAATTAAAGTAAGGGCAATATCTTAGTTTCCATATTATAAGTTTGTTTGTGACTTGTCACTTATCAATGATGAGACGCTTATTGTTTCTGCTATATATTTTAAGGGTGTTATCGTAATTCTAAGTATAAAAAACTCCAGCCAAAATGAATCACTTCTTGAATTAGCGTTGGAATTTAGAGCTTTTTCTTTTAAAATAAAAGCTACAACCCATGCAACCAAACCGACTTTTTTATTTCGAAGAGCTTAATTTTTAAAAACTTCGAAAAATTTTAAAAGCTCTCCACCAAACAGATCCTAACGAGATTTTTACGTAAATTTAAAAATGATCAAGATATATGACAGAAACAGAGAGGGACTGTATTGATATTTTCTTATTATTTTGACAAATATCTTTAAAAAAGAGAAGAAGTAATAGCATGTTATTTTGGTTTTCATAAATGATGCAAATATCTGACAAGAAATGAGTTGAAGGGCATGCATGTGACCCTAAATGTGATTGTTCACCTAATAATAAAAATAATCCTGTAAATAGAGTAGCAAAAAACGATTCGAATTTAAGTTGTACTACTTATGTGTAATGCTATATTTACTCCACATTATTATTCTCTTTCACGTACAATTAGGAAATCTTATGCATATTAATTCCTTGCAAATAATTTTGTGTTCACGTGATCCGTTAATTAATTAAGTATGTAACAAAATGAAAATGACCTTAGTATTTGTAAATGTATTTAACTTTTTCAAAAAAATTATTGTATGTATCGTATTTTGTGAGGCTCTATTAAATGTACGGAACTCGTAAAAACACATAATTGTATGTAATATTTTGACGTGAAAGTTTGTATTAGTGACACGTGAGTGCTTTGTATGAGTGACAAGTGATCAAATTACGTAAAATTGTGTGTTTTTACGAGTTGAGTACATTTAATAGAGACGTTCAAAGTACGATACACACAATAACTTTTTTTAAAAAAGTTATATACATTTAAAAACACATAACCCAATGAAAATATACAACTCATATTTTTAACTCTAAAATCTTATAAATCTTCATCATATTATTATTATTATATATATATATATATATATATTCTAGAGAAATATAATAAATACTTACAAGCTACAAAGAGTGATTATGCATTGTTCATCTAATTAATAGTTTACGATATTCATAATTTTGCTTCACCATTTCCTATGTATCTTCTTCTATCTTAGTCGTTGTTCGGTAAGTTTGTTCTAAATAGCATTGGATTTCACTTTTTAATTTTCTTGTCAAACTCAAGTTCTTTAGAAAAAAAATTGTCAACCAGACGCCGACTAGTGTCCTTTGTTTTCCTTCTTTTTCATTGAATGTGTTTACGATAATATAAACGAATAAGATGGCTTTTATATAAAAGAAAAAGCAAATAAGATGGTTTTAGTTTAGACGTTATAGTTTTTGTAGAATGAAAAGAATATCAAAAGAAACAAAATGTGTCAATAGTTTGAAGAAAGTGAAGAGATTCTTGCAGAAAGAAAAGACGGCTGGCCAACTAGTAAAAGTGGTCATTTCGGGTCACAAAGTAACATTTGAAGGAAAGTATCGGATCTCACACATTTGTTCATGTTTAGGGATCTCTGATGCATTAAACAATTGTACTAAATTTAACGTAAAAATGAATTTTTAAAAAGTATAATTATATTGAATGTGATCCTCTTCGATATATGCACTAAGTTGGAACTCATCTCACAAAATAATACCTTCTTTATTAGAGGTGTTTATCAGTTCGATTTTCAGTTTAATCGGTTTTGAAATTTTTGAAAGCAAAACCGAAAAACGAATGGAACACCGAATTCAGATTTGGAAACCGAACCGAAAACCTAATTCGAATTCGGTTCGGTTTCAGTTAAAATCCCATAATTTAACCAAAATAACCATTAGCAAACAAAGTTCATAATATGTAATATTACATCATACAAAGTAAATACATTTAAGCATTATTAAGTGGAATTTAAAGTGCAAACAAACGAAAAAGAATTGTCTTTTCTCATACACAGGACCAAGATATATGTATACTAATTTGAATTCGGTTTTCGGTTAAATTGAATTCAAAATTTTCAAAACCGAAAACCGAATTCAAAATTCGGTTTCGATCGATCCGAAAACCGTTTATTAAATTCGGTTTGGTTTTTTATTGATTTTTATTCGGTTCGGTCTTCGGGTTAAACGGTTTCACACCGAATATTGAACACCCCTACTCTCTATCTTATATTTATAGTTCATGTTTCCTTTATGTACGTCCTAAATTAATTGTCCATTTTCAAAAATAGATGGATATAATTAACTAGAATTCCTATATTGTGTTTTTTTAAACGGCGTGTTTTTTGTTTGTAGACAATAAACTTGGGAGATAGGGTAAGTAATTTAGATATATTTTTTAAAAAATTAAAAAAAATACTCTATTCGTCTCAAAATAAGTGTTCACCTTTTCAAATAATTTGTCCTAAGATAAATAATTACTTTCAAAACTAATATACTAGCTTTACCTATTTACCCGTAATTTATCATACGATAATTATTATTATTTCTGTCTCAAAGTTAGTATTCATATTTTTATTATTGTTTATATCTAAATAAATCCAATTCAAGTTTTCATTTTAGCGATTATAATACAACTCATCCAGAAAAAGTAACACAAAATCAGTTGTAGTTTGAAAATGTAAAATTTATGATTCAATTACGTATTTAATAATCGTATTAATATTACATATTGATTTAAACTTTATATAATTTTTATTCTTGAAATGGAAGGGTTAATATACTAATGTTATAATGGATGTAATTTTTAATCGCATTCTTAAAACTAGTTGGTGAAATTGGTGTATAAAAAGGGATCACAAGGCGTGTGTTCTCCACAGTTATATTTGTATATTTCCCCTACTACTAAAAGTACTAACTTTCATATTCTCCCATCATCATCAAACAATGGCAACCATCAACATTGATAAATCAAATAATATCGAAATCGAAGAAACCACTGAAGTACCATTCAACTATGCCAAACGAGCTCAATGGCTAAGAGCCGCTCTTTTAGGTGCTAACGACGGCCTCCTTTCAACCGCGAGCATAATGATGGGCATTGGGGCCGTTAGTAAAGACATCACAACCATGATCATATCCGGGATTGCTACACTGGTTGGTGGTGCATGTAGCATGGCTATTGGAGAATTTGTGTCCGTTTATTCCCAATATGACATTGAAATGTCTCAATTTAAACGAGATATCAAGAATGATCAGATTGATAGCGATGAATTAAAAAATAAGAAAAATGAGCTACCAAGTCCAACAAAAGCTGCTCTAGCATCAGCATGTGCGTTCGCTTTTGGAGCGCTTGTGCCATTGCTAGCAGCGGCTTTTATACATAATTATCATGTGAGGTTGGGAGTGGTTGTGGCTGTGGTGAGCTTGGCTTTAATAGGGTTTGGTGGGTTGAGTGCATTTCTGGGTGGTGCTCCAGTGGTGAAGCCAACACTTAGGATCTTGATTGGGGGGTGGTTGGCTATGGCTATCACTTTTGGGTTAACCAAAGCCGTGGGTTCAGCCGGTTTGGTTGTTACTTGAAGCAATCTTAATCATTATGGTTAACTAATTACTAGCATATTTTGTGTGGTCATTTTAGTGGAGCTCTCAAGGTGGCCAGGCTCAAGATGTGCCCCCCTTCCTTTTGTTTGGCTTTGATGTCCTTCACTGGAGTGATTTTTACTAATAAGTTGCTTTTAATTTCTAAAAAGAAATATATAGATATATATATACAAGTGATACGTGTCAAGGCTTGTCGTTTGCGCATTGGGATATAAGTTGTAATGCTTATACTTAATCATTACAAAAATGAAGGTTCTTAAGTATTCCAGATTTCATATTTTTGTTTTTGATTCTAACATCGTTTTTATCAATAAGAGTTAATTAAGTAGATAAGAATATGATTTAGATCATAAAATAATAGAAACAAACGATTGAAAAGTAGTAACTATAGACTCCAAAAACGTCATTAAAGGTTTTATAATATTTTTAGGGAATGTATTATAGGTTCTCTTTGCAACATGTACGTATATATCTTGTGTGTAGCAAGTGGTAAAATTATAATAAAATTTCCATTTTTAACATCTAAATGCTTTGAGATAATCATAATTAGTCTCTTGTTTTGTTTCTTGATGTACCTACCTAACTATTTATATAGTTCAGTTTAGTGTTTACAACAAGCTCCGACTTAAAGAAGTTCTTTATCGCCATCCTTTCTTTCTTGTAAACCTCTAACATAAGTCGCTCCGTATCTGCGTGTTAGAAGTGGATCTTCTCCTGGCGTTTCTTGCCCTCTTCCTAGGATCACGAAAAATGTTTACATTTGGTGACCAGAATGTTAGTCCTGCTACCCGCATTATACATTGCGCTAGCTTCAGTCGAAACCACCTACAATTATCAAGATTTTTACATTATAATAAAATTAAAAATATAGTAGTTAAACTGTATGAGTTTGTTTAGCGTGGAGCTTTTAGGAGCTTTAAGCTTTTAATTTTGATCAAAAAGCTTCTTAAAAAATAAAAATCTTGTTTGGCATGTACAAGTTGTAACTTTGGAATCTAACGAAAAGCTCAAAACCTCAAAGCTCTTTAGAAGTAGTTTTCCATACAATTGAAGAGTTTTAGAATCCTACAGCTACAGCTTATGGCCTATAACTACTTCACTAAACAAACCTTATATTTGTCACCTTTTAAATGTACGCTTCAAAATTTTGACATAACATTAAAACAAAAATTGTAACTTTAATAGTCTAACAGCGTTAACATAAACCACTTTGTCTAAAATCAAGGAATTCAAAATTTTGTCAAATAACATGTACCTTTCAATAGCATAGAATAAAGATTCATTGAATGAGGCTGCAGTGAGAATATAACTTGTGGAAAACTAGCGGCTCCTGGGATTACACACTTATTAAACCAAGTTGTGGGCCCAGTGTCCGATACACCATGCAACGCTTTAGACCATCATCCGTACCATGGTGTCCCAAGGCAGGGAATGCTATCGGCTACACTCACTATACTCCCCGCATTTTCTTGAAGTGTCATTCTCTTTCACCATATCATTCACCCTCATAATTATATCAAGTGAAGTATCACAAAATTTGTAAGTCTTCAAGTTAGGATTTTTATCGGTGTCACAAGCATAACGCGGAGATTGTGCCGAAACCATAATTGTGGACGACAAGTAGATGAAGAAAATGACGAGAAGAGGAGATTTTGCTCTCGTTTGAAACGCCATATCGAATGAAAATCGAGAGCAATGTGATGAATAAGAAGATCCAAAATGTGGTTTATGGTCATATGATGCTTATAAAAACTATAGTGATTGTACACAGTAAAACATAATGTAGGCAATTTTGAATCATAACACGTAATTATCTGATTACAGTTGGGATCTTACCATTTAACTTGATGGTTTCTGGCTGTCATTACTGATTTAGACTTTGTCAAGTTCTTTTCCACTAAATGTGGATTGTGGGTCTGACTAATTACAAGTTCAAAAATACATGAAATATTAGTCACATGTGGAAATGAGGTGCTAATTAGTTCATATCGTATACTAAAATATAAATTTTGCTTTTAAAAGTCTCTTATCATTTATTTATTTAATAACAGTGCACTTTAACTGATTCAAATAGAGGAGGCATAATGTGATTATCACATGTTGAGTAAGACGGGTCCAAAATCGAAATACATTCGGGTCAAAATGGATAAGCTTACTTCGTTTCGTCTACACTAAGCACATCTGAATTATTTATTTTATATAAGATTTAAAATTTGATGAGGTGAACTCGTATTTACAACTTGAGAAGAAGAATTGTTATTGTAAAGTGTGTACATGCGAACAACTTAAGAAGAAGAGTTATGTAGGGATCAAGACTATACTTTGTCATTTATTAATAAAAAACACTGGGATATTTGCTGAAGATTAGCGAAAGGTGACAGAAACAGAACACTTGTATTACCGTATTAGTGTAACTCTAAATGATATATGTTTCGTTATATTTATAAAGTTAATTAATTTTGATCGGTTCCCATTTGTTGAAGTTATTTGAGTTTTGGAACACCTTTGAACTTAGGTCTCAAATTTAACTTAATAGAATATCATTAATCATGAGAAATACATTGTTAATTGCCACCCTTGATAACAGTTGAGCAAAACTCCACACACCAGTAAAATAAAAAATTAATGTTTGTTTTATACAAAATTGCCATGTTTCCAGGAAAATGTACAACACTAACTGCATGATTTGATAACCCAACCAACATCGCTATGAACTATGCTAAAAGAACCTACTTGCTATCAATAACCATGGTAAAAGCAATCATGCATATCTTAATGCAAAAAACAAAATAAATAAAGAATTAAGTAAAACAGGCAAGTAGAGATAAATTCACAGAAAAACAATAATGAGAAGAATGGAACCGAAGGACTGCAAGTTAATTATACCACGACTAAAGCGAACCTTCACTCCTCAAGTGAAATGTGTGGGTAAGCGCTACTTTGGCCACATTTGGGCAGGCAGAAAACAAAAGATCAGACACGCAGTCTCACTCAAAGTATCACACGTTCTTCAACAACGACTCAAAAAGGGCCAGCATCCAAAATGTTAATCAAGTGCAGACTCGCCATCAGGAAGAACAATAACTATGAGCTGGAAAAGGTTCTAGAACCAGACCTTGAAGGGAGGGACATAAGGACATCACTAGTTGAAAAACAAACAGAACCATCTTCCCAAAAGACATGCCAGATCCCAAAAGTGCCATGAACGACAAAAATCTTCCATCACTGTGGCTTATCAACTATTCACTTGCAGATAAAGCTTTTCGAAATTTATCATGTTTGAACTGATTAAACACAACCAACTACTAACTAATCATGTACCCTTATTAATAGCCAAATAGCCTGCCAAAAGGTTAAATATGTTAATAGTGAGGCCAAGTAACCAAGATGAGTGTATTTCAGTAACGAAATCATAAAACGTTACCCGCTTTACGCTCCACCAAAGAACTGGACCAAACTTAAGGACCCAAAAGTAATTTGATTGTCAACAACCACATAAACTTGGGATGTACAAGTGCATATGAGGAAATTCACTCATCGTGCATAAGCAGTAGTAATAGAAGTTGTAATCACTTAAGCAAGAAAGTAGAGAACGAGAAGCAGCAGCATAAAGGACATTCATAACAAGCACAATACTCCACGAACCAATCCAACATAGTATGTAGCAGGTGCCAAGTTGTGAAACTTTCATAAGTTTGATTTCAGTACTACATTCAGGGCCAAATAAGCACATACGAAGTGAAACGACATATTGCAGAAAGAAAAACCCCACAATTTGCATCTAGATCCAGCACAATCCCCTTGAGTAAATATCTGGAAATTCAAACAATCATAACTTTATTAGCACTACTCCTCACAAAAGACAGTATAGTACAGGTGGCGAGTAGCACTACAGGTCGGGTTTGGGTTGACCCGAATAATCTTTGTCCAAGAATATTGAACTTACAACTACAATTAGTGTGTCAAAAGTTCGATTTGGCAACTTTGATCCACTTGACCCATATCATTTTTAGCTTATTGACCCATTAAACATTGACCGAATAAACCGATTCATGCAAGTAATGTGTGTCAAAATTTACACCTCTATAGTATATAGTAATATTATGTTAAATAACGTACCTCAGCTCAACTGATATCAATCATCGAAAACCACCTGAACGGCGTTCATATGGTCCAGAACGATCACAGCTGTATCGATCACCTCCACCACCACCACCATCCCTACTGCGTCCAGTGTTACGATCTCCATTCCTATCAGGACCAAATCGGCCACCACCACTACCACCTCCCCCACCATAACGATCATCTCTGCCACCATATCTACCCCCTCTATCCCCTTCACTTGGACATTCCCTAGCAAAATGTCCTGGCTTACCACACTTGAAGCAGTCCCCACCACCACCACCACGTCCACCACCGCCACCTCCAAAGTCACGATCACGACCACGATCACGACCTCGATCACATCCACGATCACCATCATAATCCCTGCCTGAACCTCCTTGAGGCTGAGCCTTGTCTACAGTAATGTTCCTCCCATCCAAATCAATCCCATTCATTGCTTCGATATCATCTTCCATTGCATGCTTATCATCAAAAGTAATGAAACCAAATCCTCGTGAACGCCCAGACTCCTTGTCTAAAACAACCTATATAATATGAAAAACAAATATCTTACCAATATATATAGAGCTCTTAATATCAAGTTTCTATTTCCTTCAACACAAATGACTAAATTGGAAGTCCACAATGTAAAGTAATACAAAACGGACTCAAAAGCAGTGGATTACACTTGTTGACCTAAATCAAATCATATGCACACAACAATGCAACATCTGAATCCACACTTATGTACCGAACAAAATGAAAGACAATAATATTATCTCTACCAATAAAAGAAAATGTATAACTCTAAATTTTTAAACAGATCATTTAGCCTAAATTCACATGTTCGGAGTGAAGTATTGCTTTTCAGCAAGCAGATATAACTCTTCTTTAATGAAAACAAAAATAAGATCATCTAGACTCCTTTTAAACTGTTACAGTAAATATCAACACATAGTCCAAAAGAAAAAGGAAAAAAACAGCACGTATAAATTTTAGAAAAACATGTGATCCATATTACCTTTGCATCAAGAAGATGGCCAAACTTTGAAAAAGCATCTTTAAGAGCTCTATCAGATGTTGACCATGAAAGGCCACCAACAAAGCAGCGGTATTCAACATCATCTGACATGTTTACAACTGCAAACCCAAGTAAACAGAGTATTAACAGCAAATAGAAGCGTGTTGAACATCAGGGAGAGCTTCTTTTCTTGCTCTAATTCAAAGCCACTAGTAGAGTGATTAAGAATCAAATCACTAAACAGCATAAATTAGAGAGGATATTAGAAACCATGACATCAAATAGCTAATATTGCACTCACTCGAGGAAGTAACTATATTATTAGCATTATCTGATTATCTGATTCCTGAATAACTCGAGAAAGTAACTACAGTATTAGCATTATCTGATTCCACTGAATAACTCGAGGAAGTAACTATATTATTAGCATTATCTGATTCCACTGAATAACTTGTCTCAATTCCTATGCTTTTGTATCTTCTGAAAATATTGACCTTCCCACCATCCATCCAAAACTAGATGCAGAAATAAACGAAAACAACTAGCAATTATATTATATTTAAAATAATCAGATTTGGACAGTTAGACTTCACAGCTAAGCAACCATTATATTTATTAAAAAGCAAAAAGAACACCACAGTCTGTAGACGCTTGTGATTTTGGACAAAATTTAACATAGGATTACATTTTCACTTCCACTAGCTAATGTGGAAAATATACAAGGAGTACATTCAACAAATCTATATCACAATCACATGTGTCCTGTGCTGTTCTTTTATTTAAAATCATTTGATTTCACACTCATTCTTCGAACCAGGTATATTTGCTGTTACTTAAGGGGAGGTATAAAAACAAAAGAAAACAAAAGAAATAGGTTAGGTACATGACAAAATAAAGTAGATAGGCGAGTAATAAGTAGACTGTATTAAAATGTTACGAGCTAAATCCATAAAAAACATATTTTTAGAAATTACTCGTACCCACATTGTTAAAGAGTATTATATACTTCAGTATATCAACAAAAGTAACTATTTTTTTATGTCATAAACAAAATCCAGCAATGTCTTTTTTCTTTCATTGCAGCTACAACAACCATAACAGTTGTTTTACAGTAAATACTCAATTTAACCCCTCTTTTAACATCATCAGAATAAACAATTGATATCATATATATATATATACACACACATATAATTCAAAAAATAGAATCATCATAACCCATATGATAGCATAAGAATACATACCACAAACTAAAATAAAATATTTAGAGACAAAATTACGATTGACTAAATAATAGTAGTAATTGAATCACATACAAACGATCGAGCATGATTCTAATCGTGATATCGATGGTAGTAATCAATTATATACTTAAAAAGCATCGATTGCCGATCAGTCAACAAAAATTAATTAAACATTGAGATCTACAATCACAAGAATTAATTGAGCTATCAGAAGAATAAATTATTGAGTGCGCTTACCAGAAGAAAGAATCGATCGATACAAAATCTCGAGAAATTTAGCTTTGATTTGACGAAAGAATGATTGTATGTATATATATATATGTATATTCTTGCCCTATCTATGTATATCTATATGTACGAAACTGCAAACAGGTTAAACCCGAAACCTAATTTTGGATCGAACCCTATTTTTCGAAAGCATTAGGCTTAAATGGGCTTTCCTAAATATTTTTTTCATTTAATTTAAGTGTTAAATTAAACCGTTATTAATTTGACTTTATATAAGTTTTTATTTAAACTGTGGTGATTTATAAAGTTTTATGAGTAAATATTCAAGTTATAATTTTAAACTATAATGATGAATAAAATGATCATTTCTTTTTCCAAATTATTTAGGTGGTTTTTGTTTAGGTATTTTTTTAAATGATAATAGATTTTATAGTAATCTAGTGTTTATCTATAATCATTGCATAACGTATTTTTAAGATAATCTATAATTGTATATCAAATATCATAAATATAAATTGTACATCAAGTATTCATTTTTATATAATCTCATACAATTTTTAATTTTATATATGAAAAAAGAGTTCTTTAATATTAAAATTAAAAATAAAATTATTATTATTAATAATAATAAAAGATAATCTTATCTTACACCTTTATAAATTGTTTAGCTATTTTTCTTCAATAAGTTAAATATTTAAAGAAACAAAAATGACATAAATATCCCTATCTTAAACGAAATAGACTAATCTACCCTTATCTATTTTGAAAATGACATAGATATTTAAGATATAATTGTATATTAAATAAAATACAATTTAGTCTATAAATAAACAATTTTACCATAATCACTAAGTGCAATAAGTATTTCGCTATTTTACGTAAGTATCTGCTAGTAATCTCTAATTTTACTGCCATAATAACCATAATCATTACTATTTAAACTTAACCCTTTACATTATCATAAATTAATCAATACGATCTGTTTAACATTGTGTACCTTAAAATTGTTCTAACTTTATCAATCGATTTAAAATCGAATTTAAAAGTTTACCAAAAAAAAATTGTTGATAGAGGTTTAAACAGAAGTCGCTAACATAAACCCTTGAGGCTTCCTTCTCCGCCTCCCACCAATGTTCTATTTTTAGGGTTTCTGTCAATTTCACCCACCAAATCAAAAACAGAAATAGAATGTGGTATTTATGTGTGTTCTACCATAGATTATTAGATTATAGGAAACCTGAATTTGAATCATTAGCACAATCAGAAGAATCAACTTAAGTCCACAATCCATTTACCTAACTTAACTAACAGATCTCACTAAAGCCCTATTTCCTCTATTCTTAGCGATGGTCGATTGTGCCCCTTCGTCGCCGTTGACGTTTCCGGTGGTCAAATTCTTTTAAACCCTAGATTGTTGACCGTACGTTTCTAAATCCTTTATTGCATCATCGCATATGTTGATATGTATAATTAAATTAAAATTAAAATTAAATTAAAGGAAAAAGGACACAGTCGCTATAATCCACCTGCACCCTTTGCCAATTTCTTCAAATCAGGCTCAGTATTTACTTCTACTTCTCGCTGTTGATATATATCATCTTTTTATCTAAACCTACTTCAACTTTATTTGAAGGTATATATCATTGTTTTTCCTAATTTACTTTGTTGTGATAATTTTACAGTTTGTTTGACTTCTCATGAATTTTCTCTATTGTTACCGTTGCGAGTTTTATTATATCTTATACGAATAATAATAATTTTACCGATAACTTTTTGAATATTTGTTCAATTGATCGTTATGCTTATATGAGTACTGATTAGGTTATATTATGTTATGGATAACCTAAATTAACATACTCCAATGACCTATAGTTCTCTGTTCTATATTTATTCAATTATACTTATGCATATATGTATCATGAGAATGAGAACGATTGGTTAGTTAATTTCAAATAAGAACTCTACAACCATAAACAATTCTGCTATATTTGTTGGAATAGCGTAGAACCATACTTACCTGTATGTACTATACTACTATAATGGTAGTAGTTGTCTTTTTTGAATGCATTTAATTACAGTAATTATAGTTGATTTTTGGGGTTGCTTGATGTGGATTATACCTATTATAAACGTATCTGCTTTACAAGTTTTAATAAACAAAGCTTTTTACCATTGGATATGACAGATGCCTGCTCATCCTATTCTTGGTTATATGGACCGTTATTCTTACCGAGTTAATTAAGGCCTGCATGCATACCTCATATCCATTTTTTTTAATAGTTGCTTAAGATTGCTAGGTACAAAAAATAGGTGCCACCACTTCAGCATATAATGAGATCTGGACGTCATAGGAGAAGAAGAGGAGGAAGAAACTCTGGCCAAACTTTGTTATGAGAAGCCATTAAATTTAAGAAGTACGCCCTACTAAGTCATGAATGGCACATCAAACGCACTTTTAAATATCAGCCACTTATTTACCCGAACCACAGTCCCAACTGCCACTCAAATAGAGTCTCTCTTATACAGTTATGCTGCAAACAAATCTCTCACAAACATCACGAAGCTCCATGCCCATCTCATCATATCGGGGCTCCTTGCACCATGGGAGTCTCGCTACATTCCTGCTCTCCTCGCATCTGGGTATGCGTTATCTGGTCACATTCCGTATGCACGTCGATTGTTCGATGGATTGCAGCAGAGAACTACGCGTGCATATAATAGTGTGATTAAGTTGTACACTGAGAAAGGATTTCCGTATAATGCACTCGAGGTTTTTGTGGAAATGTTCAAGTCAGGAAGAACGAAGCCAAATAGACTCACATACCCTTTTGTGGTTAAGGCTTGTGCTGAATTATCGATGTCACGGTTTGGGTTATTGGTTCATGGTTTGATTATAAGTAGTGGTGTTGATTCGAATACCTTTGTGGGTAATTCATTGCTGGCAATGTACGTTAATTTTGGTGATAATGATGGGGCTAGACAAGTTTTCGACGGGATGCATGACAAGAGTGTGGTCTCTTGGAACACCTTGATAAGTGGGTATTTCAGAAATGGATGTGCTAATGAGTCTTTGAGCGTTTTTAAGGGAATGGTTAGCGCTGGGGTGGAGATTGATAATGCTACTGTTGTTTCTGTGCTGCCTGCTTGTGCGTATCTGAAAGAGTTAGATGTCGGGATAGAGGTTCATAATTTGGTGAAAGAGAAATGTTTGGAGGATAATTTATTCGTTAGGAATGCTTTGGTGGATATGTATGTAAAATGCGGTCAAATGGATGATGCACGAGTTATATTTGATGAGACTAGTCAGAGAGATGTGGTGACATGGACGTCCATGATAAACGGGTACATTGTAAATGGTGATGCGAAAAGTGCAATATCACTTTGCCCATTGATGCTGCTTGAAGGTGTTAGGCCTAATGCGTTAACTTTGGCTTCTTTACTTTCAGCGTGTGCAGAGTTGAAGTATTTGAAGCAAGGTAAGAGCTTTCATGGATGGGCAATGAGGAACGATCTTGATACTGATGTAAATGTGGAGACAGGGTTAATTGACATGTATGCTAAATGTGTATTTGTCACGTATAGCTTCCGTGTGCTCAACAAAACATCAAAAACAAGAACAGCTCCATGGAATGCAATTCTTTCTGGATGCACTGAAAATGGGCTCGGTAATAAAGCAATAATGTTGTTCAAAGAAATGAGGCTGGAAGGTGTAGCACCAAATGAAGCAACCTTAAAGTGTCTTTTACCTGCGTATGCCATTACAACAGATCTTAGACAGGTAACGGGTTTCCACAGTTATCTAATAAGATCAGGGTTTCTTTCAAAAAGCGATTTAGCTACTGGTTTAATCGATATATATTCTAAGTGTGGAGCTTTAGAACAAGCCCACATGACCTTTAATGGGATTCCTTTAAAAGAAAGGGATATCATTTTATGGAGTGTGATAATTTCTGGTTATGGGAAACACGGAGACGGAGAGACTGCTCTTTCACTATTTAATCAAATGGTTCAATCTGGGGTGGAACCGAATGAAGTAACATTTACTTCGGTTTTGCACGCATGTAGCCATTCAGGTTTGGTGGATGAGGGTTTGACGTTATTCCGGTTCATGCTAAAAGAAAACAAAGTCAATCCTCGTCCTTATCATTACACCTGTATAATTGACCTTCTTGGTCGAGCAGGGAGGCTTGAAGAGGCATACAAGTTAATTACCACAATGCCGACTACTCCTAATCATGCGGTTTGGGGTGCATTATTGGCTGGGTGTGTGATTCATGAAAATGTGGAGTTAGGAGAGGTGGCTGCAAAGTGGCTTTTTGAGTTGGAACCTGAGAACACTGGTAATTATATATTGATGGGGAATATTTATGCTGCTGTAGGAAGGTGGGTAGAAGCAGAGAATGTGAGAAAAATGATAGATCAAATAGGACTAAGGAAATCACCAGCTCATAGCTTCATAGGGGCCGGACATGAATGAAGTCAGAGTTCTGTTTAGCCTTTTGAAGGTACATTTGTATGTTTAGAAGGAAATTAACAAGTTATAGAACAGTACCGCTCTGAAAATCAACATAATAGTTTAAACGTGTAATGAAGTCTTGAATATGCTCATAACCTAGGAAAGTAATACAACGTAAATGATGAACATTCATCATGGACCATCCTTGTAATACAGCGTAAGTTGATTCTTCGATCATCATAATAATGAATCATACAGCAATTCACTTGAATGGAAACTTCCTCAACATCATCACCCTGATGCCCCTTTCTATTTCGTTAATCTTCCGTCCGAAGATATCGCTCGCAATATTGCCAATCGAAGTATGTTATTTTTATTTTTATTTTATTTTACAAGTTTTTCATTGTATGTATGATATATAAGTTGAAGTAATTCAGAAACTTGCTACATGTGTATCTCAATTGAAGTGTTTGCTAGAACTTTGAAGTATTAAAATCAACAAATTTACAAGCTTTATGGTTGTGCATATGCCAGTTCTTGGAAAAAAAAGTTACTGCAAAATGTTTTAAAACACTTTAATAGAGATATACAATTTGTCAAGTTTGTGAATTCTCAAACTTAAATAAACTATATTGTGAATTAAGCTTAATATCACTTGAATTAATACCACCAGGTGTCATAAAAGTTAGTTTTTTACTTTGTATGATTTTGATCTAACTTTTTGGTTTTAAATTTGCACTTGGAATTTAATTTGTATAAGTATTACCATTATATGGATCTACGTGTACACCCGTCATTTTCTTTACATAATTATTTACTTTCATGCATAGGTATTCTTGTGAAGGGGATTTATGAAATATGGGGAGAGGGGAGTTCATATGAGGAATTGAAAGAATCAATAAATGAGTATCCAGATGATTGGAAGTTCCCATATTTAACTCCAGATAGCACTTTCAGGATTATAATTGATACATTTGGTAAGGTCATGAGCTTTAAGGACCATAAAGCTCGTATTCAGGGGATGGCTTACATTCCCTTTTAGGTAAGTTGTGCTTTTCCATATGTTTCTTGCTACTTTTTTGTATCGTATTCTCTAATTGGCTGGTTAACTTATAAGTTATGCATTAAACGAAGCCATTTTACTACAGTACAATTGTCTAGTCGAATGCAATGGCATGTCTTCCGAAAATGTATTGCTGTCTTGATATTAATTGTTTTATGGTAATACCATTACCATAGTTTATTTAGAGGGGTCGATCTTGACCCATTTAACAAACAGGTTGATTTGGGATATACTCTGGAAATCACCCAAAGTGTGTTATATATTGATAGAACCACCTATAGCCTTCTAATCATATTTAACACATTAGTTGTTTTCAACACGTTAGTTTTGATTAAACTCAAGTAAAGAAAGAAAAATGTATATACTATGACCCATATAAAAATGACCTGGTTTGACCAGTAACCGGCCAATTCTGTCTCCATATAACAAACTACACATATTCTGATATCGTTGCTTGTATCTAGTGAATTTACTCAACAGCTATGCAGCTGTTTTACTCGAGATAAACCGATTTCTGATATTCACACTCTACATATCCAAAGTTTGTGATGGTTTTTTATATTTGGAGTGACAGACGGTGATAAAATATTTCAGGGATGAGTTGACTTGAAAAATCCAGGGCATAAGTTTTGGCTTATTGAAACGGATGACTATGGATGTAACAATGGGCTTCCACCGGTTGTTGACAAGAGAATATTTTTTGGGTGTGAAGTTGGTGCTGCTGATAGAAATCTCATTCCTACATATGAGTTGAAAAGTCGTACTTATCTTGGACCGACTGCAATGGATGCAGAAGTGGCTTTTCTGATGGCCAACCAAGCACAAGCTATGCCTGGGAAACTTGTATATGACCCGTTTGTTGGTACAGGAAGTATTCTGGTTGCTGCTGCTCATTTTGGAGCTATGACAATGGTTTGTGATTGATTTTCTCTTTGGCATAAATGTCACCGTTCATTTTGACTTGACTCGAGGTCACAATTATGACCCATTTACTAAATAATGAGTCAATTTGTTTTTGTTTTTGTTTTTCTTCCATAGTTGCTTAGCTAGAAAGGAAACGTCTTGAGTGGGTCAAAAGGGTGAAAAACCACCCAAAGTGTTCCAAATGCTAAAACCTCTAAATTTGGACATTTATAAACAAGTCGCTCGGTATATGTTTTGACTCAAAGCTTTTTGACTAGTTACTCGACCCGCCTGACCCGCCCAATATGTCAAATCTTATTTTTACCATACTTATCTTTAGCTTCCTCTAATATAAATATTTCAGGGAGCAGATATTGATATCCGGGTTGTGCGTGACGGTCGTGGACCGGATTGCAATGTCTGGAGTAACTTTAAACAGGTAAATTTGTATTTCACTTCTTTTGAGAATATCGTTCAAGGGAAGTTAAAAACACTAAAAAATTAGACTTGCTAATGATTTGTCTTAACAGTATGGATTGCAAATGCCAGTTTCTCTATTACGAGCAGATAATAACCTTCCTCCTTGGCGCCCTGGTTTAAAAGAGGTAAATTTAAATCTTACGTGTTACAGTTTGGTTTAGGAATTCTACAATTAGTTATATTCACTGTTTCCCTTAGGTGTTTGATGCAATAATATGTGACCCTCCGTATGGGGTTCGTGCCGGAGGTCGGAAATCCGGTGGCCGGAAGTTACTTAAAGGGGTTGTGGGCCCATACACAGTTCCGATGACAAAAGGACCGGCCATATACCATCAACAGCTGCATACAGCTTAGCAGAATGTGTCCATGATCTACTTGACATGGCAGCCAAAATGCTTGTGATGGGAGGCCGCCTCGTTTACTTCTATCCAGTGCTAAGAGACAGTGACACACTCGATGCTAATTTCCCAGAACACCCTTGTTTCAAGTTAATTGCCAGCTGCGAACAGATGCTAAGCTATCGTTATAGCAGGGTATTATTGACTGTGGTAAAGATCTCACCGTATACCGATGAAATAGCAGAGGCGGCTAGGTTACAACATTTGGAATTCAAGGAGAATCATGTCAAGTGGTTAGAGGAAGGTAATCTTCACGCTGCAGTTTTTAGTCCTGATTTTCCTTTGATTGATGATCAAGATACTAAAAGTAAAGATCCTAAGAAAAAATATAGAGGAAAATACGTTTAGATTTGGGCCATTGCTTCAATGGAACACTCATTCATGGAGACTTTGTTGTTCTGGTTTTGTTTTAGTTATTCGTAGATTGAAGTATGATCTGCAATCGAGTGGTCCAGACATGTATATCTTTTAGATATTTTACTACGATGCTATTATTTTAGAATGTTATTTACACTTGTATTCTTTTTGCTCTAAGTATCTTTCCCTTGTTCGTTGAAGTAGCAAGTTTGGCTCATTCGTATACAAATGGATGGGTTTGGGGTAAAAGGATTGAAAGTTGTCACAAATGTATTCAACTGTATGAAGTCTTTTAAATCATTATCCAAACAAATGTTGAGATTAATGTAGTTTGTAATCTTATTTAGCAAATTCGTTACTGTATAACATACTCTTTTAGAAAAGAATTGGAAGTGTGTCCAACCTGATTTAACTAGTTCTGATTTGAATAAAACATTACCTGTTTTGACCCATGGTCATTAATTTGCACTACAAAAGTGACTGAAAGGCTCATGACTACACTACTCGAAAAGGGTCATAGCCAACTCAACCGTTGTTGATTAGGATGTATGATCTTTGCTTGCAACATCTCTAACACTAACCATTCACTTTATCCATCAATGTTGAGCAAACTCATCAAGCTATATATGCATCACCTTTACTAGAACACCCGATAAACCAAGCTGTATAGATCATCCATAAAATGTCACACTGTATTCTTCTTTATATATAGATATGTCCATATGTATATAAATATATATGTCTATATATAGAAAGAAAGAGGGTGATGCCACTTGGGTCCCTATTTTCCACTTATATCCCCACATTAAAATGCTAAAATATAGAGAGATGTATCATGTATGGTATCTAATTTCAGAGATGAGGAAAAGAGTTGATGATAAAAAAAAGATAATGAAAATGAGAAGGAAGGCAAAATATCAGTTCCACAGAATAAATCTTCATTCCCTTGGGTCATAACCACAAAGTTGCTGATCTCCAGTTATTGACAACAAGAAAGTCAATATCCTGACCACAATTTCTTTCTTGGGTCATAACCACAAAGTTGCTGATCTCCTCATTTCAGATCTTTTTACTTTACCTGCAATGTCCATGGGTAGGTTCAGCAAGGCCATTGCAGCAGTCAAGGATCAAACGAGCTTACGTTTAGCCAAAGCTGGTAACCGAGCTTACCTTGATGTTGCGATTGTGAAAGCCACATGCCACGATGAGTAGCCAATGTCCAAGAAATCTTGAACCTTACATCCTCTGAATCCTTGCCTCTTTACGTAGCCTCGTGTGTTAACACCATATCTCGACGTCTCAACAAGACCAGGAATTGGGTTGTGGCCTTAAATACACTCATGTTGGTTCAACGCTCGCTTCATTAGGGTAACCCTGGGTATGAGGAAGAGATTTTTAATGCGACATGGAGTGGGACCCGTCTACTAAGCATGTCAGACTTTGGGGATGCACTTAGATCTAACACATGGGGTTATGCTGCTTTTGTTCGAACATACACTTTGTTTCTTGATGAAGAACTTGAGTACAAAATGCAAGGGAAGATGAGAAGAACACATGATTCGCTTCCTAAGGTGGAAAATGATGATGATGAAGAACATATAGCCGTAACTAAAGCTATAGTTGTACCTGTTGGTGAAATGACAAATGACCAAATATTTGCTCGATTTAATCATCTGATGCAACTCCTTGAGCACTTTCTTGCGATCAACCCGACCCGACCCACCAGGTGTAGCAAGGCATCACAGGATGGTGATGGTGGCTTTGTACCCAATTCTAGTACAAAGCTTTCAGCTTTTTTATGACATAAGAGAGATTATGGGTGTTGATAGATCGGTTTGACGAGCTCGGTGTCCCACATTCTCTGTGAAAGTCTCTGGTATCTATCGAAGGGTAGCTAAACAATATGATGACCTTGACATGTTCTATGATTGGTGCAGATCTGTCGGCATTGCAAGGACATCCGAGTATCCAGAAATAGAAAAGATTCCACAAAAGAAATTAGATGCTATGGATGAGCAAGCCAAACAGAAATCAAACGGAACAAAACAAAAGGACTGATCTATATATCTTCGTTTGTGTAAAATGTGAGTTTTTTTAAACATATTTTACAAGCTAAAAGATAGTAATGTTTTTAATGTCTGGCAACGGGAGTTCTGCTCGTTTTTCTATAGAGACGCCCAATTGCATTCCCATGGAAACTAGGGTCTCAATTGATCTTGCACTGTAAGCCAAAAGGTCCTCGTCTAATGCGATTGAGTCCTGCAAAAGTTTAGTGATAAATATAATATGCTTAAAATGTATGCAATACTGCTTACAAAGTTCATATAAATTGCAAAGATGCACAGTAACTAACCTTTTCAAAGACACAAATGACTGTACTTCCACCAAAAGAGAAATACCCGAACTGTGAAATAAAATTTAATAGGAATGAGAATTAGAAGCAAAATGAGGAAAATACTAAAAGTAATCAGCATAATGACATAATTTAGAACCTCGTCTCCTTTCTGGACATAGTCTCCCTTCTTCTTAGTGAATGTGATACTGCCAACCATCGTTGCTCCAATTGCCACAAACGCTACCTACTCATGTTGATTTTAGATCTTAGTTTAACTATAAGAAAACTTTACACTTGCCACCAAGGAGTGAACATGACAAACCTTGCCGAAATCTGCAGTTGATATAATAGATACAGCACGTTTGTTCTCGGTAAACACATTGCAGTACTTGCTATTTACAGCAATGGGGTTGACCTAAAACATAATTGATACAATAAAAATTAATGATGATTATAAAAGAAAATATAAGTGCATGTGTGGTATCATGTAATCCTGAACATACCGTATATAAGCTTCCAGGTATGTCAACAATCTGCTCAATCTTCCCAGAAACTGGGAAATGGAAACGATGATAATCCTGCCAAATTTTGTAAAATCTTCAACTTTAGAGTCATGCAGGAAAAGGGGAAAAGAATGAACCTTGTTATTAGAGGCGTACAGGACAGGCTGAGTTATGGGTCAAAATGGGGTCGGGTTGAAATGGGTTGTTTTTAGTACCGGTTAAAAATCGAAATGGGTAGGTTGGGATTGGTTGACCACCAAAAACAAAATTCCGCTTTCTCCATATTTTATTAATTGTTAATGTCTTATCATATGATGACCAAAACTATATCATTAACAATTATAATATATACTTTTTCTAAATAGAATGATTCAAGAGGTATTGACTTGTAAACATATTAAAATACACTTCGAGCGACTTTCAAACTATTTGAGACATTCAAACCATTTAACATGTTCCTATATTAGCCAAATTCTTTAATTTAACCCATATGACCCATTAACAAAGAATCATAAGTCAAATCCACCAGTTCATAAATAAATGGGCCAAAATTCCCACCTCTACTATGGGCACAAATGAATCAGAAATTATGTACCTGCGGTGCCAATCGAAATATCACCAGGGTTCCACCAGTGAAAGAACTGGAGCACGGTATATTACCCAAAAGACCTCGCATAGAAAACTTTTTACCCTACAAGTTAACAAAACAAGTCCAATATCATTTTTCATATTGGAAGAAAATGGTTACATTTTGCTCAATAGTGGTGAAAGATACCTTGATCCAAAATCTGAGACTTTCTTCAGCTGTATTAAATGCCATTAAACGACAATCAGCAGCACAAACAGCAACATCATCACGTCCAAGATAGGCAATCGGTCTTGCTTCAGGTTTCAATTCTCTTATAAAAAATTCATTAAATGTCTGCATACATACGAATAATATGATTTGTTGATGAAAGTTCCGGTAATGTATGAACGTCGTCTAGTAACGATATAACAATGAAATGGACTTGCCTTAAAATGATTCAAAGGGTATTTAACTTCAGCCATATTGATTTGATCCTAGAATATAAACAAGGCAATGTAATCAGAAAAGAAAATACCCGTAACATAGCGAATTTGATGCAACCGACATAAAGTTATTTTCTTGCCTTGAAGAATTTGAGAAATGCTGGTATATCTTTCGCAGATTCAACTGTATTCATTTTCTTGCCCTGCTTTTCTGATATGCTCTGCAATAATTCTTTTGCCCCTGTACCCCATTGGCCCACCAAACCAGTAGTATGATAATGTAAGTTGAAATACATTATGAACTGGATTTATATGGATATCCACACTAGAGGTGGCAAAATGGGAGGGTTGTGTAATGGGTCAAATTAGGTTTTTTTGGACATGTCAGAATGCATTCGTTCGGGCTGACCGGGTGAAGCACTTTTTTCTTTTCTTTGTATGATTTATAATAATAATAATAATAAAAATAAATTTATGTGCTAAGAATGATTAATAACTACATTATTACAACAATAATGCATCTATTTCATTTAAAATGATTTTAGGTGGTTTTGTGCATTTTGAATACACTTTGGGTGACTTTCAACATGTTTGATAGGTTTTACCCATTCAACTGGTTTTCTTTGTTGGTAATTGTTAACGTTTTCCCATTTGACTCGTTAGAGATGGATGATGTATACCCTGAATCAATACTTTTAGCCATAAACTGGTCAAAGTTGCCACCTCTAAATATATTCTAGAGTGACCAAACATAAACTACTAAGGATTTGAAGCAAACAGATTACCTTTGTCCATAATGCCAAGCCCTACTTTAGACTGATAAATGGCTCTCAACGATAGCACAATCTTTCCATCAATTATTTCCTCTACAAGCCTCTTTTTCTTCCGGTCAAAAACCTGTGCATCAATACAGCTGCTGAGATGTCATAGTTTCATGACACACACACACAACAATATATAGACATATATACATATATATAAAGAGAGAGAATACCAGAATATGTGAAGCATTTGAACCAGAATTTAAGCCAGCATCATAGGATGAGACATGAGCCCATTCAGAGAGTTTAAACATCCACCTAGAAAGGAACAACTGTTGATGTGAAACCAACTCTTGAAACCAATCTTTGAATTTGAAAATTTGATAATTTATTACTCAAAAAATACATGAAATTTTATATTCTCACCCGTAGGAAGCCTGTTTATCAGTTAAGAAGCCTCCAGTCATACCCTGTTTTCCAGTGCCTTCATCAAAACATAGTGACATATGAATCATCGAGTTCAGCTTATCGGAAACATCTAGACATTCCCCACAAACTGGACAGCAATTTATCAGTGGCTCCCTGCAAGCAACCAACAGGAAATAAACAAACCACGAGCTACGTTCAGGTTCATAAGAGTAAAACACAATGAAAATAGTAGAGGCCTAATATTAACCATTAACCATACAATATCATAATATCATGTGACGTACTTTTCTTGTTGAATGGCTAAAAGTGTAGCAAGTTCATCCATGCTGACAACACCATCTCCATTTTCATCAGCTGCCTTAAAGAGCTCCTCTTTCTGCCAGAATACTTACTTAAAATAACATTTCTGGTCAACTATTAATTCATGCTGATTCGGTATATTATACTTTCTTAAATGTTACACACGTACACAAAGATTGATAATTCAAACCTTTTTTGCAGCCCGTTGATTGCCAAATGCATCTATTAATTCTGAAAACTCAGAAAACGATAATTGTCCATCAGCGTTATAATCCTGCATAACCAAAAGACTGCATTAAAAAACATAGAAATCCAATATTATAAAATGGCATTGCTATGTATGCATACGTAAATGAAAATAGGAATAGGAATAACATTTATAATAAGATTAAAAATGATACTAGACGTACAACAATGGACAAGATTCGCCTTGCAAAACTCTTCTCTGTTTCAATTGGGTCCTGGACAACAGAGAAACTACATGTTACACGGATTACACTGCATAAAATTAACTATAGACAGAATAAACATATGTGACTATAGCATACCTCGATAGAACATGAAAGAGATATGTTGCCAACCACTAAATTGGAAGATGATGGATCCAATAAGTCAAACACTTCAATGTCAGAATCTGAATCCTGTAAATTATAAGAAGTTGATGATCTATAGTCCTTCAAGATAAATAACTTCAGAAAACATTTCTTGAAGAAAGAACTTACCCGACTAAGATATTCAAAAAGGTCCACCTCGCAATATCCAATGAGATTGTTCTTTGATAGTCTATTAGTCTGAAACACAAGCAAAAGTGATGAAGTTACAACATTCAAGAGAAGTAGTATAAGTAGATTTGTGGATAACTTATCGTCCGATAAGCATAGAAACTACATAGTAAGTAGATTATGAGTTTTCCAACAAACCTCAAAAACGGTTATTTTTGAAACATGAGGCCCATTCCTTTCCAAAAGAAACTTTTTCTCCTGTAATGTCACCAAAATGCAAGTGTCATAATCATCAACACCTTATACACAACTCAAGCACATCTATTAGAAAATTCACTCACTGAGTTCCATGTAGGCTTGTTGGTTCTGCATATTGACAACAAAGAAATTCAATTCAAAACATGAACGAACGAAACAGAGAAAAATAATAAAAAAGTTTTGCACATCAATAACGACTTGCTAGTGCAACTGTCGAGTAGGTAAATTGAAGATTATTTTCTTGGTTTTCCATTTATAAAAACTAAGTATCTTAACGAAAAAGAACAACATTAGTACATTACCGATCAATGTTTATGTTTGACAACCAAAAATTTTATTAGTATTCCACAGGTAATATATGTGTTGATATGATAATGCAAAAATAGCAACTGATTTGTGGTCATTTATATCTACATCCACAATCATAATAATAATAATAATAATAATAATAATAATAACCCTTATAAAGTATTTACATATGCACCTTAATAAACTTACAATCTCAAGATTCGAATTTACTATTCTACCCTTTACCTCACTAAATAAAGAATATATAATGAAGATCGAATATCAAAAGATAACATACTGGACAAAAAGTCAGACGTATTAAATTATACGGAGTAAGTAAAAATATGGCAACTAAATTATAGAAACCAAATTCTGGTATTACATCATGGAAACAAAAAAATGGAACAAAAAGACCAAACTTTTGGGACTGGCGATCTTGTAACACATGCATCAAATGTATTGCATACAAACAATGAAAACAAGTTTTTTTATCAAGCATTATGTGAATACTCATGAAATTGATTTTATTTTAAATACACAATAATATAATGATGTAAACAACTTACTTACCTGCAATTTTGTTAGTACTGTGTCATATTTATTACTATCATCATACTTATCATATGCTTGATCTTAGTCATATTATTCACATCAATTTTGTAACATTTAATCAAGTAAATCATGTTTTAGCCCATTTGAACAATTTTTTCGCTTCATCGCGGGTAACCTGCAAGTATTAGCCCATTTGAACAATTTTTTCGCTTCATCGCGGGTAACCTGCAAGTACGTACATATATACATATATATATAAGTATATGACTATTAGTATTCCATCTATAATCTTCAGAAACTTAACATTAAGACAAATTATACATATTACAGCACTTAACTGATCAGAAATATCTGTTCTAAACGTCTGTTCTCCAATCGAAATACAAGCAAGCCACTTATCCCTAAATTTCATCTCAGCCTACAAAAGAAACACATCTTCAAATTTCAATTTCAATACAAACAGCAAAATTAAACACATTAATAAGAGGATGAAAATCATACAGCAATAAGAGTAACCAAAGCTATGCCAGCAAAATCCTCTAAACTAGTCAGTTTCTGATGCTGCGAATGTGAACCGCGGTTGCTGCAATGATCACTACGATGATGACGACGGTGAAGATGAAGCTTGTTTTTAATTCTTTCACGGCGTGAAGTGTGTGTTCTCGAATTTGAGTCATCAGAAGAGATTGATTTTGAACTTCCGTGTCCCATTTTTTGTTGATTTGTTTGCAATTGAGTTGAGTTTGGAGTACAAATGAAAGATGAATTGAATTTGTTAAGAAGGAATATAGAATCTGCACACAAAAAAAAACTATGTAAAGGAGAGGTTGTTTATGGAAGGTTGACTATTTTGTCGGACATTGGTGGCAGTTATTTTTTATTGGGTCCTACTATACATTTTTCTACCTCCTACTCCCTGCTATCAATCAAGTTCCCACCCATCACTTCTTTCAATATTCCCCTCGCTCCTTTTCTATTTAAAATACATAAATCTATTAATAACTAAAACAGGATATCATATTGCTTATATGGCTCCAATCATTACTTGTCACGTATACAAAATTATGAGATGTCAATCATACAATTTTTCTGAATTTCTTTTCCATATATACACCGATGATGTATCTTTATATATCCTAAAAGCCGAATTAATTGACAGCATTGAATACATTAATTAGTAGAATTAAAGATAATGATTAAATAAATAAATGACCATAATTAATTGTTATTATTTTTGCATGTTTAAAATTAATAAAATAAATTAATGACCATATTAATTGTTATTGTTTTTTTTTCATTCTTTGAATCAATTGTATTAATACCTTTAATATATTCGTTAATTGCCCAATCCATTTTTTCATATGTTATATTTACCAGATAGTTAACTGTTAATTAGTTAACTATATGATCAAATTGTAACTTGATTAACGAATAAACTTTAATAACTGCACACATTTTACCTAATACATAAACAACATCACACTGTCGTGCATCGCGCGAGTTTTAATACTAGTAAATTATATAAAGAAATACTTTCCAAATAAATTTAATAATTTTTTCTTAACTTTCTTTATGAAAACGTTTTTTCGTATAAAAAAGATTTCTTTTTTTGCTTTTCTATAAAAACAAAAACGTTTTTTATAGAAAAAACTTTTTTAAAAAAAAAATAATTTTCATAAAATTTCTAGTTTTTAAAAACGTATATGTTATAAAACGGTCAAAGTTAAAAAAAATCAGTATTTTAAAAAAATTAAAAGGAATTTTTAATGTAACAACTAATTTTATTGTTGAATCGGCCGTTCAGAAAAATATTGGTGGACGACCATATTCGAAGAAAAAATTGATCGTGTTGAACCTACAACCTTCATCCCCCCAACCCAAGAACCACGAAGGTATAGTTCGTATGTGAATTCAGAACCACCAAGGAATAGATTGTATGTGGATTTAGAACCACCAATAAATAGTTCGTATTTGAATCCGGAACCACCAAGGCATAGTTCGTATATAGATCCACAACCACCACGATACATTTTCCATATGGATCTAGAACTACTAAGGTATCTAGATCCGTTAATTAAAGCAATCTCGGAAATCTTTCAACCTAATGGGTGATGGAAACTGTGGATTCCAAGCAATAGTTGCTTGCCTTGGTCTTAACGAAACTGCTTGGTCACGGATTCGTAGTGATTTGTGAATGAGATTATTATGCATGAGGGAGATTATGTCCATTTGTATTGGACCCGTAGTGCTTAATAATATTCATTACTTCATCAATCACTTTCAGCCAAGCATCACACCGTTTGACTGTTGTCCATATTCCCGACACAGGTATTATATTACGTCATGCTATAATGTAATTGTTCATTTTCTCTGGCCTAAAGGAAGTTCGACGTGGCTACCACTTTGGTCTAGTCCGTCTGAGAACTCACAAAATGTCATATTGGTAATTGCACACGTAAACGGTAACCACTATGTTAAAGTAGATCTGCAAGGAAATTACTCGTAAATTATGATTTATCAAAGTTAGCCTCTATAAAAGCGAGATTGTGTAGCTACATTGGAAATTTAGTATTCGATGAGAATATAATTTTAATGTATGTAATCTCTAATTGTGATAGTTTGATTGATTGTACAATGTTATTTATTAGATCTTGGATTGGTGTTTTCATATTATAAAATAGGTATATTAATAATTAATAATACTGCTAAAAGTGATATCAAAAATAGAAACAGAAAAAGGAAAGATGAAATTGCTAACATGGGCACAAAAGTTGTGAGGGTATAAAGAAAATATTCCTCCCTTTTTTATTTTGACTTGGTATTGATTCGTACTACCACTGAAACTATATGACGTGGTCAATGAAAAGAGTCGCAGAAAGAATTAAAAAAATATGAGTAAGAATAAGAATAAGAATTATTCTTTTTGCCAAATTGCCATCACATTCACATGGGAATAAATGGGACGGCTACGATTTATTATTGATTTTGAATCTTATAATTTGGTTGATGGTAAGCATACGCAATTCTATATAAACTAGCGTAATGATCCTGCTATGTAGTTGAACATAGTATTTATTATAAACGGTGACTTGATTGATTATATTTATATATTATCTTTGCTCTTTGTTGATTATTTATAATTGTGAGTAGTTAATAGTTACTTACTGATATCTAGAGTCAGAGATACAATAAACAATGGTGAAGAGCAAAAAAAATATGAAAAATGATTAAATTATTATAAATAAGAATTATATGAGTTAAATATAGTAAAGTTTGAATCTTAATTTTAACTGTTGATGCACGGACATAATATTAATATACAATGATGTATTTTTATCGTGTTAAAATGCTTTTTAAAGAAGACAATTAAACTTCTCAAACTATTTTTAACAAAATAATGTAGATTATGAGTTTTACCAATTAAATTAAATTAAATTGTTATGTTATTTCTTACTTTTAATTCTCTTTCTTCATCAGTGGGTCAACTCATTTTGTAAAAAAAATTTAAAAATAAATAAATCTATATGGGTGTAAAATTTCTCTAACAAGTTTATTGCTCCATGTCAATAAAGACAAATGACCACAACACCATCACACATATAATAGATAGTCACTTACTCCCGAATTATTTGATTTTTCTGGGTAACGTGCACTGGTCCCATAAAAATAAAACCAGAGGCCATCAAAATTGGTAGCAATATTTTACCACGACTAACATTTGTTGGGCTTAAGAATATCCAAACCCACTTGTGACTTGCCCTTAAAACTTTTTGGAGAACGATCAAAATATATAATCAGAAATATTTTCATTTACCACTTTTATCAACAATCATACACTATAAATTTTGTAATTCATACATTTCACCATTTCTTACCAATAATCCATACAAGAACATGATCCATTTTCAAAATGATGAAAACGTTTTCTATCTCTTACAACGATCCTACGTCCGTATATTCTCGAAACCAGTTTAATTGTCGAGTGACAATCGTTACATATTCGAAGATTCTTTACTACCTTAACAGTCGTTTCACGGCTCGTGCTAATCAACCCAAAAGCAACCGCAATCTTCTCACTATGATAGCGTAATACCGACTCTCTGTCTATATCATCCATCCTAAGGTGAACTTGATTCGTGTCCGGCTTGTAACCCGACAATGTCAACTTCTCAGTCATTTCTTCCAACATCCTATAAATGTCTATTGTTTTGGTATGTGATTCATCCGCAACAACAAACTCGTGAATCGCACCATCTACCTCGATCCAACTACATCCAGGATCTTTCCTAACATCGTTTTGCTTCATTTTTAACCTTGTTTCAATAACCCCATCCCAGTTTTCCGTAGAAGCGTACATGTTTGATAGAGCAACGTATGGGGCCCCGTCTTTTGGATTTATCTCCAGAAGGAGCTTCCCCACACGTTCTCCAATCTCAATGTTTCCATGCTTCTTACAAGCACCGAGTAAGGCCTTTAGTACCACATCATCTGGTTCACCAGGCATTTCGTGTATGAGCTTTTCAGCCTCTTGTAACCGGCCAGCCCGACCCAGTAAATCAACCATACATCCGTAATGTTCGAGCCTTGGGACTAGTCCTTCAGTCTGAATCATTTGGTTGAAAAGAGACATCCCATTGTCAACTAAACCGGCATGACTACAAGCGGTCAAAACGCCGATATATGTTACATCATTTGGTAAAACCCCACTTGGCTGCATATTTCTGAAATGCTCAAGAGCGTCATCAGCTCGACCGTGATTTGCAAGCCCAGTAATTATCGAATTCCAAGTGATTACATTCTTTTGTGCTAGAGAATTAAAAAGCTGAAGCGCCTCGTCAATGCTACCACATTTTGAATACATATCAATCAATGCAGAACCAAGAACTGGATCAATTTTTATGCCGTTCTTAACCGCATAAAAATGCACCCATTTCCCTATCTCAAGTGCACCAAGTCTTGAAACCGCTGGTAATACACTTACCAAAGTGATGTAATTCGGCGTTATACAATCATCATCTTCCATTTGCATTTCCCTGAACAATTCCAACGCTTCAATAAAAGATCCATTCTGCGTATACCCAGAAATCATGGAATTCCACGACACGACACTTCTTTTAGGCATTTCATCAAACAGCTTACGCGCATTGCCAACTGCCCCAAGCCTTAGATATCCATCTACCATCACGTTCCATAAAACAACTTGACTCACATCCAATTTCATCTCATCATTTACATCAAACAACACATAAGCGTCCTTCATAGCACCACATATGACGTACATTCTAACTAAATTACTTAACACAAACCCATCCTTATCTAACCCATGCTTCAACAAAACACAATGAATTTGTTTCCCTTCTTCAATCCTGCCCGTTTTCGCACACGCTTTAAGAACAGAAGGAAAAGTAAACTTATTGGGTTGTTCAAACTCAACCATTTGTCTAAACAAAAGTAAAGACTCTAGTGCATCGTTGATATCACAATAAGCTCTAATGAGTGTGTTCCAAGAGAAGCAGTTTGGTTGGTGCATTTCGTCGAACACTTGACGTGCGTATCGGATATCCCGGCTTGGTGGGTCAGCAAGTGCGTAGAAACGGATAAGCTCCGCAGAGGCAAGTGGGTCTCGAATACGTCCGGTTTTGATGAGTTTGGCGTGTATTTGAATAATCTCTTTTTTGGTTTTGCATTGTTTGAATCCTGGAAAGTAAGTTGATGGGTGTGGTGACTGACCGGTGACTGTGGTTGTTGGTTGCAGAATTGTCGTGTTCATGGCTAACGAATTGGAGCGAGAACATTAAAATGGGCTTCAACGATAAATTCCTATTTTGTTATCCAAATTGCAATTTTGGGTAAGAATGGCTGGAATATGTACAGTATAAATTTCAAAATCGATGTACAAACGGAATATATGGTTGTATCATGTACCCTATTCTTTAGCAAGAGTGATTAGTATAATGTAGATGGTTCATTGATTCGTACCACACACAAATAGAAGTTAGAATCACATTGTAAGTTTAACTTCTATTCTATTTGTTTTGGTCGATCATATTTCCACTATTAATTTTGATTAATTCATCAAAATTGTAAATTAAAAATTTGTACTGTACACATTGATGCACAAATTTAATAAGTTTATAAAAAACAATGATAGATTTTTTTCATCACCCATTTGTTTTATCTTTTCTTGTAAGAAACACACTTCTAATCTTTAAAGAAGCTTAGTTTGGTTTTCACATTCGTATGCTCAAACAGTACTGACAGGGCCTCGCGAACAAATTGTTACACGGTTTGGCGGTTTGCTGTGGCATTCTTTTGTTAACCCATTCATTCGAAGATGTATTTTTGAATACCGCAGGAACACAAAGTAAAAAATCCTCTTCTATTTAGACTTGGTTTGATGATCGATTTAAAGGAGAACGGAAATGCTGCAAACTAAAGGGTCTCTTTAGAGAGGAACGAGGCTTTGGCCACAATAACTGATAAAATTCACGGCAATTTAGTCACTCCTTATTCATGTTCAACTCAAGGTATTAGTTTTACCCAAAAATGAGTTTCATTGCAAACAAAATGAGTCATTTATATGATCTCAATAACATCCTGGTATACATCTCTGTCACTTCAGTTTAGCAAATAGCCTAGGTGCAACCTGCATTCAAGTAAGGCTCGGTATTAGATGAGTTGGGATAAAGTTACACAGATTGATTTTGAGTGATAAAATTAAAATGTACAACTAAATAAACTTACGCATTTGTCGACGCATTGCCAATAATCGAAGTACTGTCCAGTGCAATGTTTGTGGCCAGTTTCATCATCCTGAACCCTTTTCACACATCCCTGCACATTAAGAAATAAACTACATCAGAAACACATTTTGTACATGTAACACCCGTCATTTTTACCACATAATTTAAGCATCATTTTGCAGTGGAAGCTATACAAATTACATTTTCAACATAACATCTCTACAAATAATACAATTTCTATCTTTTAATAACACATCATTAAGTTTTCTCTTCGTCTTATTTCCTGGGGCAACTCATATGCAACAAATGCGTAAGCTTAATGGCTTAGTAAGCTCGTTCATTTTCTATTAAAATACCACATACAATTATTTCATGACAATGCTCTTTCTATAAAGATACATATCGAGATCTCTAAGATAATGTGTAACCGAGCCGTATATTTATCTTTGAATCCAATCTTATAGATATGGATCCATTATTTGAATAAAGGATAGCCTTACACTAACACATGTCAAACTCTGAATTGCATATTCTACGCTCGTTACACATCAACCACATGCTCAAACGTGAACGTAACGTGACAATATATGCATCCGTACAACTCTAACGATTCTAATGCAACATATAATACATCAAACACGTATGTAGCATACATCTTAGTTTCCGTAAACAACACGATAAATACTCATATTGCATTTCGAGATAACGTTTGTTACTTTCAAACCATCTACTCCACCATGTCATAGGATTAGATAAATCATTCTTGCATACCTTGTTTGCCCACTTGGACTCCCATCAACATAACTTTCGGAATGTGCTAAAACATGTTTGTACTCTTTTCTTTTGTACTATTTCTCAAGTAACTCACTTTATATTTACCCTTTACATTTTCTTAACTCTCTCATATGTTTCATGTAGTGAGCAAGACATGCAACACTTTTTATAGTCAATTATAATTTGGTTAATCACCACTCTAGTTTAAATTTAGAATTACAACTAATAATCTACTTGACTTAAGTCCCAATATTTTAAAAGATTCAACTCATCAATCTAATAGTAGACTAGGTTTAACACTTCACATATCTAAGTGTCATGCAACTTTGCTCTATCAATTCATTCGGGGCCACCAATCATTTTCCATTAGCATATATAATGACTCTAGCACTTAATGCTTTACATTCTTGTCGTTGTGTAATGCAAGTTGTACCAAAGAAATACTTGAATAAAACTTTTTAACTATCATTATATGTTTAAAAAATATATGACATAGCTTACAGATATAAATTCTAGATAACTATATATAATGGTCATATAATTTCATTTTTCTTTTTAACCAAACTCTGGGGTGTTACAGTATAATAAGATAGCGGGTATATACATGTCTTGAATACATGGTGTTCAACATTGACAAAAAAGAAGAAATCCAGTAAACATAGAGCACATATCGTAATTGTGCATTATATAGGGATAATCTTATAATCGTCCTGGCTAATATTTGAACGGGAACTTATCGTCTTATCTACACAAAGAAAACCAAAATGGTTATAACATACACAGCGGCGGACTTGCATAGGAAAAAGGGTATACCCGTTCAATTTCTTACATAAATAGGGTGCATACCCGTTCAAAGAAGACAAACAAGTGTGCAAGTGAGTTATATAATTTACCCCAATTTTTTAAGGCATTGCATTGCTGATGCACCGCACTCACTATTATTGTAATTTATATAACTCTTAATTGTTAATTATATTACATGACTCAAAAAGGCAGCCAACGGTTTTGAGCCATATGGGTATGTAACCTTAAGCTGTGTTGATTTCAATTTTAATCACGAAATTTTTCCACATATTTAATGTTGTGTAATGTTATAAAGCAGATGTTTTGGAATTCTTCCAAATACGTTTAAGGTGTAGAAGGGGAAAAAAAGTTTGAAAACGAGCGATTTATATGAGATTATGTTATTGTATCTCGAATCACTGCCCCAAACTTTAAAAATCAAACCAAATTTGAATGACTTGATTCCCAGAAAAACAAACCAAATTTGTGTAACCCGGACCCAAGAAGCCAAACCAAACCCAAACCCGTATAATCTGAATACGGAATGCTAAAATCAAATCGTTTATGTATCTTTTTATCACGTACTAAATAGTGCATATCCTGTTTTGAGTTCCTAGATCCGCCACTGAACATACATGCTTGTTCATATCATTATCATGCTCTTAGTGTTACCATACGACATTGTTTACAAAGTTAAAAGAGAAGATGGTCTTCCTCACATGGTTAAATAAAAGGTACATCATGGGGGTATGTACATTAAACCAATAGATAACATTTTAAACTTCAACCCAGGAACCTTTTCATGTATAGATTTATATAACCACCCTATCTCCTATCAGTCAGTCGGACAAAAACATCATATTGAAGCCAACTACAAGTTTTATTAAGAACAAAAGACTGAACTCACTATAGAACAACTAAGTTGAACCTTTATCCCAAACCATATGGAGCAAAACAAGGAAAGGGCATATGTTTCAGACATGGTGGATGATAAAAATTAAAGCATGATATAAAACTTTCAGATAAGAAATCATATGATTATTACTCTCCATCTATTTCTGGTGACACAAAGCAACACAGAAGAATATGCATGACAAATTAAAAATTTAGTTGCTAAAAATCAATTTGCACTACCATCAAGAGACCAATAGTTACGTAAGTTATCTTACGAGTTTTGAGTGGTGCTTGTGAACTATTAAACAAATTCAAGGACATCATTTTCTTTTTAACATACCTTCTATAGGCAACTACCAAGTGAAAACCAAAACAAGCCCATTCTAAACATTAGAGTATTTCCCATATTCACAACCTTTAACTTCATATATGAGTCGCACCCAACTACTCAAATGCTTATATTTAATATATTAAACTAGCTATTCACACTGTCAAAAAGGAATGTGAACGATATGTTTAGCCAACTATCTTGAACAATTGTCGATCATTCTCCTGTTAATAGTTTCTAGCCCAAATTCTTGTTTAATATCCTCATTTCTCAAATCAATGTATACTAAATAGAATGTAGAGACGTCATGGTGGCATAATCGCAAGGCGTACCTCACCTTGATAGAGTCATTACGGTGAAAAACTTGTGGAATTCAGAGAGTCCCACTCCCACCACAGTCTTACATGTTCTGGTTCCACATCTAGCTCAAAAAAGAGTTTAAATATAAAAAGTGTTCGCTGCTGAGCTAAAGGTCCAAATATCGGGTTATACACTAATTACTTTTCTTTCTTGACTAAGGTTTACTAGCTTAGAGTAAATCCACTCCATTTATTAACTATTTACTACGGACTAAGAATAATTAAATGACACATCCATTAGCATTTACCAACACGTACATACTACCGTATTTCATTCTTCATTAGCTACAGTTTCATTTTACAGCTGGTTTTGTCAGAAAATTTATGACCTGATTCAAGAGTAAGATAATCTTCACAACTGTAAGCAAGCTAGGATAGTATCATAACTTACACAATAGTAAGCATCCTAGCCTGCAAAACTGCAATGCCAAAGTGTCTCCTTAAAATATATTTATTCCAATGTACAATATTATTAGTAATCTCCTTATCAAGGTTCACTCTTCCTTAACCATCAATTCACATCACTAAGATCATATATTTATACACCTCATATCTACGAATTTTTGTGATACCTCTATAGCCACTATTACAAAACCATGGTCTTCAGGTAATCTACAGTTTCCCTTTCTTGCATTTGAATTGCAAGTCATTATTTCTGTAAGGTTGATTTTTTAATAAACCCTGAGCGGCTCGCGAGAGACACCCCAAGTCCATCAAGTAAGTGGTAAATTAAGGTAACCAAACATCCCACTCAGATGGTAGCCCAACCAACTGATACATCATGATCTATAATAACTTATTCTAATAAATCAGGTTCCTCCTTCCTCGGCTCATATGAAATTGAATCGGGGATATTGGTATCATTAACATACACAAAATGTTAGCGTTTTTAGGTAGTAAAAACTATTAACTATTTAAGAAACTTCAATAAGCAATTGACCACACAGTTTGATTTATATTCATGGTACTATATTATAGTAAGATATACCACCTGATAATTAAGCCAAGCTCTAACACACTTAGGCTTGCATAACTCTTCAAAGTACTTCTTCTGATCAACTGGTTCTTCGTCCGACCTTCATTGAGATTAAAGAACAATTAAAAAATAAAATCAAATAAATCAAATAACGAAACAAAAGATAAACAGCTTCTATATCAACTATATATAAATAAATAGAAACACGGATTATTACTTACATAATAACAATGAGAAACGACTATGATACACGAAACAGTTAAACGAAACACCTGCAGAGGTAGCATCGTTTTATTGGAGTATGTATGTAAACCCTAATTAACTAACAGATCGATTCGAAAGAATAAGAGTGAAGTAGATCTAATTTGATTGGTATAAAAAAAATAAAATTCAGATACGGAGTATAATTTTACCGTGAAAGCAGGAAGCAGCCTATCAATCGAAAGATCAGGGAGAAGAAAGAAATGGTGGAAGGGTTTTCTTTTCCTTTTTATTCGTTGCGTGAATTATGTCGGGCCTGGACCCTGCTTCCATCTAGTACTTTCCGGAGGTTCATTTTATTTTATTTTTATTCTTTTTTCTTTTCCACTTAACCTTGTGACATTATAATATTATTATATTTCACTTCAAATGGCAAATTTATTTATTAACCATGAGATAAAAGAAGATACCAAATATGATAATGTAAGATGTTTAAAATTTATGTAGTTAAATGAAATGTATATGTTGAATAAAAGTTTTAACAATGGGTTAATAATTAATTAATAATCAAATTTGGTGTGTTAGCTTTTTTTCTTTTCTTTTTTTTCTTTTCTTTTAATCTTTTAAGGGGGTTTGTGACTACTTTTTGAAAGCATATAATGTGTTTTAAATAATCCTAATTAGATAATCAACTATAATAGAGCGTGTTATAAAAAAATGACATTTGAATTTGATTTTACTTTCTAAATTTTGATAACACAATAGGTTGATAATCCATTTTCTGAAGACGCATTTACTTTCTTTTTCTTCTATTAAATCCAATATGAGTATAGATTGCTATGTAGATATGGATAAACTATATATATAAACTATGAATGAATAATGACGTCTACTTTATGTTGAATACAAGTTCTGAATTGTATAAAATAATAATTTTACTCTATTCTAAAAATAACACATTTTTCAGTTACTTGAGTCTTCTGTACACCATCATCAAACTCATCATCCTCATCCCCAAAGTTTTCATAATGCGCATGGTTCGAAGTATTTGGATCAATGGAGGCTGTTACAAAATCTTTAGCGCTAGCGACTGCATCCCCCAACAATTGATCACATGCTTCTTGTAGTTCTTTGGATTTTTTTATTATGAAGTTTTTCGACACATTTGTCCTCCTGCACTATATAATAGTGTACAGTAAATCTAATAATAATAATAATGAATGTGGTATGTTATCTTTTGAATGAGTTTATGTATGTTATTTTTATTTTCTTTCCCCACCAATCAACTGCGCAATCAAGTGTCTTTGTATACTATTTCCAATCTATACAAGTTGTCGTATTTTCCAACGATATTCATAGATTATAGTATTTTTTCCATGTTATCATATTTGTTTTTCAAAACTTTGTCACAAAGGAAGTTGTGCTTAATAATTTTATCAAACTTTGACTAAAGGTCGCCCTAATTAAATGGATTATTTCGACCATACATTGTCATATATCGATTCAAGAAGTTACATAAGGTCAAAACTGTTTCTTCAGGACAATCCTTTTTTTGTTTGTTTTCAATTACGTTAGTTAGGGCCATTTATCAACATAACATAGAGAAACAAATTTATGAACTTCCCATGTATAATAAACACCCTAAAAGCCTATTACATTAAAATACTTCCAGGCGAATCTCTACTAACGTGAATTAGATATACAAGGTTGTTGTAAATTAAAGGACATTATACAAAGTATACCTAGTTGTTCTAAGTTTGCTAAGGTCATTAAGGGACATAAAAAACAAGCAAAGTGAGCATAAACAACCTTAAACTTAAGTACTATAAGTGTATACCTTAAACGTATATACCTTCGTAAACAATTCAGATCATGAATAAGAAGACTTTTTAACAAAAAGGTAAGCATGCTACAGTTTCAATACTCAAACAAAGTACTAATACTTGAAACAAACACATGCCTAGAAATTCTAGATTCTTAAACTTCTAATAAACTAAAGCCATATATATTAATATATCTATATATAAATAAAGAGATCGAACACACAATTCATGCTAGAAAGAGAAATTATGATTAACTTATTGATGTTGTGGGATCGAAATTCTTGCAACATATCTACCATCACACTAATAATTGAAGCAATTTACTCACTGCAAACGTACATGGGCAAAAAAACACTATATCCATCCATAACTAGTTAGAGTATTATAACTAATCAATTTTGTGATTGTGAATAGCAGTTGAAGAGGTAGAGAAGACCGCGCAGTTACGCTTTCGAGTCTTGTTACAATTTTCACCCCAAAACAACTAAACAAGAAGATATATTTACATTATATTTTTTTTTTCTTTTTCTACTATTTTCTTTTATCTTATAACAACAAAAACAAGGATTCGTAATTAGTGATATGATGTGTCTATTATCTAATTCATAAAACACACAACAACAAAAAAGAACACCTCACCACACCTTATTACACTACAACAACATATACCATATCATGGCAAAACATTATGACATGTGTATCCAGTGACGAATCTAGAATTCAAACTCATCGAAGTCAGTGACAAATCTAAAATTCAAACTCAATGAAGTCCAATTTGTTGATGTGGGCCATGTGGCGGGTCAGTTAGGTCGGACAACAAATTAAAATGAGTTTTCTTAGCACGAGTCGTATCATCCAAATACTATCTATCACAAACATATTATTAATACTAAAACATCAAATAGTCAAATTACCATTATACATCAAACTTATGGATTAAAAAGCTAATCTAGCACCTTAACAAATATCTGAAAACCTAACATCATAATAGTAGTTGGCTAAATTAAAAATTTGGATATACGAAGCTAAAACAAATATTAATTAATTAATATAAATAAATAAACTTAAACGATCAAAATAATTAAAGAAGAATACTAATATGAATGAATAACCCGATAGATTGTGACTTGTGAGACTAAATATATGTATTATGAGTTGGGATATGGAATTACTCAATGGGCTTAATATTGGGAGTGTAAAATTGCAATTTAAGTTTTTCTCATTAAAATATCTCATTTTGAGTTCAAATGGGTCCCATTATAATTAGAAGTCCTGTCACAAAAGAAACAGTACTTCTAATACATTTCTTTGCTTGAAAAATTGAATTTAACTGGTACGTATCCAAAGACCCCACTTCGTATATTGTGGGTTCATCCTTGTGTATATCATCTAATACATGATATGAACTTTGATATTTGTAATCATATAGATAGAGACAAAATTAACACGAAGAATACGAATGATGTACTTACAGTCGGTGAGAGGTACATAGGAGATCGTAAGGGTTAGATGAAGGTAATGGACATACAGATCGATACACGTAAGGACACGGAGAATATACGATCGTAATGTTATGCTGCAGTTAGGTTATGCGTTTCTTTTTTATATTTAAGTATATGTAATATATTCTTATTTCATTATGCAGAAGCATTTAAGTAATTTTCTGCTCTAAAAGTTTTTCAATTTTCTAAAACAATTCAATTAATGCGTTTGATTTTTGAACTTTTAGTTAGATTCTAAAATTACAACTTATATATCTCAAATGTAACTTTTAATCTTTTAGAAAGACTTTAAATTAAAACTAAAAGACTAAAAAGTTCTTCGTCAAAAAAAGTCTTATCCTTAAATTTTTCGTAACTTGTTGGGTCCTTGGTTGGAGTTAGAGGACTCTGAATCAATGTCAATAATATTCATTGAAAGTGATTGGTAGACTATAATTACTATTATTTACGAATCGGGTGTCAATTTAAAGGTGAATCAACTTTTTGGTGGTAGATGTTCTTTTAATTTAATTTTATTCTTAAGTGACACTACAACAGTATACTCAATTCTCGACTGTCTAATCCTTTGGAAATCACAGTTTTTGATATATAATTTTGTTTTGAAAACAATTAAGGTATAAATTAATCGAACGTGCATCCATTAAAAATACGTCAAAATTGGACTTTGTGTTACTAAAGTGAATTTACTACAAAAAAGTTGACATCTAAAGATATGATGTAACAAATCAAACGATGAAACGAGGACGGATCGAGTATGCATCTCGTCCCACATGTGTACTTGGTGTTGCATTTTTGGTGATTGTAACTTTTATACACCAACTATTTATTTATATGTTTTCTTTACCAATAGTAAATTTGATAGAAATTCTTTTATTTATATATATTAACATACGCTCGCGTAATGTGACGGTTCATGTGGTGATGGTAGGTGGCAGTGATGATGGTAATGTAAAGTGATAAGAGATTAAAAGTATTTATATGTTTTGAAGGTTTATTGTATGTTTTTTATGTGTATATATTTATATTTATATATATGATAATATAGTGAAATTTGATTTATATATAGTAATAATAGATATAATAGAAAGTAGAATTATTAAAATGATTAAATTGTTAATGATTATGTAAGGGCACTATAGTATTTTTTGTGGTTGAATCGAAAAATAAATCGATACTAAAAATACTTTATATATAGCTAATATACAAAGAAAATTTATTTTTATTTTATAAAATTAACCATATTCATATCATAAAATTACCCATTCCATAGGATATAATAATACCACATGCTCTCAATATAAAATAAATATATAACACATATAATATAGTTAAATATTTGCTTTAATTTAATTTTAAAAAATGCATTCATGGTTAGCACATCTCTCTTGTACAGTAATGATTATATTGGTATACATGTTTCAACTCACAGCCTGTGATACCACAAATAAAATTAGTAAACGATAACAAGAATAATAAATACAATATCACACAGCCTGTTATTAAAAGATTGCCAACTATTATACTTTGAATTTTCAGAAAAGTCCCACAGTGCTTTCAAAAATTAGCTAGGTTTTAATGTTTTATTATTACATGTCAAGAAATTAAACGTTATGCAACTTAAATCGGTTGTCGCATTATAAAAACTAGTAAATATATGTGCAATCTGATGGTCTATATAGTAATGGTAGCGGTAATGATGGTAATGGTAGAACGATTAGAAATTGAAAGTATGTATATGTTTTGAAGGTTTTTTGTGTTTATATATTTATATACATGGTAATATAGTGAAATTTGATTTATATATAGTAATAATAATAGATATTAATATGTATAATTGTTGAGATGAGTAAAATGTTAGCAATTATGTAGGGGCAATATTGTCTTCCCGTGATTGATTTGAAAACTAAATCAGTGACTTAAATGCATTATAAATAGTTATAGATTATAGATTATAGATGTAAGATAGTTTTTCATTACAACAACAATAACGCTATCCAATCCTATTTAGAGTGGAGTATAAGAAGGTAAGATGTAGAAGTCTTAAATCGTTTTATATCGATGTTTTTAGATTTAGTTTCAATAGTTTTGTAGCAATTTGTTATTGATGAATCTAGAAGTCCTAAATATTTTTATGACCAATATTTTAAATTTCCCAAAACTTAATCTACAGATCGAGTATTTCTATACTACACTTTTATAATTTTATTTTTACATACAGTTTGTTTAATTGTTTATTTACTAACGGTCTCCAAATAACTATCGTTTATTTATTAAAAGAAAAAAAAATCTTACAAAATAATAATAATAATGTCATGATCATCGTATGACCTTTCAAAAGAAAAGAATTGACAGGTTTTTATGAGACATGGGAATCATTCGCTTTATTTATTTATAGTGTCATAATTAGTAATTGGAATTTAAAATTAGAAAATTAGAAAAATAATAATATAAAAACAAAAATAAAAGAATCAGCAAGTTTGGAAACTAGACATTTTCCTTAGATATCTATGTATGCCCTCCCACTACATTAAAAACCTTACTATAAAACATCACTAGAATCTTCAATTTCAACATACCATCTACTATACATCCTCATTTTCTTTGTTCTTTAGAGTGAAAGAGTTGATTTTATAGAAATCTATAACTTCTTGATTGATTCAACTTTAAAAAACATGGGTGGTTGTTATAGTGCTTTCAATTTTAAGGGCATGAAAGAAGTGAATGGTGAAGCCCCAGAACCACAAGCGACTAATGAGGAAACCGCCCCTAAGAAAGAGATCACCCGTGAGTTGACATTGTCTCTTAAAGAAGAGACTACCCCAGAGGAGACTTGCTCAGAGGTCGTGACAGTGTCTAAAGAGGTAAATACCTCTGAAGCAGTGTCTCCGCCTAAGGAGTTAACTCCTTGTGAGACAGTTGTCCCTCCTAAAGAGGAGACTACCTTAGAGGGTGTGACGCCACCCAAGGAGGACACAGCCTCTGAGACAGTGGTGTTACCAAAAGAGGAGGATGTTTTGGCTCCTAATGTAGAGGCAAAAAAAACTGAGGTTGCGATACTTGTTAACGAGAAGGCATCTGTTGAGGAGTCTGTAATTTTGAAAGAGTTAATTGTTTCCAAAGTGACAACCGAGGTGGACACGGTCACTACCAAGGAGAACGCAAAAAGTGGCGATGTGAAAGAAAAGGATCAAGGGGAGAACAAGGATGATAAGAAGGTTGTCGATGACTCTAAGATCGTTGAGGTATGACAATGGTTTTCTTTAATCTCATATCTTAAGTTTTATTATTCTATAACAACCGATTAGTATTTCTCCATTGTTATTATTTTACTTATACCATAAACTTGTTATTAAGAATAACATTGGTTGTTCTGAACTTTTTGTTTCTAAGATATCAATCCCAAACATACTTTCTTTTTATATGCGCATGGACTTGGTAATCCTTTCAGACTTTGGGCCTTTGGGAGATTTTGGTAATTCCAAAATTTGGGCTTATCATATGGCCCAGCCTCAGATAAGAAATCAGATATATAATTTATTTATTTATTTATTTTATTTTTTGTGAAATTTATGTATTAAAAACAAGTCTTCTTAATAATTATTATAATAATAATAATAATTGGTGTATATTATTGACTCACTTGTTTCATTCTGTTTGTAAAATATGATAACAGAAAAAGACTCTCGAGAAGGAGACCGAACCAAAGAAGGAAGAGGCTACGATTGTCCCATCTAAAGAAAACGAAGTTGTCGAAACAAAGAAGTAAGAGCTCAAACTTATCGACGAACAGAAAAAAAATCATCAATCGTTGGCTTAAGCTCTCTCATTCTTTCGATTGTGCTAATGACATTTTCAAGAATTTATTTATTTTTATCGATGTACCTAAATGATTGCCATTATAATTATATAGTCTAGCTTGTTTTGCTCTTTGGGCTAGTATGGTTGATAAGTGTTACGAATTGTATGATTTGGTCTGTTATGGTTGAAAATTGAAGGCTAAACAATCTAAAATTGATATATAAAAGTGTCATTCAATTGTTGTAGAACTTGATAGAGTCCACACTCCACAGCAACAAAGAACAAAGAGCAAAGAGCAAGTCAACACCTATGTTTTTTGTACGATTAAGTAATAATTATATAAACATTGTGACTTCAAAACCCAATATTATATTTATTTGTATAGTTTGCTAGTCACTTTCTAACTTGTTTTATAAAATTTCAACCGTTTAAAAAAAAATAAAAGTAATAATTAAAAGCACAAAATTTGTTACACGTAATAATATTGGTCATATACAGATGAACTTCTATATAATATGATAATATAATTATAATTATAATAAAATTAAAAAAGAGAGACTTTTACAAACCAATGAGCATAAGGTTTCATGGTCAGGGGCTCATCAATTAATGTCATTTATTTTCTGTGTGACTAACTCCATTGTTTTACTTTCTTATTCTATTGAATCGAAACCCACTCATCATCGTGCTTAGTAAGAGAAAAGTCAAAAGCATTCTAAATGTGTAGCTAGCACCTTCTGTCAGACGTCATCCCGTAGGTGTGCTAAAAATAGATTAATGAGTCTGATATCACCAATTACTTAAAAAAGAAACGAACAAAGTATTGCGTTTGGTTCAGAAGCGGTGGTCTGTTAAAAAGCTCCATGCAAAAGTGCAAAAGCCTTTCACAAGATTGCTACGTGTACGGTGCGGCGTAACCCACTTCATTACATACTCAATGACGTCATCCTAATTACACAATTTATCCTTTTAATTGCAATATTAATAGTATAGAGAATTGTTTTTAGAAAGAAAGAGAATAAAAGTGAAAAAGATCAGATTATATTTTTAAGGTTTTTAATGTAGGAAATAGAAGAAAAGAGTTTAGGTATTTTTTTCTTGAAATGTGAGAAAAAAATGAAAAGATATAAGATTAAATAAGTTACAAGATGGGGTTTCATTTTATTTTTCTCAACTCGGGAACACAAAATGTGTAAATTTCTTTTCTCTTATTTTTGACTCGGAAATGCAAAAGTTTCTTTCATCTTTTTTTTTTTCTTACAAGTTACCCTAGTCTTTATATCGTGTACAATTACAATCTTCTTACAAGTTTCTTTATTTCTTTTAACCAAGGTGTGACCATTTTCATATATTTAAGTAGAAACATGTCAATTTGGGTTTCTAAGTTGCGGGTAAAAGAGACTACAAATATGTTAAAATCAAGTACAATTTTGTTTGGTCTCATTGGTTTTATTAACACTTGTGTTCATAGTTAGAAAAGAAAATTGCATTTTAGATATAGTTCAGGTTAATTTCATTTAAAAATATAATTTATTATATTGAGAATTGAGAATTGAGAATAAGACCATCTCGGTTTTTTTCTATTACCCGGATTTATTCGATTAAAGTGACGTTGTATTCTCATAATCAGAAAGAAAGAAAAGAGATGCACATAATGTAATACTAGGAGCGGAGCTACACCGAAGATAAAGGCGATTTTTATTACAGATCTGTTAATTTTATCTCTAATCTCCAATTTCTAACTACATATAATACATCTTTATCATTATCTTAAAATTAGTCTCAATACAAAAAAAAATATCTAAATTACCTTTACCTTATTTATACTATTTCTATTAATAAAATTATTCCATATTCATAATTCATAATCTATTATCTATTATTTATTATTTATTATTATATATAAATATATAATGTATAAATACAACTCTTTGTTATATAAAATAAGATAAAAATCCATACCAAACACATAAAACAATTATTAATTTTTCATTATCACCATCATTAACTACCATCGTTATTTTTACCAAAAATATCATGTAATTATTGGTGTTATAGGTACAGAATATATTGAAATATCAGTTTTATTAAAAATAAGCATATTCTATATCATCAATTTAAAGATTAAGAATAGAAATAGTTTTACACAATTAAAATAAGGTATGAAAGATTATTAAAATAGTAATTTTATGAAACACTTCTTGTTTTCTAACTAATTAATTAGGTTTTAAGTAAACTGCGCATTAAAAAAGATATCGATTATAGAGGAAAAAGTTTTGCGTTCAATTCTGGATCTGCTATTGTGTCATATCCTTATTTGGAAACAATTCAATTCTTGGACTATAACTATAAGACCACTTGCAATTTGCACTAGATTTATAAGAAATTGATATAAAAGTTATTGGTTACAACTTGGCACTTTACTGGATATAGGCCGTCTCATACTTACAATAGTTGAGACTAATAGTTACGTACACATAGTGACGTATGATTTAATCGTATAGACACTAAATAAATCGACACATAATTATATATAGGGTATTTATAGGTACTTAACTCTATTTTTTCATGTGACAAAATTTCCATTTCTTTTGACAATAAAAGATTAATTAATTAATGTATTAACTGGAAATGTATATAAGTTTCATGTCACCAAATACATAGAATGTCGGCATACAAATTGTATGGATTTTTAGCACGGGAATAAATAACGTATCAATATTTAGTAACACGTTATTTAAATAAATTATGCATTCAACTTTCACTTAAGAATTATATACACGCATAAATTAATTATTGTATTTTAAGCAATATTTAAGAGTTTAAATTAATATTAATAAGGACACTGAGTTTATTTTGATATGTATACAAGTCTTATGTATATTCGAATGTCTAATTGAGACCCCTTAGATCGCTCTTGGTAAACTAATTTCTAATACATAATTTTTTAAAAGGTCAAATATACATCGGTTAACTCAAATATCTGTAAATTTATATTAAAGTAAAATAAAAAGTTGCTTCATATTTTGTCACATAGACAGAATGACACGTGGCGGTCTCTCATAATTTAAAATAAATAGTTATTTAAATTTAAAAGATAAACTAAAAAATAGATTTAGATAGAATTATATAATATTTGAATGTAATATTAATTAATAAAAAAATTTATGAATCCTACTCAAACACTAATTGAAAAATAATATCAAACTGTTAAACTTATAAAAATTACAAATATAAAAATTGTTAAATTTAAATTACCGTACATTGCACGGTTTAAATCTCATTATATATACTTTTATATATATATATACACACAAAATCGTCTCCTATTAAGCTCAAACGTATAATGGTCAAGTTGACGAGTTCGTCACATATTAATAAGCCAGGCCCTTTGGTAGCTCCTAAGTACATTTTATAACTAGTTGTAAACTTTTATTGTCAATTGGTGATTATCGAAGGGTATTTTATGTCATTCATCCAAATTTACATTACTCCATAGTGCATTATGCTGTGCTCACTATTTATACAACCATCTACTTTTCTCTTCTTGTTACTGTTTCGACAACAAACACCAGTAGACTCGCTCTCTCTTAAATCTCTTATATATACACACGCATATATTTCACCCATTCTTTAACATTAAACATATTGTTATATTTATTAGTTAATCAAAGCGAGAAAATTAAAAGGGATTTTTTTATCACCATCTTTATTTTTCTCGCTTGTAGGGTTTATGAAAGATGGTGAATCTTGTAACAATACTCAATGTTATTCATGGGTTAAAACCGGTGTTGTTGATGGTTACGGTTCAAACGACGTTTGCAGGAATTAATGTGCTTTATAAACTAGCGGCTAGTGACGGCATGATTCTTCCTATTCTCGTCGCTTATCGGTTTGTATTTGCGACTGGATTCATTGTTCCGATTGCCCTTTTGGTTGAAAGGTTTGTATTCATGCATTATATGTTCATGTTTACGTGTCAAAATATGTTACAATAATGTTTTTGAAATATTCATCATATATCCTATATATGTAAAAACTATACATTTGAGATTATAAGAAAATGTTGTATTTAACATCGGCATATATATTGAGTTGAGTTATAGACGTTTCACTTATAGTTTTATGTATAGGATCATAACAATTACGTATCTCCCCCTAAAAAACCATCTAAATTAAAGGGGTTAAACAACTACTTAATTACCAATGCTTAATGTTATGAAATTAATACAAATAAACATAACTTATTTTGACGTTTAATTTCGGAGGTGTTGTTTTTCACAGGAAGAAAAGGCCTAAATTGACATGGATGATACTCTTGCAAGCCTTTTGTTGTGGCTTATTTGGGTATGTAATTTTTATTTGCTACTTTATATTACGTTTAATTTATTTAATTTGAATGTTAATTGACGATTAAACGTAGAGTTGGTCACGAGATGGACATCGAATTGCATAAACGATCAAAATTAATAAATACAAATGTACGAATTTTATAAAAGATATATTAAGTATTCTAACACGTTTTATGTATAACTCTCATTAACATGTTTAACCGATTTTCCTCATATGTAGTGTTTTTCTGAAAAAAATATGTGCTTTACGTGTCACGAAAACAAAAGGGAAATTAGTCACTCATTTTCTATTTTATATTTGCCACACGTTATCATTTCCCTATAAAAATACGTCATACAATCGGGTATTTGGTTTGAATATGGGTCGGATGGATCGAGGTGAAAAACAACAATTTAGCAAAAATATGTGTACGTTTTTTGAAATCTAGCTTTTTCTAAATAGAAAAAGGTATACGTGTAATCTTTAAAAGCTTCATATATCTTTAGAAGAGAAATTAGAGTTGTATTTTATTATATTTCTTGATGGTTTTTGATTTCTTTGTGGTAAATTTTGCAGAGGTACGTTGGCGCAAAATACGTATGTAAAGGCCTTATCGTTGACATCAGCTACATTTGCTGCGGCTACCACTAATCTCATTCCTGCCATTACCTTCGTTCTCGCTGTTTGCTTTGGGTAATCAATTATATTTCATTTATATCATAATGTAACTATTGACACAGAAACAAAGCATTTCATAACAAAAATAGGCTATTTGTTCCTACATAATTATAGACCTTCAATTCCATAATTTAGTAGTGCATAAATCCTTGAAATGGTACATATTTTTTATATAGGATGGAAAGATTGGGATGGAAGACAACCTCTGGTACAGCAAAGATAATTGGAACAGTATTTGGAGTTGGTGGGGCCATGTTGTTGACTTTTTACAAGGGAGTTGACCTTCATATGTGGAAAACCAATGTTGACCTTTTGAATGGTCAACATCATGCATCAAATGTTCAACATTCAAGCAATAGAGTCATGGGTTCTTTGTTGGCCATTAGTAGTTGTATAAGTTATTCCATCTGGTTAATCCTCCAGGTAAGTTAAAAATAGTACAATTCTTAAATAACATTCTATTAAGATGTGATTAAGTGTCCCAAAGCAAAATAATTATTATAATGTAAAGGTTAAGATTTATAAATTTTCTTATGTATGTTGTTATATGAATAGACGAATTTGGTGAAAACGTACCCATGCCCATATTCAGTCACAGCTCTCACGTCAACAATGGGCGCTGTTCAATCAGTTGTGTTTGGGTTAAGCACCGAAAGGCATTGGAGTGATTGGAAGCTCGGTTGGAACATTAGACTTCTAACTGTCGCTTATACAGTATGCCCTCGATCTTAACTGTCAAAAACTTTATAGAAGCTTGAAAAACTTTACTAGCTAGTTGTGATCATCATATTACTGCCCAATTTATTACCAACATCATCACAAATTTTTTTTTTGTTAGGGCATGTTGGGATCCGGTTTGATGTTTACGTTTATCACATGGTGCGTGCAAATGAGAGGTCCATTATTCGTGTCGGCTTTCAATCCTCTTATGCTTGTTCTTGTGGCTATTGCTGGATCTTTAATCTTGAATGAAAGCCTACACTTGGGAAGGTAACTTCAATTAAGTTTTCAAAATAAGAAAAATATAATAAACTAATTTCATGCGAAAATTAATCTCATTTTCCAAAACTTTGATAAGGGTATGTTAATGTTAATCTTTTTGACAGTGTGTTGGGAGCGATATTGATAATTTTTGGATTGTACGCTGTATTATGGGGCAAAGGGAAAGAGGTAAAGAAGGTGGCACAATTGTGTCCTGTAAAAGAATCAAGCATAGGAACGGATGTGGGTGCGATTGATGGTGAGTCAGAACGATCTAGTTTTGAAGTTGTTGGTGATAGCGATTCAAAACACTCGAGTGTGCGAAGTGTAAATGGTGAAACTCGACATATTGATGTTATTGTGACTTCTTAAAGTTGTCATGTTTCAAGGTATATTAGTCGCAAAGATTGAGAGTATCATAACAACATGAGAATTCCTTTTGGTTGGTTTATGTGGTGTCTTGTGTTTAGTAACATTTAACTTTATTGTAGTGTAAATTGGTAGACTTTCTCTTCTATTCTATTTTTCTCTTAGACTTTCTAAAAAATAATTATATTTTCTCTATTTTATGCTAGATATTTTTTAAAATATCAAAACGTATAATTCAATAAACTCACAGCCTTTTAATTAATAAATCATTTCATACCACTAAGTCTAAGGTTTTTTTGGGCCAGTCCAACGGATGTTTTGTTGACTATCTTCGTAGTTTTGGTTTCTTTTGGTAATGGTAATGTTATTGTCTGCATTTTTCAAAGAAAACAAATAAAGTGAATGTAGAAGGGGGGCTATCCCTTAAAAAATGTGAACAATTTTCTTTGAAAGCCATTAACTATGTTTATAACTTTTGTTTTACTATATAAACACGTGCAAATTAAATACTTGAATCTCAATAAGATGGAGAGTCGTGTTAAGATTTATGTTTATAAAGTGCAAAACTATACAAGCATCTCATTTTCTTCCTCAAAAAGCTAGAAGTGATAGAGTGAATAATAAGATGCAAAGGGTGAAGGTGACATTAGTGATGGTGGCAGCTGAATTGATAATAGCCGTCTTTAGTGTTTCTTACAAATTAGCTGCGGATGCTGGAATGCATATGAGTGTTTTGATTGCTTATCGCTATTTATTTTTCTATTTTTGTTCCTCCTATTATTTTGCTTTCTTCATTGGATGGTGATTATTTTATCCCCCATTTTGCTCATGTTATTTTATATTTTAGACCAACATAAATTCAGTATCTCATCACTAAGAAACTCTAGTAATCAGCATTATTCTAAGTTAACCTACTTTTAATTGTAATCAAATTGGGGTAGGTTTCCAAGTCAAAAAAACAAATATTTAGTCGGCAAGTTAAGCTTACGTGGCATGTCAAGTTACTTGCCAACTAGACATGTGTAATTATATGAGATACCAGTGTAGTTGACAACTGATGCAATCTGTCATTAAAAGACTCTTTTTATTATGGTTCAAAAAGTTTATACCTTAAATTGATAAAAAATAAAAAATTACGTGAGTACGCAAAAGGCCAAAATATACTAAAAGTTTATTATTTTTGGTATGTTATTCATTCAATATTTTATTACATTTTCTTTAAACTTTATGACTATGACTATGACAATAATTAGTTACTTTAATATCATTTAGCTGATGTGCTTGTCTTCTTGTTCCTTATTCTTGAAGGTTCATTCTCTTGACCACCACCTGATTTTGAGCACAAGTTTGTTTTTCATAAAAAGCAAATGTATTATCAGGTACGTCATTGAAGGCAGGGTGGTCGACCGCCTACGACCTATAAATTACAGGGCCGGTCGACCTATCAATTATAGGGGCCTCAATATGTATATTTATATATATGTGTGTGCCTATGTGTATATGTATACATATATTTTGATTATTAAATTCAAAAGAAAAAAATACATTCTAGTCGTTTTAAAGTTAATTGACTTGTAAGAAAAGAAAAACTAAAGAATAGTATCTTATAGCTAAATATAAGGTCTCATTTCATTAATTAATCAGTTTTTGTCAGGGACTTCAAAAATTCAGAGACGACCCTGTATATTATGAATAATACACAAAAGATTTTAAGCACAAATTTAAAAACTTAATATTAATGATGGAAATATTTTTGATCTAAACGTTAATAAACCGTCGATTAAGAGGTTGTGGGTTCAAATCTGATCATTACAGGTCGTTCTAAAAGAAAATGCTGATTTAAATGAGAGAATTTTCTTTGTAAATGTTGCAGAAACAAAAGGCCCAAGCTAACATGGACAATACTCTTCCAAGCTTTTCTTTGTGTCATTTTTGTGTACGTCGCAAGCTAAATGTAATCGCACTCTATGTGTATATATAAATGTTGATACATATAGTTCAAAATAATGCAGGGGTCCGTTGTCACAAAATCTATACGCTAAAAGCTTGGTTCTAACATCCACATCATTTGTGCAGCTTTTACCAATCTTATCCCTCCATTTACATTCATCGTAGCCCTTCTGTCTGGGTATAGTTTTGAGCACTTAGTATATGATTCAAAAATTAGTAATATTTAACTCGTACATTTTGTATTAAAGGTTGGAGAAGGTTGAAATAGGTAACATTGCAGGAAAAGCAAAGTTGATTGGAACTATTGCAAGTGTCAGAAGTGCAATGCTTCTTACTTTCTACAAAGGTTAACAACTTAACATTTGGTCAACTCATTTCAATATCTTGCGGTCAACACATGAATGGGCATGTAACAACAGTCCACACGACTTCTGATCATATAGTTGGCTCTGTGATAGCACTGACTTCTTCTCTTGCTGTTGTCCTTTATTTAACCCTTCAGGTCTGTTTCCAACTTAAGTCACATTGAGTCATGTTTGAATGTTTGATTAACAATCGAAGTTTCATGAAAAGTTCGGTATTATATTTTAATGGTGTATATCTTTGATAGACAGAGTAAAATGAGTGCGAATTATCCATGTCATTACTCGAGCACATTTTTGTTTAGTGTGCTCGGCTTTATACAATTGTTTGTGTATGTCGTCTCTAATGAACATTCTTTGAGTCTATGGAAGCTCGGTTGGAACGTCAGACTTTGTTGTGTTATTTTTCAGGTAATCAGTTATCCCCTATTTCACTGTGTTAACTTGATCATAAGGTTAATTATAAATAGCAATAAATTTGGATTCTTTTGTATTTGTCACAGGGAACAACTTCAGTGGGAGCCATATTTTTGGTCATGGCAGCTGTGCATCTGCAAGGTCCACTGTTCGCCTCAATTTTTAACCCTTTGTTGCCTGTATTCGTTGCAATCTTTGGATTTCTTGTACTCAATGAAAAGCTATACATCGGAAGGTAAGTAAGCTAAGTACTTCATATGATTCACCTCATACATACATAGTCATGTATTAAATTGAATTTTTTTATAACTTTTTACCTCACATTTAGGGGGCTGGCATTTCTAATTTATGTATTTTGTCTTAGTAACTATGCTGACTTGTGTGCAGTGTGTTAGGAAGTAATTGTAATCGGATTGTACGTGGTGTTATGGGGTAAAAGCAAAGAGACAAAATGGTCGTCTTCAGGAAGCTCAAAAGACAGAAATGATGTCTCAAACACCACAACAAATACCAAGAATCTCGAGAATTCCTCTATTGCTCATGCTTTTGATGAAGCTGATGAGTTGCTTGTGTATTCTCAAAGGGGAAATTATGAAGGTCAAGAACTCAGTCAGAGAGTAAAAGTTCGAAAGACGTTGAAATGTGTAGCCTGCTATATAAGATAATAATGCACTACTAATACATTAACTTTGTATCCGAGATTAATTGGTCATGTTTAACAGTTCTTGTTAATACATAGAGACTTTTGTTACCAACTCTTTTGCTTAAAATGTTGATCATGTACTCCATTAATATGTCAGATTCTAGCATTTAATTTCCATCAACCTTATTTTATTTTATCTGATCTTATCTTATATATAATTAAAATATTGTCTTTTTCAAATTTCACCAATCGAAATTCTCCATTTCACATACGTTGCTATACGTTTCTGTACATATATAAAAAAGTAGAGTTAGTAAATGGTAAATCTGTCTATTTCTCTCATAATTTCACCAATTTCAAGTTTTAAGTTTTATATTTGCATGTGTGCCACTTGTCTTCTTAATATATTGTTTTTTACTCCATGAATGCATTGAGTTGGATACCTTACCAACCTTGACGTAAACCAAGTAGTATTTTGGTCCCTAATTGGCTTGGATATAAAGATCAGATCGATGGAGACAGTGACATGAAATCAAGTGATTACGTACAAAGTAAGATGCAAAGATTGAAGGCGACATTGATCGTAATTGGAGAATGGGTCATACTGGGCTTTGTGGATAAGTTTTTGTGGGCTGGGCTATCTTTTTGGGCTGGATTGAAAGAGCATGTGATAAATTGAGAAAAAAGTCAAACTTCCAAAAATGTTACTGAAGAATATTTCAGGGGGCAAGACTGTAACTTTATAAAGTAAAATGATAAAATATTAATTTAGACTTTTTTATTCTTCCTTTCCACCTTCCTCTGGTTTGTTGAGCTAAATTTAATGTTTGCTTTGAGTCCGGAGAACATAGAGTGTGAGTTTTAGACTGTGTGTTTCTGGGTCAGACCCAAATTTCCCCCTTTTTTCTTGCTTTCTGATCTACTTCTTGTCCTTCCATCTGTTTGTAGAAAGTGCTCAAAGAAAATTTGTCAAAAGTTATTAGACCCAAACATCTAATTTAATCTTCAAGATTTTATATTTTTCAGAAAGGTATAGATCTCTGATCTTGCATCATATTTTGTTGTATTTATGTGCCCTAATTTCACCCTTTTAAGTAAAGCCTTTTACGTATTACTTTTAAGTGATGTTGGAATATTTTCGAGGATCTAGTGTTTGATTTTCGTGAAATACTTCAAATTTGTGGCTTAATTTGATAAAAAAACAAACAACTAATTTTTAGCTATTTTATTTCTTACATCTTCATCTTAAGCTCATATGTGGCTTAAATTTGATATATAATTTTTTTTACCTAATTTTGGTTGCAGCTCATACAGTTCAGATTTGATGGAATCTTAGCTTTTCAACAAAAGGTATTTAGTTATTTATTTTTTATTTAAAATTTTATACAAGAATTAATAAAGGAATTTTATATTAACTTAGGAACATAAGGATTCTATTGTAGATATGATTGAGGTGGGTATAAAGAACATGCTTATACAGATGCTCATATCCTAAAACAAGATTTATTAAAAAGAAAAAAGAAGGAAAGGAAAAAAGATTGTTTCCCTTCAATTAAGTTTTTGACTTTTAATTGACACACTAATTATATATGTTTTCTTAAATATACTTAAATTTCTTCAAAGTGTTGTTACCGAAGAAATCTAAGTCATGTAGCCATGTAATTAGAAGAGACTTTTATTTATCATTAATTAATATATTGTTTATAATTCTATAATTTAGCTCACTACAGTTTAAACTTAAAAGTGTCTCAAAAATCAAAAAGGTTAGTCCTTGATAAAAGATATGTGCAATTTGACCTCTTTTAAAGCCCATGTGAGGTTGCCTTTTCTAATTATCACTTTCTTTTTTCTTTTGTTTTAGCAGCTCTTTGAGTTCAGTGAGAAGAACAAACTCTTGTTTGTTGTTTGTACTTAATGTCTTTCCGTAGCATAGTTCGTGATGTGAGGGATGGATTTGGGAGTTTATCGAGGCGAGGTTTTGAAGTCAGGCTCTCGGGGCATCATAATAGAGGAAAATCACAGGGTTCAGTAAATGATTTGAGTGATAATAATAATCAAGCAGCTCTTGTGGTTCAGACCAGTCGGTGGGCTAATCTCCCTCCTGAGCTTCTTTTTGATGTAATTAAACGATTGGAAGAAAGTGAAAGCATGTGGCCCGCTAGAAAACATGTTGTTGCTTGTGCTGCTGTTTGTCGATCGTGGAGAAGTATGTGTAAAGAGATTGTTAGAACCCCCGAATCATGTGGGAAGCTTACATTTCCGGTTTCCTTGAAGCAGGTATACGACCTTTCTTATTTTATTTATGAGTTACACTTAAATGTTGTTGATGATTTTCTAATAACCCTTTTTACTGTTTCAGCCGGGATCTCGTGATAGTACCATTCAATGTTTTATAAAAAGGGATAAATCCAACTTGACATACCATCTATTCCTTTGTCTTAGTCCAGGTGAGCATCGATGTGACCCTAATTTTAGTAAATTCAAATTTTAACACCTGTTAAATGTTAGACTTTATGATAGATATTATTTATTGATTTTGGTAAATGCTTATGGAAATCATCTTAAATGAAAGGACTGACTGTTTGGCTTCGATAAATGCTAGTCTATTGTCATATCTTTACTTTAGATATCAAATAAAATACTTGTTATATAGTTGATATGAATATAGTTAACTTTTTTGTGCGCCTCTAGATATAAGCTAGGAATCAGGGGTGTTTCTACTTGTATGGATTCTTCCATCATCATCTGCTTTGGACATTATGATATAGGATGTAAGTCGGATGCGCATTTGACGGTGGTATTCTGATAGACTAGTAATATTAGTGGAGTTGATTTAGTCAATTAGTAGCTTTCTTTAGTTTTATTGGATGTATTAAATGTTTCTATTACGTAGGAAAGTGGAGGTCATGGTTTGTTTTTATTAGAGTCTTGTAGTTAGTTATTATTTTGTCTATCTAAACCTTAGTAGTGAAAATGCAAAGTAGTGAATATTATTAAGTAAAAATTGTGGTTGTTCTCACCCTAAGAAGAACATTTATCTATCATTTTATTAAAGCTTTGGTTGGGACCTATCATTTGGTATCAGAGCCAGCTCCATCTTTCGAGGTTCCAACACCTCCAAGTGGTAGCCTATGAAGTGGTGGCTTGGACCGGAAAAGAGGGGTACCAACCGTGACCAACGAGGACATTGGCTCTTTAAAGCATGGGGTATTGTTACCATCCCAGATTTGGCCAAATGTAAGTTTGGTTGGTCGCTTATAAGTCTAGGTGTCCCCCCCCCCTCCTACAAGCTGGCTTTTGGGAGTGAGTTCTACACTTGTGTTTATGGCTTGATACAGCCTAGTATGGGATAGGTCCGTATCATATTCTTAACTTGTTGACCAAAGACAGGGACTTGTAAATATCATGACATAATCTAAAGTATAACTTGTTTTTGTGAGATTTATAAAGTGTTATATGTTGAGCCTAACGTGAGAGGCACTTTAAGTATAAGTAAAAAAGAACCACAAAAGCTTACGCTTAAACATGTGCTTATGTACTATCAAAATAAATTCTTCTATTCATTTGTTTGGTTTTAAACTTATGTCACACACACATTCTCTCGTATAAGCGTACTCCAATTCTTCTAAATTTGACATATTGTGAAATCCGAGTACTTAAGTATGTGGTTATGAACTATGGGCAAGTTTCTTTAATTTATTTGTTTGATTTTAAACTTATGTCTCACTCACACCCTCGTATAAGCATACTACATATTTTCCTAAAAATTGACAATTCGTCAAATCCTAGTATTCACGATGGTACAAGAACCGGTTGTACATTTATCTTTGGGATGTTATAATATGAAAAAATATTTGCTTATGTGTTGTGTAATATATGATATACACCACCAGCACCAGTTCTTATGTCAAAATTTGTTTATGCAGCAGCTTTGCTTGTTGAAAACGGAAAGTTCTTGCTCTCTGCAAAACGAACACGCAGAACTACTTGCACTGAGTATGTCATATCCATGGATCATGATAACATTTCAAGATCAAGTAGCACTTACATTGGAAAGCTAAGGTATAGTATTCAAGACTTTCCCCCAATTGCACGTTCATCTAAATCTAACTTGTTTGAAGTTGTAACAATTGTTAATATACACGCAGGTATGTAAACTAACATATTAAAAAAACTTTTATTGATTGACTAATGTGTATCCTAGTGAAAATTGTATCTGATTTGAGTTGTAAGCTAACTATGTGAATCCACAATCATGTCCATAAATTGCCCTGCTTATTGATTCTTGATTTGATTCGTGAATTGAAAATAACTATTTTATTGGATGCGTTTCAGATCAAATTTTCTCGGGACAAAATTTATAATATATGATACACAACCTCCGCATTGCAATGCTCATACACAACCACCACCGGGCCGATCAAGTCGAAGATTTCACTCCAAAAAAGTCTCACCAAAAGTGCCTAGTGGCAGTTACAACATTGCCCACATCACCTACGAGCTTAACGTGCTTGGAACCCGGGGCCCACGTAGGATGCACTGCGTCATGCAGTCAATCCCTGCGTCATCACTCGAGCCAGGCGGCTCAGTCCCTGGTCAACCAGAACTCCTCCTTCCTTCTCACTCCTTAGAAGACTCATTTCGCAGCATATCATTTTCAAAGTCACTTGACCGCTCCACCGAATTTAGCAGTTCGAGATTTTCAGAGATCTTAGGGGCTGCCACATCAAGTGACGTGCCTGAGAGTGAAAAGTCAAAATTACCCTTGGTCTTAAAAAACAAGGCACCTAGGTGGCATGAACAGTTGCAGTGCTGGTGTTTGAATTTCAAGGGACGGGTGACAATCGCCTCTGTCAAGAACTTCCAACTCATCGCTGCACAGCAGCCAGTGGCAGCACCACCACAACCGCCAGCAGCAGGAGCTTCTCAGCCAGCTCAACCAGAACATGATAAAGTTATCTTGCAGTTTGGTAAAGTTGGTAAAGACATGTTCACCATGGATTATCGTTATCCTTTATCTGCGTTTCAAGCGTTTGCAATCTGTTTAAGCAGCTTCGACACCAAACTAGCTTGTGAATAAAAGAAAGAAAGAAAAAAAAAAGTTAAAACATTTTGTTTGTGTACCCCTCTTTGTGAGTCAAATAGAGAGATTGTTGATGTTGGAACGATAACTGTTGCCGGATATGGCTATGTGAACTCAGAAGTTAAGCTGTGCGCGTTTGTTATCCAAGTCTTGAAATCGTCTTGACCTTTTGTAAGTCCATTGTATGATTTACATGCGTTGGTTGCAGTCTCGGGCAGCATTCATGATGCTATTGGAATCGGAAGTGATATTAGTATGATGTTTTTGGTTTAGATGCATCTGCATTTTGTCTCTTTCATTTGGTTCATTTGGTTCATTAGCTTGTTGCTGCAACAACTTTAGCCGCCGGACCTACCTATCATGCTCTAACTGAATGACTTAATCTACGCTAACTGAGTTGGACTATTCATTGCTAAGGTGAAGCCGGGGCTGGGCTACAAGCCTACAAGATAGTTATCACTTATGATACACCTTGATATGACCGATACTTGGATCATAGGTCACCACAATGCCCAGCACATAACCCCAATTGGTTTCACCGTAAAACTGTTGGTGATAAAAAGGAGTAGTTCGTAAACTTATCCACTGGTATTTTTCTATATACGTTTATAGATTTGGGATTGTATACACCATAAAACAACGGTAAATGTATGCATATAACTATATAAGTATTTGCACCAACAAGCATATGTACGTATGCACCATATAACTTTTGACATGTAAACATATTAATGTTTTATGTTTACCTGTGTACATTGAAACATATGCACATGCATATACGTATTTGATAAACATGTGTGGATGTAACATGTGCGTATGGCTTGACATATATTAATGTTTTGATGATGTGTAAACCAGAACGAACAAGCTAAAAATGGAATGAATCTTTTGTAATTGACAAAAATAGAATGATAGTTTTGTACAGGCCAAACGGGTTACATCGTAGTATTGGACACACTCATTATTCTTAAATTATCATTTAGGTTTCGTTTGGTTCGTAAAATTTCTAAAAATTTGATAGAATTGAAATTTGAATTTCATCCTCTATCTTGTTTGATTGGCAGATGGAAGTAATATTCTATTACGTTGTATTTGTTTCACATAAATGTAAGAATCAAAAGTCTTTGAATTTCATCGGATAAAATAATTCGAATTCTTTGGCATCTTGGATAAAATATTTATAATTCCATTAAAATTCAGAGTGTTGATAGAAAGAACAAATTCAGAGTTTGTTAACAGCCACATAAACTAAGTAAATACGATCGTGGAGCTTATCATTTATAATTTTATGATATAATTAGTTTTAGAGTACTATTCTCTTTGGTCGCTAATAATTATTTGTTCTCACTTTATTGTATATATTTATATTTATTCTCTCCGCTATTTTTGTTCATCAAAAGTTAACTAGAAAACAAAAATAGCATTGAAAAAATATTAAGCTCCTAAACTTATTTTTATTTTCATTCGATAACTTATTTATTTAATATTTTATATCAAACTTACCTTGAATATATGAATGGAAGTGACAATTACTTAAGACCTCTTAAGTTGAGAATTTTATGTTGAAGGACAATATAATTGAGAGAGAGGAAATAATATTCAACGTGATGTTAAGCATGTTTTGAGTATGTGAAAGGAGAAACTCAAATTATACACACTTCATTGATCACCGAACTAGAGATCATGTTAAAAATTGCATAAGCAACACGTCCACTGATTTACCCACTCTCAAGTTATTTTTCAGAGAGCAAAGAAGAGAAGCGGAAAAATAACTAAGGAGAATTGACAATCTTTTTCCTTGAAACTTTTTCTCTAATATTGGAAAAAATTAAATCATGAAAGACTACACTAGTTATAAAACATCATTTACTTTTATTTCTCTCCAACTCAAAAACACAAAATAAGTAAAAAGTTGGGCTGTAGTTGAAAGTGTGAATCGAACAACCATAATTTCCAAAATTAATGGTTCCAAACATTTCAGTTTGGAAGCGACTCATACGTCACCATTTTTTAGCTGAAACATATTTGGTGGTGTACCGTTAAAAAATGATAGCGAACTAATCACCGCCATTTCAATTTCGATGTTTGATACTCATTATATTATATATAGTAATATATATATCATATAAAAAAGGTTAATACACAAATTAGTTATTGTACTTTATGAAAATGTTCAATCTTGTAATTGAACATTTATTTTGTTCAACTGAATTATGTACATCCAAATAGTTGATTAAAATGTTAATTAACTTTTTAATTATATGCAATTAGATAAGCTAGGCAACTGGTTACCCTTTGACATGAGCAAAAAACCGAATTAACCGAACCATAACCATTAAAATCGAACCGAATTAACCGAACCGTAGATATAACCAATGGTTTGGTTATCATTTTTGGATTAATCGAAGTTTTTTGGTTCGGTTATGAAAATATAGAGATTAACCGATGATTTATAAAGCCGCAAAATATTATATCTATACTTCTACTGTACTGATATATAAGTAAATATTTATAAGTTGATTTTAAGTTTATTTAGTTGTAAAACTGCAGTTATTGTGTTTCTTTTGGGCTATAAAATTGCTACTTTTTGGGCTTTAAAAATGCATGAAACTATTTTTTTTTTGTTGAAATTATGAAGAAAGACCTTATCTCGTGTTTAGATGTTTATTTGTAATGTATTGAGAATAATCCGATCTTAGAAAAGAGGATATGACCATTGGAAGAATAATTTTAGGCTGTAAATGGTTAACCGAATTAACCACCCTATATACGAACGTTAACCAAATTAACCAATCTCTTTATTAACCAAACCGAAACGGTTAAGTAGTATTGATTAACCGCAAGTTTGGTTATAGGGCGCTTTTGGTTCATATCCGCCCCCACCCGCCCCATGCTCACCCCTAGTGTATGTCACCAGTTTGTCCACCTCACTTGTCCACGTCATGCTACATAATATAATGATACACAAATTAGTTATTGTACTTTACGAAATATGTTCAATTTAGTTACAGATTTTCATTTTGTTCAATCATCACTTTGTTGTAGAATGATATTATACTATTTTTTATTCCATCAAATGACTTATCTTTTGTTGAATATTCCTCAAATTTGAATTGAGCTTTTATTGCTTGTATGTGTGATCAATTTGCTAGATATCACATTTCTTGAACATATAACTGTTAGGAATATAGAGTCACCAAACGAACGTGTGTAATTAATTATACACCCACAAACAATGAACGAATCAATAAATCACTAAACTAGCATGTTCTGCCCAAAATTTCGCCATGCGATAATTGCTTGTTCAGGTTTTCTTGTTTTTTTTGTTCTATAAGCTTCACACATAACAATAACAACCCATGGAGATTTTTTTGATGCCCTAATTTTATCGTAAAGTTTACTATTGAAAGGTAGTGTGATTAAATCGGAACCTTATGTTTTTTTATATATAATTGTTTGTTTATTATGTAAGACCCAATAATTTTTGGAGGGTGTATATTGATTAAAATGAAAGTTTGGCAATCAAATTAAATATTTTTGTAAGTTAGACTAACTAATTTATATATTAAATTTGTATTCCACGTAATTATTTTTACCACATCAGCGCATATAACCCGAATATCGTTTTTGATGTTGAGTAATTCAATTGCATGATATAAAATCGAGAAAATTATAACTTTCAATCACTATGTAATTGGGAAAATTGATTTGTAGGCAAAACAATGGTTGTGTGTTGATGTAGAAACTTTAGGTGTGGCTCCTAAGAAACCTAAATTAGTAATAAGTAAAGTTTCTTAATCGTTACTTGTTAATTATTTATTGGTTACTTGTATAAACATTACACATGTCATTTTAAGTGTCGCATTTAATGTTACATGCACAGTAATCAATTATTTAAACACTTCTATTGTTACATCTCAATAAGTCTTCCAATGAGAATAGTACATTTTCTGCGCAATGTAGTAATATAAACTAATTTATTTATTCAGTTGTATGTTCTTCTTCAAATAGTATATTATTCTAGATGAATAAAACAAATTGTCATTATACATATAATATTTTAACTAATTGATAAATATTTTATATGTAATTAAATATTATAGATATTTGATTGGTGTTTAAATATTGAAATAAAATACTATTTTATTTGAAGTCATTTTCAATTATGAGCAAAATGAAGTAGATTAGTATTTTTAATTATGTTTTAAGATTTAAAACTCAAATATAAAAATACTTCATAAACACTATTAGATAGATAACAAAACATTATTTGTATTTGTATCTATCTATGACAACTAAAAGCATATGAAGCGGACTTTGTTTTGTGTGAATTTCTGGACGGGGACACTGTTGAGCAGTGTTATGTCACTCCTCTACGACGTTTCGAATGATATTTTTGAACGCGTTCGACGCACGATATTGTCTTTTCACTTTTTTTGTTTTCTTTTATTGGATTGATTAGAAGTATATTTGCTCATTTTAACTCCAAAAACATCGTTCAAATCACTGCTTTCCATTCATCCACTTTTCTAACATATGTGTTCTGAAATGAAACTGTTATGAACATCAAAAAACAGTTCACCGTTCACGGTGCTCTAAATAGATAAAAAAAAATCAGTTTGAAAAATAATAAAAAAAGGTGTGGAAAAGGAATAATATATTTATTTATTTATTTATTTATTTATTATTAATTGGGTTTGATTCTGTCATGAGCAAAACATCCTTCTTTCATACTCTCTTTCTTGGGATTTATGTCTTCTTTATAACTTCGAAAAAGGCGTGAGGGGTTTTGAAAACTCCTCCCCTACGTTTCCTTCCATTTTTCTTCCATTAGTTATTATTAATTTTCCATTTATTTATATTTAATATTAATATTCTTTACTTCACACAATTCATCTTCCATTTCATTTCAAAGGTATGTATGTATCTATGTATTTCTTTCATCTTCTTCTAGATCTGCTGTTTATGTTGTACGTAAGCTATCAAATATGCTATTCTTTTTTTATTTTGAAATTTGAAATTTATGATATCATTCATTTCAATTTGTTAAATATAGAAGAAAGAATTAGGTTTCGCTGTTCAACATGGTTGAATTGTATCTATAATTGTTGATTATGAATGATCATTGTGACAGAGTTATTTGTTTATGAATTTTGATCATTATTTAGCTAGCTAGGGTTTTGCAGGAAGCTTTTTAGCCTTTTCAATTCTTACTGTTGTACAACATTTTTCAAGCTTTTGCACTTCTGCTTTCTACAAGTCATACAGTTGTACAACTGTTTTTATAGCTGTTGTATCAGCTCAAAAGAATATGCCGTATTTTAGCTTCTTTTTTATTTATTTGAAATTGATCTAGTTTTTGGATGATAATTTCGTATAATTGTATGTTTTCAGGGTGAACTGAACTATCTGTTGGCGTGCTTCTCATTATTATTAGAGATGTTATAGAATTTATTTTGTGAAACATCTGTATGGAGGTTTTGGGGTAAATATAGTGTTATATTCGAAAAATGCCTTCGACGAGTAGTTCTAGTAAGTCATTTGGGGCATTTCGATCCGCTTTAGGTTTTGGAGTTGATCAAAATCAAGTTCATTCTGAAGATGTGAACGATAAGTCTAAATCGCAACTGGATTGTGAACTTGATAGGTTTCAAGAACAAGTATCGAGTCAGTTTCTCGTGCTTTCAGATTCTTCCGCTGATGAATTTCTATCCATTGGTTGGATGTCGAAGCTGCTAGACGCATTCGTTATTTGTCAAGAAGATTTCAAGGTTATTCTGTTAAACAATGCGGACGCTTTCTCAAAACCTCCATTAGATAGGCTGCTTACGGAGTTCTTCCATAGGAGTATTAAAGCGTTGGATATATGTAACGCCGTTCGTGAGGGGATTGAGAAAGTGAGGCTTTGGCGTAAGCATTTAGAGATTGTTTCGATTGCTTTTGATTCAAAACAGAGGAATGTGATGGGTGAAGGGCAGTTTAGGAGGGCGAGAAAAGCGTTGACTGATTTAGCTATTGTTATGCTCGATGATCATAAGGAGTCTGGATCAATTTTTTCTAATAGGAATAGATCGTTTGGGCGACCCAATAAAGGAAAAGATGTAAATCATCAACGTAAACAAGGACACGCGAAATCACTCTCGTGGAGTGTGTCTAATTCTTGGTCTGCAAGTAAGCAGCTTCAGTCAATGGCAAATAGCTTGGTTCCTCCTCGAGCGAACGAAATCTCACAACATAATGGTCTTGCAAATTGTGTTTTCACAATGGGTTTTGTTTTAATGTTTGTATTGTGGACTGTGGTTGCTGCGATTCCTTGTCAAGATCGTGGTTTATTTAATTTCTCGGTACCAAGGCAATTCTCATGGAGTAGCCCGTTGTGGTTACTTCATACTCGAGTTTTGGATGAATCTAAGAAGCGTGAACGTAAGAATAGTCCTGGGTTCTTGAAAGAGATTCTTATGATGGAGAAATCTATTAACTTGATGTCTGATTTGATTGACTCTGCTCAACAGTTTCCTTTGACTGAAGAACAACAGAAAGAAGTGAAAGATGGAGTTCAAGAGTTATCTTTGGTTTGTAGCTCATGTAAGAATGGATTAGATACATTTGATCGTCAATTGAGAGAAGTGTTTCGTAAAATCATGTCTTGTCGTACTGAAGGTCTTGGAACCCTGAGTGTGGCACAATCTTGAAGATCAGACGTTTGTGAGAAAAAAATCTGAAAAGAACAATGAGATACAGTTTTAATTCTTGGTCAGGTAATTTTCATATGATTTACTAGCGAACTTATTATGTAAAGAACCTACCGTCTTTGTTTGCTAAAATATATATATTTCTATATTTCTTTTGTGCTCATAGTTTAGTTTTTTCTTGCTTAAAGTAATTGTATTACTACCAAGTGTTCAATCTTTTTTTAAACGAAATCGTGAAATTTATACACAAGGCCCTGCATTTCTGGTAGATTAATTGTTCTGCTTTCAACTTTGGGTTAACTGTTAGGCTGCTAGCTGTTATGAACTTATGATTGAGAAGATTTTGCATTTGCTTTTTAACGGTATTAATTAGTTAGGGTCCTTAGGGAAGTTATTGATTAATGTGATTAGTTGTTAGTATAATCAACTATTAGTCAAATGTTCAAAATAACCTTAAATAATACAGAGAATCTTAGGGACCAAAACTAATACCATCAATAATTAGCTATACTGATGATACATGGGAAGAAGTAAGCAGCTGATATCTAGCATCCTAAAATTGATGTTTTCGTTGGATGGAAAGTTGTAGTATGAATGCCGAATTATGTATGAGTTAATGTTTGTATATGTTAATCGAGTCACAACTGTTGAGTTTACTCTTTTATGATGAGAATAATATGAGAAATGTTCCTTACAGATGCTTCAGATTTCTAACATGTGAAAAGCCTAAAGTCAATTATTTGAATGGGAACATGTCTAGATGACTTTTGGTTAGACATGAATGTCATTTTGATTTTACAGGAATAGACAATGATATATTTGATGGTCCCCTCCTCCATATATAAGCTTCCATAGCTGGAAGTATGATGTTTTGTGTGGACAATGGCCATAAACCAGGCTGTATTTTTGTAATTTGGAGGTCAACAGTGATTATAATTGTAACATCAATATTGATCATGTTATTGATGAATGATGATGCATGAATAGACATGGGAACCACATACTTGACATACGTCAACACAAAATACTTGCCAATTTTAAGACCCTTTTAGTATGTTAAGTCAGAAATATGGCAAGATGATTTTTTTTTTTTCTTTCAAAAATGGTCCTTAGACTGGATCTCAGCTTTAATTATTAGTCCCTGTAGACTTTAGTAGTGTACTGGATGGTATAGTCAACTAGTCAAGGGGCATTACTGTTAAGGGTGTTAATGGGGGTGATAAATATAACAAAGAAATTGAGTCATACACCAAAATTATGCTATTGTATATTTGTACAGTGAGCCTTAACTATTGTACAGTGTGGTGTATGAATCAATTTGGATGTTTTACTTATCATCTCATCTCCCTTTTTGTTAAAAGATCAATTCATAAGTCAACCCATCAAAAGATTAAAGATAAAAGTTTGACTTCTGATTATTTATAATGGTATTAATATAGATACTTCCATCTTCTCTAACTCTACTATATCCCTGTCCCAAAGTTCACAGCAGATATATACATTACAGCATGTTGCAAACCTATTTGATGTAGGTATTCATTTGATACAAACATTACAGCAAATATATTATTTATGCGTATTTTTTTCTTCGATTTTAAAGATGGAGTAAAATTTTGTCAAGTTGTTTACACAAGTACAATATGATCACATTTAAAACCTTGAAAAGTTACAAAAAAAAATGAGACATTTTTTCACACAAATTGTCAAAAACGTGTTGTGCTCTCATAGTAAACGTATACAAATACATAAGAATGTGGAGATCAATTTGTTATTCCTAATATCTTCATGCTCTCCTTACGCGAAGATAATAATCAATTGTAATAAATCGGTTCCACAGGTTCTAAGTTTAGACACTTCTATTGTTTTGTGTGCGTGTCAACTATAAATGCAAAAGTTCCAGTTAATTCTATATAAGTTTAAGCATAGAAATTTAACTATCTTATACATGTCGAAGTATGAACGTATTAAAAATGATTATCCACTATCTGAAAACCTGTAAAAAAGTACATATTACATTTTTGTTTTAATGAATTTAAATAAGTAGGATATAAGTGGTCATATTTCCATTGCTTTTTTTATAAATCCATCAAAGTTGTACCGTACATATAAGTAATGTATAACTTAGGTGAATTTATCACTAGCCATAGGATATATATTTTCATGTTGTAAGTTAGTATAATCCTTGTATGCTTAACAATTTATTCAAACTTTACCATTAAAACTTCATTATCTCTATTTCAAACTTCCAAATTATGTTTAATTCAAAGGGTAAAATAGTAGGATCGGCAGTCTACTCTGCTTTTGTCCCATGATGCCCGCATATATATTTTATTATCAAGTATTTAAAAAGACTGACTAGATGGCCACCTCACGCAATTATATATGGCATCCACATCATTAAGAAATTTAAAAAGTTGCAGCAAGCATTTGACCATTGGTGTATTTCTAAATCCTAACTTCACTTGCAACTGATTACACCTTTATGGCCTTCCATTTATTAAAAATTCAAACGCCTAAATGATTCAATCCTCTTCTACGTTATAAACCGTAGCTTTGACTCCTTTCATTTCGTTAATTAAAAAACAATTTTGAGGCTCAATCTACAATGGATATGGCACGCTAATGCTTTACTGATAGAAGGATAAAAAGGGGCCTGAAAAACGTAATAGGCTGCGCTGCTACTCTAGGCTCACTTCTTTAAGCTCCAAAGGAAGCCATTTTTTTGGTCTTCGTTTTTCCACCATCGAGAGGGCAGCCCACATATAGTTAAGGTTGGGTTTAAAGAGATTTTTTCCAGTCACCCATCGTGAAGCGAGTAATGGGTTAACTATTCTACGTATATGATAGGTGCTTGGGGTTACAAAACTAGTTGGCGATATGCAATTTTTTGGGGGCAAGATTATAAATTAGTGAAAAATATGCATTCGTTAGTCAAGTCCTGTAAAAAAGTAGAGGAATAAAACGCTTCACTAGACTTTCAAGTTGGGGTATCAACACCCCAAGTTGTCCAAAAAATGTTTTTCATAGATACATACATGAAATTGTGATTATTTTTATGTAATATCATTTGTAATCATAATCAACACATAATTATTTATTTAAAAACAAATTTCTAAAAGATATAGAAAAACAATAAGGGTCAACCCAACCCCACCCTTCCCTTCCAAGTACTAACAATTTGGACTTGTAACCTAACCTACTGATCATGCCACATCTAACAGTTTGGAGTTACGACCAGTAAGGTGCTTGGACATGTGGACACATGCCATCCTGATCTGATCATGCATACGAAGAACTAACAAAAAGTAGAAGAACATCAACATGCTCGTGATCGAGTTGGTAAAAAGTATATGCCTAAAAGATGGAACAAATTCCTACGTCCCGTTGGAGAATGCTAACTTGGTGCAGCGTAAGTAGATTCGAAATTTACATGAAATGTAAGCTAGTGCTCAAGATGGAATACATATTCAGTCAAACGCTGCAACTTTGAAGGGTCTATTTTCTGCTCGGTTACAACAGCTTGCTTCTTAACTGTAAGCATTTTGGAAGCAGCATCCACATTCCACCCTTGTTGCAATACATCTGTGCATTTTCCATAAACATAAATAAAGATATATAACTCAGTGAGTCAGTGGAAGAGTTCAAATATAAAATTTACTTGAGATACAATAACATAGTTACGAATAGAGTAATACAAGCACACAACTTACAGGTCGTAGCATCATTCTCAGTCATCCCCAAAAAAAGAGCTGTATCTTGAATACTTATAGTTGAATAAGCGGACATCAGTAGCTCTAACATCCTTCTGGTGTATCTTTCTACAAAATTTAATCAAAACTAACTCATGAAGCCAGCACCGATAGGTTAGCATTATTAATCGAAGTTACTCCTTAGAAGTTAGAATATAGTAATGTGTACTTTCATGTTAATTTTTAAAATGTCAACTTCTGGCACACTAACTATTTTTCATGTATATCATTGTCAAACTTATGACCAATAGTCCATATATATAGGGAAGCAACCTAAGTGATCAATTATGTTCAAGTCCTACATAAAAAAACTTCACTGCATCAGTATCATCAAGTTCCATACAATATTTTCATTCCAAAAACAGCTTCAAGCTTGCCACCGTAATGATAAGTATAGTACAAACCATTGAAGTGACTACTTGAAAATGAGGGAAAGCATAATAACTTGCCTGCAAAAGAAGCAACAAAATCTTGAATCTCTGCACTCCAATTGAATCCACGAATTGAATCGTACACACCTGCATAATTTCGAGTCCACAACTGCTGCCCAATTTTCCAGACGGCAGCCACTTCTGGGCGGCTCTCCTTGATTGACAGTGGTACAGATTTCCACAGAAACCGAGCACTATTTCTGTCAATTTTAAATAAATAAATAAGTCCCCACTATATCCAATGATAAACACAAGCTTAATTATAGAATTATGTATATTAAAAACAAGTTCGGATATCATAAAAAATGAGAAACGGGGGTGTCAAATTTTAAACCATAATTCTTCCCCACAACTATCCTTAGAAATGAAGGGTTATATCTTCATATTGTAATTAGCTTTCTTCGTAAGCTGACAGGCTGCCACGTACATAAGATGTATTACCCTTGATATTCACATGTCATGATAAAGCATCAACGTCAAACTTTTTGTCACTACATATGATCTTTATTTCTCGCGACTATTAAACAGGCTTTATGTAAATGAATCACCTGACTTCATCTACATCTGTTCTAATGCAAAACTTCTCCAACTACTACAGCGCCGACATACCTGACTGGAACATGATATTAGCAGTTTCTAGGACGATGAGTGTGACTCTGTTATGACTCCACAACAGCAGTAGATCTGTACATTGTGATAGTCCTCAAACTAACTGTTTATAGATAGTGTCTAAGTTTATTGTGTTCTGGTTTCTCTGCTTTTCATACATGTGTTTATAATGTACCAAGATAACTGTAAAAGGAAATAATAGACTAAAACATTATAGTATATTAATATTTAGAAACAACTAATTCATAAAAACTAGTTATCATATTTCATGCATTGTTTTGCAAGAAAGTCATTCTTCTCACGCATACTCTCCCTAATCCGTGCCCTCACTACTTCGACTCTTGCTTCAATGTTTGCATCCATAGAAGTATGTTCCCTAAGAGGATTCAAAGCCTATTCCTTAGGATTGATGAAGGATGACCTTGAAGGGATAAAAACAGTTTGTCTCTTTTCAAAAAGTCCTTTTTTGTTCCCTCTAACATATCAATCATGGACCACAAACGTGTAGTGTTCTTGTCTGTCCTTCTTAACTATACGACTAATAGAACCTTTAACATCAACATAGTAACAGTTTGACATTTCGTGATTCATAACTTGAAATTTTTAGAATTAATGGAATGAAATTTGAGTGTACTTGTGAAAATGGATAGTTGGTTTGTTCAAAAATAGAATGAAAATGCTTTGTTTATATAGAAGAAAATTTTGTAAATAAGGATTTGGTAATTTTATGTAATAAATGCTATATATTGAATAAATATAATGATGATACGTTAAGTAAAACAAAGATATGCAACTAATGGATCAGAATGATGATGTCATCGTATATTTTCTTTGCATCTTAGTCCTTGTAATTGATAAAATTAGTCCCTAATCTTTTCAATATTAATTATTTTTCTTCAATCCTAAAAGATACATACAAATCATCAAAGGTCCCTTTATGTTCGTTTGTTTAGTAAATGAACGAACAAGAACATAATTTTTTGTTCGTCTAGTTAAATGAACGAACATTTACGTTCGTGAACATTCGTTAAGGTTCATTTGTTTTATTTTTATATACAATATATATAAACTATATAACTTGTTGTAAACATAAAATCTTTATATACTTTATTTTTATTTTATTTATCTTATGTTATTTGTTTAAATTTCATTTCATATTTTTCTCGATAGTCTCTTTACAGTTTACCCACGGGTAGAGGTATGACTGTCTACATCCTACCTCCCCCATACCCCACCAATGGCGGGATTTGGTATAGTTGTTGTGGTTGTTTAATTTTTACGATAATGATATTTATATTTAAGATGTTTTATATAAGTTTGATTTCGTACATGGTGATGCATTAGTTTATACATTCGTTCGTTTATGTTCATAAACAAACATATTTTCTTAATAAACGGACATGAACAAAAAAATCCATTCGTTTATTCGCTCATGTTCGTTAGATTGTTCAGTAAAGCCTGAATCAACAAACACGTACAAGATCCGTTCGGTTGGTTTACAAGCCTAGTACCAACTATAATTTACTTGTTAGTAATTTATAGTTTCAAATACTTTAACGATGTCAATTCAATGACTATTATCAATCATCTATCTTAAGATGGGATTGAGATCCCCTCATGTTGAAATCTAACATAAGAGGTCATGTTCCCTCACACATTAAAGAACAAATTAGAACGTTGATTTTTACCATAGAATATGGAGTCCACTGTTTTTATTTGTGAGGGAACATCACCTCTCATGTTAGATTAGATCAAATGAGAGGATCTCAATCCGTTAATGTCTTAATTGTAGTTTTCGTACTTAAATCCATGTACTACGTGGGTCTATAAGCTAGTATATTTAAGAAAGAAATGTACAGAAAGTATGTTACTTTTTGTAAATTTCTTTATTAAACATATTTTTGTTTTACTTAATGTAGCATTATTATATTTATATTACATGACATTACCAAATCTTGTTTACAAAATTTTCTTCTATAAAAACAAAGCATTTTCATTCCATTTTTGTACAAATCAACCATCCATATTCACAAGTACACTCAAATTTCATTCCATTAATTCTAAAAGTTTGAATGTCTTAATCACAAAATGTCAAACTTTTACCATGTTAATGCTTTTGATGTTAGAGCTTCTATTAGTCATACAGTTAAGAAGGACAAACATGAACAAGCTACACGTTTGTAGTCCATGATTGATAGGCAACAAAAAAGACTTCAAAAAGAGACAAAGTGATTTCATTCCTTCAAAAGCTTTTGATGTAATTCTCCTCCCCTATATTAACATATTATAATGTTTTAATCTATTATGTCCTTTTACAATTTTTATCATTTGATAACATTTTATTTTTGATACATAATAAACACAAATCACATGTGTGAAAAACAAAAAAAACGCAACACATTATAAATAAATAATAAACATAATAAACTTAAGACACTATCTAACTTATAAACTTAAGACACTATCTAACTTATTATGTTCATATATAGTCCTTAAACTTAAACCTATAGGCCATCACTCATCTACTACTAGCCTCTTGTGTGGAATGTAAGACTGTTATAGCTAAGGTCTTCCTTAGAGCTTCGATGTTGTGACTTGTGAGTAGTGATGTCCTCATTCTTGGAGAGTGTTACTTTAATGAAGGTGGTCATCATTCTAGTCAAATTGACTTCATATTTTGATGGATAACTAATTTCTATAACTAATTAAGAATGAAAAAGGAAAGTAAAAAGCAACTCTTTTATACGTACACAAGTCTTAAATGCAGGATAGCCTAAAGACTAATCTATCAACTTTAATAAACTTTACCATCATACAAGTAGAACACACAACAAAATGTTTTGTTTACAGGAAGCCGTACATGGATGCTTTACACATCTTGAAGCTAATAAGTGCACGTAAGTTATCTGCTACCTACAAGGAGTGTTCCAAAATATCAAAGTATTGACAACCTTAAGTCTAGTGAAGCAAACAGGCCTCTTCTAACCATATTACTTGCAAGGCTCCCATAAATCATACAATACATGCCCCACACATGTCACACAACAGTCAACAAAATAAGAAACCTAGGCTAAATCTTATATATAATTCTAAGGATTTTGAACCGAATACTTACACAATACCCTCAATTGCTAACATTAAAATAGGAACACAATATAATATGTCAAATGATACAATACCTTTACTTATTGACCTACTTTACACACACTAAAGTCCCTTGCATTCTTCAGTTTTTTAAAAATTTGCCTAAAATTAAGATTCATCCTTAACGCATGTACATACATATATACACATACACCATTCTGCTGTATATATGAACAAACCACAAACACAATAGATGAAAATTGTGTAAGCTTACAGATCATTAAGATAAATGTGCCCTAGAAGATGAACTGCATACGGCCATTCGTCTTGAAACGCAACGCCTTGTGAAGCAATCTACATAACAAAATTAATTGTAAAATTGAAAATCAATCCGGTTAATAAAAAGTTAGGGTTTCTAATTTAACCTAAAATACAATCAGTATTCAGTAGTGGTAGTAGTAAATAAAACCAAAAGCAAATCAAATACATGTATATATGTGTGTATGTATAGATTACCTGAAGCATAAGTTGATCGCAAATATCAGCGATTTTGTCGTACGACCTTGACGCCATTGCATCTGTAAGCTTAGAGAAATCCATTCGATATGCAACAATCAGACAATGCTCTCTTTGTTTCTTTGGTGGTGTCCTTCTTCTTGTATATTGTTATATAAAAGAAAGATGTAACGGCCCAAAAAATAAGCACAAGGCCCAAGTCATGATGGGCCAGAATTGCTTACCGTTTAATCGTTTATCATTTAGGTACTAACGTTAGAATTTAGAACACACTTAATGGGGTTAAGTGGCGGTGAACATCGAGGAGGTCGGGAGTCGACGTTCCGTCACTCTCGCAACGTTTTCAATCTGCATCAAACCCGAGATGCTAAGAAATGAGATCTTTTTTCTTTTAATGGTAATTAAAATTAAAATATATGTATTTTTTATATTCGTTGATAATAGCTAGTTTTTAATTTTTTTAGATATTTATTTTAAACTTTTTAACGGTCATATATACACATACAATTCATATAAACGATTCGCACCATAATCTATACTTTCTCTCCAAACTCAATCAAAAACACATAGAAAAAAAATCTATTCTCATTCTTCTTCTGACGACGAAACAACGTTGCAACTCCTCATTCAAGCTTGTAATTATCGTGGTGAAGTTCTAATTCCTCAAGAAGAAGTCTATACTTCCAACCAGTCATAATTAACACGTTGCAACTCCTCATGATAGGCTTGGTGCACACGAAAGGTTAATGAGCGATTACTTTGAAGAAAATACGAAATACCCCGGCGAGTATTTCAAATGTCGCTTCCGTATAAGAGAACGACCATTCATTCGAATTGTCAAAGGTATTATAACTTACTCTGCTGAACTTATAGCCGATTATTTTTTATATTTTCAGCAACGGCCCGATGCACGTGGTGTTCAGGGTTTTAACAGTATTCAAAAAAATGATATCCACCCTATGTCAATTTGCTTACGGCACAACACCGGATACATTTGACGAATAATTGAAAATGGTGAAAAGAACGTCACATGAAACTTTACAAAATTTTACGAGGTGCATAATTGGTTTATATGCAAACATGTACATGAGAAAGAGGGTACTATCTTGTTGACAAGGATATACCCGACATGGGCAACCTTGGTTAAGGGGTTTTCAAGTGTTGTTGATACAAAAAGAGTGAAGTTTAATCGAGTATAAGCGGTCGTCTGAAAGGATGTTGAGCAGACTTTTGGTGTCCTCCAAGGGCTTTGACACATACTACAACAACCGGCAAGAGCTTATAGAGTAAACATTAAAAAGAGAATCATATATATTTGCATCATATTGCATAACATGATTGCTGAAGACAACGATTTTAATATTGTCGAAAATGAAGAGTACTATGTTTATGTTGGGAGTATACAAGGTACTTGGATCGAGAGATGTGACACACACCGAAGGAAAACCAGGGAATTACATAATAGAGACATGTATGAGGGCCTTCGATCCGATCTTATTGAGTATATTTGGAGAAATATTATGTAGTTTGTTTTAATTTATCGTCTATATGTTTATGTAATTTGTTTAACATACTTTTAATTTTTAGGACTTTTATGTAATGTAATATTTATTGTATTAGGAATTTTTATTTAATGTAATTTTTACTTTATTAACGTGTTTGGTTTTAATTATTCTATTGTGTTATTCATTTGGTTTATATTTATTAAATTAAATGAATTTGCAAAAAAAAAAAAAATGAAGCTTGAAAATACCAAAAACTCATTATCATCAATTCTTTTAATTCTCAATTTAAATGTATTTTTCTCATAACACTAAAAATTCAATATTATCACTGTTCATACTCTTAACAATATCTAAAATACTAATTTTAACATACAAATAGTTACATATCTAAAATATTCATTTTAAGTAGTATTAAATTTTTAGGAAGAATGTCATGAATTCCCCACTTAAATATATTCAAATTACATATATTTCCAACTAAACTACCTAATGTCAATATATCCTAACTTAAATTATGATTCTCTCATATTTACCCATCTTTTAAATTTAATTGTAATTATAATTATAATTATAGTTATAATTAATACATTTAAAAGCATGAATTAATTACCATTGTACCATTATCACTCTATACTAACTACAGATTACCAACAAACAGCAAAAGAAGTACAAAATACTAAATACATTATTGGTTTCTAGGGCCAGTTAATTTAGAGGTAATACAGATAAATGACAAACATGGACAAATAAGGCTCGGTATTTACGCTTATTAATTATGCTGCTCAGCTTGGTCTCAATCAAGAAGTCTGCAATTATGGTCTTATTAATTTAGAAGCAAGTTATGGTCCCAGTTAATTTAGAGGTCAAGCAGTGGTCATGTTGTAATTGTCTTTGAAGTATAAATATTTGAAGGGAGGAAGAAGAATGTATCACTGTAACATCCTAAAATTTGAATTTTTGGTGTTCTGAGACACAAAGGTTGTGTCGCAGATGGGGAGATTGCGACAAAAGGGTAGTGTCGCAGCTTGTGTCGCTGAACGGGCTGAACTGATATTAATCAAGGTGCTTAAGTGTAAATCATGAATTATATATATATTTACGTCGCCTTAAAGTTCCAGATCATTTCACAAACTCTGGAAATTGCTATAGAGAGAGAGAACGAAGGTTTAGAGAGAGAAAGTAAGAAATTAAACTTTGAACTCAAATTGAAGCAAATTGGACCGTGATTTCGGGGTAAGGTTTCAATTGTTATGTGCTATAGTTGTTACTAAATGAATTGAACCGATTGGAACTAGTTAATTTGAGTATTACATGTTTAAATTCGAGAAATTGGAATTGGGATCTGATATGTGTTCTTCATTGCGACACAAGGCTAGTGTCGCAGGTTGTGTCGCAGGATTGTTCTGCGACACAAATTGTTGTGTCGCTTATGGCGGCAATATTATGTATTGCGACACTATGATATGTCGCAGGATTGTGTTATGCGACACAATGATAGTGTCGCATAAGTTAAAGGTGCGACACAATGGCTATGTCGCATAATCCTGTGGTTTGACACAACAATAGCGTCGCTAAGTTTACAAAAGAGTTATATGAATGCTAATGCATGACTATTATCTTGTTAAATGGGTTATATGTTTTGAATAGGAGTTGAACAAGCGGAGAACCCGAACGACAAGCTAACTTCCTTAAATAATCAAGGTGAGTTCATATTATGATTATATTTATTATGTTGATAAATTAGATCCGGTTTACATTCGAGTAAGCGGACCTATGTGACAGACGATACAGTGGTTCCATATTGTTTATGGTATCACACAATTGACAGATGTTTAGATGGATCCTGATTACATTCGTGTAAGAGGAACCACATGACAGAGTTATAGGTGGTCTCATATTTTATATGAACCACATGACAGTTGTATAGGTGGTCTCATGTTATAAATGAGCCACACGACAGATTCTCTATTTTGATAGAGAGACTGTTAGCCTTGTGCTAACTCAGTTGAATTGAGAAAGTAAAACATAGTACAGATCGTTACAGTTGAGCATATCAAATGTATGCTAGTTGTTAGAAAAATCATATTGACTCTTGTTGTTATTGACTTCAATTATGATTGATATTGTTGTTCAGATTATTTATCTAATCTCGTATGAATTTACTAAGCATTAGCTTACTCCTCGAGCTGTAACCATTTTGTAGGTTCGAGTGGATCGGGTAAGAAGGAGGTACGCGGGAAAGAAAAAGCTTAGTGAAGGATTGCTGAACACTTGGCGTAGGTTTGCTCAACTTGTTGTTTAAACTCAGTTTTGTTTGTAGCAAGTTAAACACATTTTGTTATGAAATTGATCAGAAAAGGATGATTATATGTAAAATAATTTAGTTTATGAATTGAAAATAATTAGTAGAAACAATGGTGGAAAAAAAAAAGAAAAAAAAAATAGGCGTAACAATCACAGTCGTCAATTTTATAAGAAATAATTATGGTTTAAGTAGGAATATATGATATTAAGACGTTTAATTGAGGAAATATGTAATTTAAATGTTTTAAGTAGGGAATATATGATATTTTTTTTATTATTATTGTTTGTCAGGTTCCTTCTAAATCATCTAGATCGGATTATATGTTAAATGATGTTTATATTGACAGATTAACTTACAACAAAAATGAAGCATACACCGTTTAAATGGGCCAGTTCATAATGGTCAGCATTAGTTCCAACGGTTAAGTGTACTGTAAGCAAGATAATAAATTTGAACCGACCAAATAGTTTATGAAGAAATTAAATGCTTATGGGTTATGAACAAGTCTTTTAACCGAAATTTTGACCGAATATGGAACATGCATTTGAGTTTTTATAAACATATTTTTTATTACCTACAAAATAAAAGAGCAATACAAGTTTGCTACTCTTACTCTAACAAAATGTAACTTAAGGAGCAAACAACAACATGCATTTGAATTTATCTTTATGAAAGTTTATTTAATTAAATATTTATAGATCAAAGTACAAGTTGTGAAGCATGCTCTTACAACGTACATTTGATGTTTTACTTAAAAAGTTTTTACACTAAAACATCAAATTAAGTTTTTCAATACATACGCTGAAAATTGTGTGGAAAGACGCTGTAAATTATCGTTAATAATGTATGAGCATATTTTAACTTCTCTATACGAAGAATTGACGATTGATGTATATAGAAAACTCCTCGATTTTTCTGCATTAATTAAGCAATCGAGCAAAAGAATACAACTTTCTTTTTACAATTTAGGAGAATAAAATAGAAAATAAAAAACTAACAAAATTATAAATAGAGAATTACAGAACACTTAAAGTTTATTTTATTTTTTCCTAGTAAGTGTAAGATATTTGTTGGATGAACGTAGGATTGAGTTGGGTGGGATCATACTTGCAAACCATCGAATCCACATTGCTTGGAAACCAGAGACTGTTTACTTGGGCTTATCACCAGTGAACAGTCAATCGATACCTGCAAATCCGATAAATAAATAGAAAATATGATTAGAATATGTTTTTATTAAATAAATGTTGTGAACTTGTCGATAGACAAATTTGCACGCCCTTAATAAAAGGTTATTTTACTTGCATAATCACAGACATTCAACTTTGATTTCATTTGTGGCATCTTCTAATCAGTTTTATTAAATTAAATTAAAATAAATAAAATCAAAGTACTAGTAAATGTGTGACATCTTCTGATCAGTTTTAGGAGCATAATCTGCAACGTAAAAGAAATTTCCATCACGGATCATTGAATTTTAACAAGTGTTCCATTTCTTAGTCAAGGCAAGTAAATATGTATAAATATATAACATCTTTATTTATTAATAAATGCAATAATGCACAGTGCATTTAAATATATATATATATATATATTTATATATTTATATATTTATATATATAGAGGCTGATCTAGAAGGAAGGGATAATTTTGGGAGAAGTTAATCTGCGTCGTCCGTTAACATTCATCACGGTAAATATTAGTTATCATTCATCACGGTGAATGTTAATTTAAAAATATTTTAACGTGATGAATGATAACTAACATTCACCGTGATGCATGTTAACAGGCGGCCCATATTTGATTCCTCTTTCCTTCAAGAGAACTTCCCTCTAAATCATCCCTCTATATATATAATTGACTAAACGCAAATATAACGCAACCGTTTGACCTATATCAATTTTCAAAACCTTTCAACATACCAACTGACCAAGTACCAAACCAACTTAAAAGTTAAAACTTCTCAAGTGAAAAATAATTAATGGATCTTACTTACCCACCTGTTTTATTTACTTGGATTAAAACAAGAAGAATTATGAGATGGGAACACGATCGCAGCACATGCTACAACCCCATAAAACCGCATACATTACCAAATTAAAATCCCATGTGAGACTTTGACTAAAAGTAAACCAAAGCTCAAGCAACAATACGCCATAAAAGTTTCCAATAGCAAAACAAAAGAAAAGAATTACTTACGAAAAAATATCATTAACAATAACATCCATAAATTATTATATTTTATAGCTAGCAATAATCTATTCTTTTTAATTTTTATAACGGCAAATTTAAAATCTAACACAAATATCATATATAACAACTATAAATAATGCTCCCTCCGTTCCAAATTAATTGTATCCAGACAAAAAATACACAGTTTAAGAAAAACATAATCATTACTTTTACTTTTTGCATAATGATATCCTTTCCCTTGACTAATTAATTAGAGATCCCTTTCCCTTTTATAATTTTAACTTCAAATAAGGACAATACGGTAAAATTGATCAAATTTCCTTATTTATATTTGGTAGTGGACAATTAATTTAGAACAATTCAAAAAGAAAATATGAACTAATATGTTGGGAAGGGGAGTATATATCCAGTTACTCAAATGAGACGTAAATTCACGACCATTTAGTTGATGATTCTTCTCGTAAAAACAATAATTAAAATATAAAAATTAATGCATGTATTAAGCTTCTAACGAGAGCTAAAATAATAGGCTAACCTGCACAGTGGGCGAAGTAATCCCAATAATCCGGATCTTAGCAATAACATCACCCATGACCCGAAGTTCAACCAGATCATTAACCGAAACATCTTTAACTAAATTAACGGCATCCGCTTGCAACAAATTAACCCGATCAACCGAAACCGTTGTTCTAACCTTTTTAACACTATGTGCCGCTTGATAAAACCCGGGAACAATCCCTCGCCCTAACGGAACACCGCGGTACATGATAGTAAACGTGGAATCGCGGTACTTGATCCCAGCCACATTATCATTCTTAGCAGTGAATAACATTTGAATGACGAGTGATACAGATTCTGATGTCGGTGCATCAAGCGTACTCGTTGCTTCGAAGTTTATGTATTGAACGTTTACTTGTTGGAGATCGAATTGCGGTTTTTTAGGTTTGATTGCTAAGACTATTATGAGGATGATGGCGAGTGAGAGTAAGGCGAGGAATGAGAAGAGAAGTACGATGCAGCAACAGCAGCCTTTGATTGATGCGGCGGAGGATGAACGGTAAGGGTTGCCGGAAGTCATGGTGGTTCTCCGGCGAAGAGGTGGTGGTTATGAGGAATGTTGTAAGATATGAAGGACCCACACTTTTTTTTTTGTTATTGACCTTTTGAGAAGATAATAAAGAGGATAAGTGGAGTGAGAGTGAGGCTATTTTGACTTTTATTTTATTTATAACATAAAATAAAATAAAAAAGTAAAATTATTTTTGTATAAGTAATGTTTTATGTTAGGGTATCATAAGAAGCTTGTTTAACCTTATACACTTTTATGTTAGTTTAAGATTGCTCGACTCTTTTATAAAAAAAAATTATTTACATACAACTATCGTACATTTATCATAAAATAGATAAACCGCGTAACTTATTGATCGATAGATAATCTCGATAACTAATTGAATCGAGATTTTTCGATTTGATAGCGTAAACTAACATATAATTATAATAATGCATCTTAAGTAAAGATTGATTCTAAGGGATGTGTATATAAATTTAGTTTAAAATAATCTTTTTAAGTTATAACAGGAAATTATTTAATTTTTATGAAACTGAGATACAATCTAATATCGACAAAATCTAAGTTATATATGTATTTTACAGTTAAAGTTTAAGTACGTTATTATTATGTGTATGTAACTCATTCAAAACCTAAACTGATACTCGTATCAAAGTTATAGATATTCATGATTTGTTGGTGGGATATTTTTTGCAGAAATATTAACCATAAATCTTATGATTGTTTTGACACAAAATTGTTCAATTAAAAAGCATTATATCCATCTTGAGTTAGAAACAATTTATGACACCATACCAAACTTTTAATAAATGTGTTTGTGACCACGTTCTAGTAAATGATGCAACGTTCTATTTTATTTATTTTATCAATACACAATGTTTCATCAGACACCTACTAAATAAAGATATATGCCATTTTTGGAGCACAGCATATTTCCGTTTAAGTGTTAACATCATCTGTAATTTCAACTTTTTGGTCGAGGATACTGTAAAAATTATATAATTAGACTGCTTATATCTGAATAAAAAAAAGCCCATCCTCACCGAGTTAATCCGAACAACAAAAACTTTCACCGTTTATATTGATGCATCCAAAAAGACGTTACTAAAGTTTTCAGAAGATTATTATCAGTATCAGTTGATGGCCATGTGCTTAGTGCCAACTACCAAAGAAGGTATGCACAATTAGATCAAGATTAGACCGCTGATTGATCTTTCAGATTTTTATTATTTTCAAATAGATGTGTGCAAAACATGTGAAGTTCGATGTTTCATGGGTGCGAAATAACCCTTTGATGGATGTCCGGACAATTCTATTGGTGTTATTCTGATAGTCCAATACAAAACAGAAACAAGACTGACAACGAAAATCTGAGGCAAAGTATATTAATAATCCTAAGTTCCACTATATAATTCAGTTACAACAAAATTTCAGAAAATAAAGTTCAAACATGCACACAATTTTAACATTAAAGTAACAAAACCAAGCCAAATGAATTTGACAGCCAAAACCGGACTCCTAATTAATTAATCTTTGTTAGCTGGAGGTGGGCTCAGGGTACCTGCTTCAGGCTTCACAGTTTCTTCAGCTCTCCTGCTGTCGTCAACTTCCAGCACATCATCCATCATGTCATCCTCCCCAACATTGATGTCTTCCACGTCATCTTCATCTTCATTATTGTCGCCACCGGGGATCTTACGTGTCTTAGGCCCGTGTTCAAGTCTATGGGTCTCAAGTTCTTTGTCCATTGTTTCTTGTAAGTTCATGGTGTCATTGTTTCCATTTCTTTTTTGTCTCCCATTTTGCCACCTTTCAAGCTCTTTATCAACATTGGCAACCAATTGTTCACCAATTTGTTGTTGGTATTGAGACAATTCCTCTCTCCTAGCAGCCTTCCATTCTTGGAATGTCTAATTAACAGCATCAGTTACAGTGATATTAGTAAAAGAGATCGGGTTAAATCTTCAAAAGGGAGTTATGACATGTTGATTTTTCCAGACATTATTAAATCAAATTCAGGAGACCTTTTCAGCAAACACAAATATCTACTCTGTAATATGCAGCCAGAAATTCACCTGCTCTTTCCTTTCCTCAAGTAAGGCTGAATCTTCATCAAGCGGTTTGGCAAACGAGTAATATATAGGGGGCTCTGCCTTGGTCCTGAAAAAATTACAATCCAACAACAATATGAAATGAATTGTTACGATAACACAATAATAATATATTTAACCTAGAAATTCTGCACGTCGGGAATCCTCGAGCCATCAGCAGCTTCAACACATGACAAGAAGCTTATCGTTGTCTCAATAAAATAGTGAATATGGATACTTTTTGGACCAAAATTAAAAATAACCTGCAATATAATCAATCAAATTATAACTCTTAAAATAAATAATAATTGCAGTTGTATCATAGTATATAATGAATGAAACATTGTAAACCTTAGGAAATTGCCAAGTTTTTTGTGATGTTCACTCCACCGAAGAAAGAGCAGTTCCAGTTTCTTCTCCTCTGCCTTAGCAGCAACGCGTGCTCTAAGTGTCTGTTAAAATAACCAATTAGTGAAGAACTATAATAGCCAAATCAATGCGTTTTTATGAGGGAGTCAATTGTGGTTATGTTTTATCCCTACGAGACAAATAAATTATAAGATTTATAATACTATGAAATAATTATAATTATTAAAAGGAAAAAGTTGGCCTAACTGGTTGAAAGTGGCCTAGAGTATATTTTTGAAGCATTAAACCAACAAAATCATATTAGTCACGCTAATCTATTTATTTAAAAAAAATTAAAAGAATTTGGACAAAAAGTGTTACGGATCAACCCAATCCGACATGTTTAGTCCCATTAAGAGAACACCATTTGAACCCGTTACCCAACTAATCTGGCCCACCCAATTACTGACATTTTAGTAACTTAATAAGCAAAAGAGGATAACTTCAGCACTTGAGATGCGATATTGAAATAAAAAGAATTGAAGAACAAACCAAGTCTCTTTTCCTCTTTTCTGCAATATTCTCACGCTCTTGTAGCCTCAATCTTTCACTTTCTTCACGTGCTCTTTGCTCAGCCTATGTCCGACCAGAATTAGATAATTATCTTGGACCAAGAACATTATAAAACCATAGATAAACAATACTTACTCTTCTCAGAGAATCAGACCTCCTCATAAACGCCTCAGAGCCAGAGAGTTTCACATCTTCTTTCCTGAATCTCTGGAAGTTAACACGTAAACATCATAAAAATTATCATCCAATAGGATGTTACATCAGAAAAGTACAACCAATATAAATTGAGATTCATATACACAGATATACATTGATGGGGAAAAAAGAACTTTCAATGTTCATTTGTTACATGTTTCATCTGCCCAAGTTTGTGAGCCCTAGGTAACAATAAGAAATGAGGATAATACTAAATATGTTTGCCCTTTCTATACAGGTAAAAACCTCAATGCGTTAAATATGAATACACAACTGACAAAAACAAACTAGCTCTATTATTTTACTTTAGATACTTATGTCGTCATTAATGGTTATCTCATTCAAGCCGGCGTAAAGATGAATGTGAAATTACATGCTGTCATTATTGACAGATGCTCTATTGATGCTCATTAGTATTTAGGAGCACAAGCAATGATGTATGATGTACATTAATTTTCCTTTGCTAACAAACACGTTGAAATATATAATTAGCCTCTCTATCTACTTTTGCACTGTATAAGATCATTTATTTTAACCAAATAACGAGATTTTACAAGTAAACGTATTGGCTAACGAGTCTATAGTTTCTTTTGTACCAAAAAAAGGCCTTGCGTAAAGGTGTTCTCCTTCTTGGAGATCATGTTTCTTTTTTTGGTTTCTTGTTGCCTCTTTTGGGCTTTGAAATATATTGCCGATAAAAAAAACGAGTCAATAGTACGCAGTATACAGCAATTGCACAGCAAAAGAATACACTGAACACACCAGATATCCCAGAACACACAATAAAAAAAATAAAAACTTGAATACAGATGTAAAAGAACGTGAGACCGGACATACCTCCAAGGTTCCAAGAAGCTGTCCGAGCATTCGTCTATTCCTATTAACCAAACTAGGATCCTCATCTTTTGGTAATACTCTAGGAACATTCTCAAAAGGGGGAACTTCAGAATCCTAGACAAACAAAATTACATAAATACCACAAGTACTCAAAATCATTGCACGAAAAACTCAAGTCGAAATATAAATCAACAACCTTGGATGGTCTATGAACACCATCCCTCCTAGCCCAGTTTGTCCCCTTTCTATTGTTATCGTCATTACCACCCACTTCAGTCACTTCCAAGGTCGAATCTTTATCATTCTTTAAAGCATCCACACCATCTTCAATTATTTCCCCTTCCTCAATCTACAACACCACAAACAGAACATTATAAATTGAATATTTCAAAAGCTTTAAACACCAAAAAAATAACAACATTTCTTGTTTCAATTACCCTGACAACAGTAGACGAAAGTCGCCTTTTTGGGGGCGGTTGGTCTTCTTCGTTCCTATCCGCCTAAACAAAAGAAACATCTCATCAACAAACAAACAAAGATTATGATTGATTGAAATTAAAGAATGAGGATAACAAAAATTACAGGTCTAACAAAACCACGCTGACGTGGACCAGTGGAGCTAAAATTACGAGGACCGGAACCAGTAACACCGCCGCCACGACGGATACCTCTAGGATCACGAAGGCGTTCTGTAATCTGTAATCGAAGCATTTTATCAAACGGTTGGTGCATACAGTATAAAAGTAAACAAATTGATGCAGAGCTTTTTAGAATATACCTCCCATTGTTGACGGTGTAGCTCCTCGATCTCTTTTCGGAGCTCTTGCTCGGTTTTCTCGATTTGGGTGGTTCCCATCTGTGACTCGAAAGAAACCCTTGAATTTGCGAGCCGAACAAAACCCTGTTTTTGTTTATATGTGTTTATAAGTTTGAGAAAGTTGTATTTTTGACCCTGATATATTGTTTAACTTGATTTTGGCCCCATAAAACTACAGTAATTTTAAAGACCGGATCTTGTTATTTAGGGTTTTCTGTATGATTCGATTTGATAGGTTTATTTCTCTTACTTAATAGAATGTTGGTGATCTTCAATTAAATTTCTCAAACATCAACTTTTCTTGTTACTATCTTTTAAACAACAACTATATATATCTTTCACAATCACTTTACATATTTTCTTTATAATAGAAGCCTTTGTTACGAATCGCATGGAAATTATTCATTTTATTACAAGAAAAAAAAACACTTAACTTGATCTACCATTAAAATGTAGAGCATGTATTGTCAATCGTATACATATTCAGATCATATATGTATGATTGGGTTAGGGTATGTATATAAATATATAATTTATCAAAATTAATGAGATTGAGTTTCTTTAATATGATTCAATCGGTGAACATTTTTAATTAAAACCAAACAAACCAATATCAATAATAATAATAACAATAATATTTGTGCTTTGAACTTTCACTAGCTTTAGGTAAAACTCAAGTGTACCACAATGCAACAATTTGACTCGAAAAACAATAAAACTATTTTGTTTTATCTTGAAAACGGATGCATTCAAATTAGCACACCTAGTGAAACCGGTTACCTTTCTTCAAATTTATTAGACAGGGCTAGTTTGTTTCAATTTGGTCGAATTAGTAAAACTAAACATAAATCATCATGGGAAGTTTGTATATTGGATGTCTATTTTCATTCATAATCCCTAAAATATACCTAGCCGTAGAACTCATTTTCATTTATCTACTTTTAGAATTCTGTAATAAGTGATGATTCAAATACACTCTTTCACAAAAAGAAAATCCATATACTGCACGAATAGTCTCATAAGAACATTACCATGTCTTGTAGACCACGAATATAGGCCAATATTCACTTCCCCAAACACGTCTAAGCGCACAACTTCGGATGGTTAATTAGCTATAGGCGTTGTTCTTGGTTTGTGGGTTGATTTGTTTTCTAAGTCTATTATCATAGTGAACATCATGTTATATTATGATATATGATCATATGATAAGTTTCCATCAAACCAATAATTCTTGGTGGACAACCCACTGCAAAGAACTCAGGGGAGGAAACAAAAAACATGGAGAGCAAGATAAACATACAAGTAAATTTCTTGCATTTTTCCCCTATAAAAAGACAAGTAAACCATAAGCTACTATGTTGAATTGAAAAGTAAAACAAAAATCAGATTTCTTGGCACACCAAATCAATTTCCTCAGCTGCTTGCGAAGAACCAAAAACCTAAATACTATTCTCTTTTTATCTCAAAACCCTCTAAAGATGAAGAAAACACCCAAGTCTCAGAGAAGGCAGAGACCAAAAAAACACAGATTCTATCTTTTTTAGATTTCATAACCATCACTCCAAATCTTGATGCACCAAAGTAACTCAAGAGTCCACCTAAGTAGTCTCAGGTGAAATGTCTCCATTTTTTCCTATCTGCAAGTTCAGCGGCATCAAAGACTCCAGCTGTGTTCCTTTGAAAAAATTCGAAGCCGTTTTTGAATTCATGTACTGCACACAAATCAAACACAAAACTCATGGTCAATTTCTTATATATAAAAATTTACCTATCCTTTATCAACCTGTACATTCAGTTCATTTGTGATATTTTACCTTACTTACATCCCTGTAGAAAGAATTGATCTCTTCTTCTGTGAGTCCTTCTTCTTCAGCAGTTTCGTCCCAGCCCAACGATCGTAAGAATCTAGCCTCTTCTTCCTCCGAGTACAAAATAACGTCAACACTTGAATTGTTCTTACCGTTATTATATCTCTCAGTCTCACCATTGCAGCTCGAATCAACCTTATGCTCACCTGAAGGCTGGACCCCACAAGACCTATCCACCACCATTGGACCATCCTCGGTTCCACCACCTTCACCAGGCTTATCATAGGTCAAGTCAGATGAACCGTTATCACTGGCAGCAAGAGATGAGTTATTAACCACAGATTTCTTCCTCATAAGGTTAAAGAAGTCATGCCGGCTCTTAGCTTGAAGAGAGGGTTTCTTCTCTACACAAGGTTTGCGCTCAACAGCAACGGTTGCAACATCTGTGTTTCTCAATGGAGCGGATCCAACGACAGAAAGTGGGCTATTTGGTAAAATACTGCCAGCTGTCGGGCTCGAGTTTGAGCTCTCCCTAGCAGTAGGGACACAGGTACCATTTCGTGATGGCTTGAGAATTTGGAGTTTTCCAACGTTGTGTGGTGATAATGATGATGGTGATGATGCCTTGCTGACATCAGATTTCACAGAAACGAGTCGAGGTAAAGAACTTTGATGCTGCAACTGCCCAACCTTTAGCTTTGGCTTATCAGACAAGTTCGAGGCCTAGAAAAAAGGTTTAGAAAATTAGACAAGTGATGAATCTACAGATTAAGTAGCTGCTAATGCATGTGAGAAACACATATATCAAACACCAGTCAAACGTACAAACAAAACTTCTGCTCTAAAATCAAATCCAATTAGAGGTCCTTTACTACAGTTTTGTAGAGTATGGTAATAAAAAAAAACTTTTAGAATCAGATATATTGATAAATAGATATAAATTTACAATTTACAATATAAATAGAAGAGAAGGGAGAATTAGTTACATCATGAAAAAGGATCAACTTTCCATACCAATTTCGTACAGATCAAATCAGATTCTATAAAACATGGCATACAATAAAAGTGTGGATACTACGTTTTAAAGACGTATATCGGGAAGTGCACTAGTATTTGTATGGTGTAACTTGTGTTACGAACAAAAAAATACTAGACAATAGAATTTTGGACACTATACTCAAAAAACTTGAACCACACACCTTGAGATATAGTGTTATTTGTATGATTGAAATGTTGTATTAAATTTTGTATTTCTTTCATCTTACCAAAAGAAAATAGGTGAGTGAGTAGTCATAAAAAGTTGAACAAAGAAAATCATAAAATAAAAAAACACACTTATTTACTTGGCAAAAAACAAACAAACAAGAAAACAGATTACTATGCTAAAAAGGTGGGCTATATATATTGACAATAATGAAAATAAAAGTAATGGGCATTTTAAAGATCAACACACGGATTAAACAAGCTCTTACCAAGGTTTTAGGCATAGAAGGAGTCATGGGAATCAACTGCCTGGACTGCTTCACGGCAAGCTCTTCAAGCCTTTGAGTTCCAACAGACAACTACAACAAAACAAAGACTAGATATGAACAAATGACAACACAATAGGGTGTAAATGAGTAATGCAGATACATGACAGCTCTATGCTATATTATATAATCAGATAATAGGCTAAAGGAAAAAGGGATTACAGTCTATAAAAGATGGTATTTGGATGTGCTTCTGCTATTTGAAATTGTGAATTTGTGATAATCAGATAATCAAATGGTTGAGTGTTCTAAAACTTCTGATTATGTAAAGAATTAATACATAAAAGATACAACAGACATTTTAGTGATGAAAAAAAAATCAAACTCCTTACGGAGTAAAGGTCTCTCAGATAATCAGTTTTAAAATCAATTTGTACATAATCGGAAGCAGAATTCGTATCCAAAGTCCAAACATCAAAAAAATAATTATTACATCCCTTAAGTTGCAAAAATAAGACAGTCTGTTCCAAAAGTCAAATCCAAAACCCCTTTCGAAGTACCTGGAGAGCAGTCTGAGCACGAGGAGGACCTTGAGCCAAAGTTTCAGCCATATTCCGACCTGTAGTCACATTAGTAGTTCCAGATACTGAAGTAGGTTGAATAGGCTGTTGGACAGAAACGTTGTTTCCATTACTGCCAACCATCACAGGCACCTCAGCAAGAGCTGAGGTCCACACATCACCACCAATCGGTGAACTCTGAACAACACTACTCAAACCAGGAGAGGGCACTCTACCAATCTCAGTATCCCCTTCTACTCTGAGAGACGGAAAATCTCTCTCCAATGAAATCTTCCCATTATTATAATGACTGTTTTTCTCGCCTACTACCTTCCTAGGCCATGATTCACCACGTTTAGCAGAAAGATTCGAATGTGAAGGCCTTAATCCGTCCCTCTCAAACCTACTCGGCAAAATACTAGCCAATGGATCAGAATAATTATAATCCTGACGCCTTACATTGTCCCTATCACGGTTCCGCCCAAAACTACTATAAGACCTTGAATTCACACCATTACTAGAAGGGCAACGAAAGTACGATGAATTTGTGGGACGTCCTAAATCATTATCTAATGACTTATTTCTCAAAGGTTTAGATACACCTTGATCATCTACAGCAACAAAATAACATCATATAAGTAATTGACACCATAAATACAACCACATTAACATCAACATTGTGCATAAACATACATGAATACAAAAATTACCAGTATACACTGAAGATTGATGAGATATAGCTGTTGAGCTTCCATTGTTCTTTAACCACTCGGGTACAAATGTAGGCTCTGTTTTTTCCATAATTGATACTAAGCATTATACAAAAACAGCCCAATGTGCATTGCAGTATTTATGATCAAACACTTCAACAACACCCAAAAACAAAAAGATTGAACAAACTTAAAAGACCCTCATCTTATAAATAAGTTCAATCAACACACTCCAATAAACCAAAATAACCTTATTATATCATCAAAACCCACAATTTAAAAAACACCTATTCATCAACAATACTTCAGTCCCATTACACAATCAAACCCTAAAGCTCAAAACATCACAATACCCAAAACAGAACAAACCTAGGGTTTGTTATTGTTTTTGTTCATTCAGTTTAGTACCAACACAGACGTGAAAAATTAACCAAAGGGTATTCTAAAATTAACCAAAAAATAAAAAATTTAACTAAACCAACCTTAATCTTGAAAATTAACGAAAACCCTAATTAGCCGGTCCTGTTTTCGTTTTTTTTAGTCCGATTTAGCGATTGTTTTATATGAAATTATGGCTTTTTTAACAAAGTATGAAACTTTTTAAAGTTGAAAACATGAATAGAGAAAAACAGTATTAATTGTGTATAGAAACACGGTTTGATTAAGGGAACATGTTTTATCTTACTGTGTGTTTTTGTGTGAGAAGGAAGACGAAGAAGGAGATTGAGGAAGTTCTGTTCTTTTATTTTTTGGTGGGGGTCGGTCTCTTTGTTGTGGGGATGAGTTTGTTTATGTGACGATTAAAATTGAACAAATTTGTTATAAGTTTTGTTCTTTATTTTTATTAACCCTTATTTTTAGTAATTATCATTCCTACTTTCAATCAAACTACGGAAAAGTTATCCATCTAACCAAAAACTGCCCAATGTTCATGATTATTCGTAGATGTATCTATATACCTTGAAGGTGTCTAGTACGATTCCGGAATATTGATAAACCAACGATTTTTTGAATGTATTTTGTTTGTATCTTATTCAACCTGTTTAGTGATTCGAATCATGAGTCATAATTCGGCCAATTACACGCCAATTGTTTGATGTGCTGAACAAATTTGGCACTTATTTGGGTGTCATTTTAGTTGTTAACGTCATATTCAATTTGGTCGCTTTAGGTTCACTTCTAATTCTACAACTCAGAAAACACGGATACTCAGAAAACAGTATTAACTGTGTAGAGAAACACGGTATGGGTCACGTTTGGGAGGGTGACTTTTCTTTCAATTTTAGGTGAAAAATTGGTGTTGAGTCACAAATAAGATTTTGGGAGGACGGGTGACATTGTTTTGAGGGAGAAATTATATACATTATTTTGCTTAGAAAAAAATATAGAGGCATTGGTAAAAGAAAAGGGTAAATGGGAGGATAATCGGTGGGTGGGGATGGGATTGGATAAGAACATCAAAGGGACGGCTTAACGGGGAGTGAAGGAATTTATTAATATGATTGATTCAATTGTGCTTCTTTGCTATGGTTGCGATAAGTGGCAACGGGTTGGAGATGGCGAACAGGTCTATATGGTGTGCACAATGTCAAAAAGAATTGATGAAGTTGTTTTGGTGTACAGGCTGCCGAGTCGACAAACGGAACGGGTCAAACATGTACCGTGCAAGATTAATATTTTTGCATGGAGAACAAGGAAGAAGAGGCCGGGTGCTTGTGAAACTCGATTAAAGAGGTATTAATCTACGTTCTTGTTGTGCGGTGAAAGTGTTGAAACAATTGACTATTTATTAGTAATATGTAAAGAATCAATGCTAGTATCGTATAAGGTGTTATAGTTGGTGGAGAATGGGAAGTTGCAATGTTGTGGACCTGGAAGGACTGTTAGAATTAGGTAACAGATCGATGTAGAGATGATAAAATGGTAAAAAAACAATATGGATGGGTGTTGTTTATTGGATCACTATCTACTTGATTTGGAAAAATTAAAAGGCAAGGTTTTCGGTGGAAAGGTTTTAAGGGGTTTGGGATTGGTGCAATAGGTACAGATTCGGTGGTTGGAATGGATGAAATCAAGGCTGAAGCTGGTAAAATCAGAATGGTCTCGTTGGATAAGTGAGTCGTGGTCATGTGATGATGGCAGGATGGTGTCTAACAGATGAAGGGTATACCGGTAGATTGGTACTGGATATAGCTAAGGCTTGGTGCATGCGTACTGTTGGGTTTGTGAAGTATATATATCACTGTTATTATCTGTGAGTCTGCATGCATGTGGATTAGTATATAATTGTTTTCGTTGAGTCATGAAACACTACCTTACTTTATGAGGTTATAAAAATGCTAACATTACAATTACTCCATATATGATGTCCTATTTTTCAAGTGATATGCTAAAATACTTCATTAATCCTTCGTCTAAACTTCAATAAGAAACTCAACAACAAATTCCATAGTTAATGTTTATGAACGTTATATACTTCGCTTGTCATCAATTCCATTTAGTCCCTACTATACTGATTGTTAAAGGCGAAAGAAAAATATATAAAATAACTTATATTTAAACTTTTAAAACAATTATATAGCAAATCACAGAATAATGGTAATAATTAAGAAAATCTGTCAATGCCATTTGTAAGATTTGACCCGAATGTACTTTGACCAGCTAGTCAAATTATTTTCATCAACATAAAATGTAACATATCAACAGTATCACAGCACTAGGTAAGTAACTCATTACCATACATATTTTCATCGCAACTCAAGAGTAGCAATCCAAAAACTACCAAAAAAGAATATCTATGTACGCTATCTAACATTTTGTCGCTAAAACTACGGACAAGTCTCACCGTTGTCATTCACTCCTAGCACGAATGCTATAGACTACTGTAAACCGTATTATCAACACACTTCCATAACGATAGCAATCTAAGAAAACAGGATAACCAAAATGTACTGAAACTGACACATCACCAAATGTTGTTAGTTCCTATTACGTATTCGATCAAGTATACTTATGCCACCATGCTCCAAGTCCATAATTTCATATAAATCTCCAACAATTAATGTACAAAACAAATTGCATTATTCAAACAATTATCAAGAACATCCATATTAAACAGAACCCGCAACTTCATTAACTTAATTCAGTTGATGTTTAACAAAATTTCAAGAATTTGAAGGAAATAAGTGGCCATAAACAAAGCAAACGTACCAGTAAATTTAAAGTATTCAGGAGCATCGAACAAAAACACGCAGAACAAAGATTAGCATCTTTTACATACTAAATTAACACTGAATCAAAGAACTAAACCTAAATTTACCAAACATAAAGAACCACGGTAAAACTCCCGAAAAAACAAGCACTATTATCACAAATAAAACGATGATAACGGTGGTTATTGTTACTGTATGAGTTGTTCCAGAAGGCGGATACTGTCTCTGCAGTGCGGGGATGGCAAAACGTCTGCACTTTTCTTTTGCTACGGCGCGGATTTGATGAAACTAGAAACTTCCATTAAAGAACGAATAATGAAGCGTGTAACTAACTGAAATTTGTAAACTAGTTGTTATTTTACATTGCAGTTACTATATCCGATATATATAGGCGCCCTCCCAATCTCTTCTCTCTTATCTCTCTTATCTCTTAAAAGAAAGTCATAATGATATCATAAGTAATTCTATTAGTTAATTTTAGCCTTTGGATGTATTTTTTGATTGTAATCTCACCATTAATTTTAATTGATTAAATTGATGATGTCATTGATTGATAATGTATTGAAAGATGAAACTTTAAATTTTAAATGAGAATAGATTTTTTTAAAGAATAAAATTACCAATTAGAGAGTTACATTTGGCAAAAACCCACTTTCCCCCCACGTGCTTTAAAATTAAATATCTAAAAAATGGTTAGTCGAAAAATTATAAAAATTACACCATAAAAACAAGCGTTTTTTTCTCTTCGATTAGAGATCTCACATGATATACTTTTGACGAATTTTATTTTTTTCTTTTTTTGGTGGGTTTTAGAATGACTAATAACCTATGAACAATAAAAATTTAAGTATTTTTATATCAATAATTCAATTATTAAAAATTTTATGTGTAATCCGCGTAATTACGGGATAAGTAAACTAGTAATAATAATAATAAAAAGGTTAGTCAATTGAATATTTTATTTACCTAATGGGCTAAGTGTCATTGGGCTATGCCCACATAAAGCTCGAATAAACTTGGCCCAAAGAGCTAAAATTTAGAGTTGTTTTGCTTAGCTGTTGCGATTTGGCAGTATTGGTAAACCTCTAGTCTCAAGTGTGCTCCACGTGGCAGCACCTCCTTAAGTGACTTGATCTTTTTGACAACATAATCTTTAGTCGCTTTCATGCCCGTTATTTAACGTTATAAAACATTATGGTAATCTGGTATTGAAATGGGAGCATATTTACGTTTAACTCGTCAAAGGTTAAGCATGTTTCGTAAAATTACCCTCTTCTTTCTCAAACTATTATTATGTTTTCACTTGTCTAAAGTAGTGTTTATTTTGAGAGTCTGAGAGATAAAAATAAAAATAGAATAAAAATGAAATTGATATCCATTAAATTTTTTTGGTTTCTAACTTGTGAATATAAAAGTAAAAATCAAATTCATAAATCTATATTTATAACAAGAGATGAGTTTTAAAATTCATGTTTATTTCCATACCAGTCTTTTATCAATTACGTACCTATAGTGATCTTTACTTTTAAATCTAACGCACTCTAAGATAATAAATAAAATAAACCTATGAATTGAAAATAATATCCTCTAATGAAAACATTTTTAACAAAAATAATGAAAAAGTATTAACAAACAACTAATCTTTTTGAACAAACCTAAAGTAATTTCTTAAAAATTTAATAGAACTAACGTTCTAAACAAATAAAAAAAATAATAAGAAATTTATTAGTATATTTGACTAAGTCGTGACAAGTTATTATTATTATACACAAATAATATAATATCTATCTAATTCTAATGATATATGAACGATTAATTCTTTATAGAATATTCATACTCCGATTTCTCTACATAGTAGACGTTTAGCTATCAGATATTACAGAAGTAAATATACTATCTATTTATAACGTATATACGGAGTAATTACTACGATAACTAGTTTTAAACAAACACAATTAAAAAAGACAACAAAACTTCAATAACTGTAATCTCAAGGGGTAGTATTAACACTTATACAAACTTGAGGGTCACATACTACAAACTTCCTTGTATAAATATATTTTGACAATAAAAAAAGTCAACTATGTTCTCCGTCAATGTCCGCCGTGAATTTTTACCGGGAAAATGTACACAAAACAGAAACAGTTAGTACGGAAACTTGACCGAAGAAATGCATTCAAAAACGTCGATTACGATTCTTCAACGTCGCCATCATCATCTTCATCTTCGTCATCTTCACCGATATTTGATCTTCAATCAGCTCATCGAACTCAATCGCTCGATACTTCATCGTTATCCGATCGAATTAGTTACCGAATTGAAGGAAATGACGGCGATATTGACTTGATTTGCCGGTCGCTAGGGTTTTCTTCATCGGAAGATTTCGCAATTCCGGCAGCTGATTGGGAAGCTCATAAAGCTTCTTCAGTTACAGGTATTAGTTATTTTGAATCGAACGCAAGGGTTAGGGTTGATGGTGACGTCAGCAGAACTGTATCTCCAACCAGAGTTAGGGTTAGTGATGACGTCAGCAGGACTAGATATCCGGCTAGTGTTAGGGCTACTGATGATGTCGGCAGAATTGGAAGTTCAGCTAGAGTTAGGGTTAGAGATGACGTCATCAGAATTGCTAATGATGAAAGTATTAGTGTGTTACAAGATGGTAATTCTGAGGCTAAAAGTAGAATTAAAGGTGTTAGGCCGCCGCCCGTATTTGCTCGGCCTCCGATTATGTCACGAGTGATTCTGGATAATGCTCCTGTGATTAGTGATAATACGATTGTTGGATCTGCTGCTGCTGTTGTTACAGATGGAGAGAGTAGTGGGATGGTGATATTAAGGAACGATGATGAGGAGAATGCTGCTACTGAAGTTGAGTATTTTGTTTCACCAACTGGATCGGTTAGCTGCAGTATAAAAACCTGGCAGAAGGGTGATTTTCTTGGAAGTGGTTCATTTGGAACTGTTTATGAAGGCTTCAATGAGTAAGTGACGATTAATTTTACCATTGTTATAGCAGAATTTTCATTATAATAGTTTCATGCTCGATTTGATGCCGCACAATGCCATATAGTTTTCCTCCTCATAATACCTTTATAATCTGTTTGACTTGACTATTATCCCCCTCGGCTTCCATTATATAAGCAGATCATGGCCAAAAGTGTGATGATGATTAGGATCTAATCCGTGTCCAATATCTCATTTGGATCCTAGATAAAATGGACATGATCAAGACGTAATTAAATTGCAGAGATAAAACCCTTAACTTTTAAAAGGTCTAGAACTGAATGCCTATAAATGTTATGATACAGTATAGATGATATTGATTTTAGGTTAAATTAGGCATTTTTGGAAGAGACAGCCGACCTCTTGAAAGTTGGCCAGCATTTTTGTTAAGTATTAGCAGTGAGAGAGGTGTCTAGCCTAAGGATTTATTTTACGTCAATGTCATGTAATATTTCTTTTATAGTCATGGCAACACTACCACATGTCAACCGTAGTCGGTGGGTCGCTTATTCTCTAATTCTTGTTTCATTTCATCAACTTAGAGGACTTATATATTTGTTTGCAGATATGGGTTCTTCTTTGCTGTGAAGGAGGTTTCTTTGCTTGATCAAGGAACCCAAGGAAAGCAGAGCATTTCTCAACTTGAACAGGTGATTTATAAGTTCTAGACGTTTTCTCTAGTTATGCATGGGTACATGGTCATCAAGTCCTATTTTCTGCACATTTATTTATTTATTTCGTATTACTATTGTTTCAGGAGATATTTTTATTAAGTCAATTTCAACACGATAACATAGTTCGGTATCTTGGGACAGATAAGGTTTGAATCTGTTTTCTATAAGTATGCATTATTGTTATCCACACAAACTGATAGAAGATGATGACATGATGTCTCAGGATGACGGCAAACTCTATATCTTCCTTGAGCTTGTACCCAAAGGTTCGCTTGCGAATCTTTATCAAAAGTATCGCCTACGGGATTCCCAAGTCTCTACATACACAAGACAGATTTTGAGTGGTTTGACTTACCTGCATGGCCGAAATGTGGTTCACAGGTGAGAATTCATATTTAGTTATTTATGTTCTTATTTTTTTTTTCTTGAGCTATTTTATTTGTTTAGACTAGCCATGTTAGACCTCATTCTTATTTTAGAGTTGAGTGGTCACATGAGCCACTTGCTATGTTATACTTTTTTATTCCGTTTGATACTCTGTCAATTTCATGATTATAATATTGTCTGGCTTACGAGAGATTATATTCATCCTTCAGGGATATCAAATGTGCTAACATATTGGTCGACGTGAGTGGGTCTGTGAAGCTTGCAGATTTTGGGCTGGCAAAGGTAGTTGGCACATGGTTTCTTTTCTTTTCTCATGTTATGAATTTCTTTTACAACCTACAAACACTAACAGCATTTGTACGTATAGGCTACCAAATTGAATGACATTAAATCTTGCAAGGGGACTCCATATTGGATGGCACCGGAGGTTAGTTCTATTCTCTTAATTTATGGCAGATATGGCAAGATGGGCTCATCGGGTGGGTTGGCTTATGGGTCAAAAAGGATTCGGGTCGAAACAAGTCACTTTTTAGTATGGGTCAAAACAAGTTGGGTCAGAGTAGGTTGACCTGCATACACTTTCATTAGTTTTATTATAAACCTTTCAATTAAAATTAACTAGTAAGTTACGATCGCAAAAACAATTTTCTTAAGATTATAAACTCAATATTTAAATAAAACGGTAGGGAAGTTGAATGCATAAAATAGACATTCGGCTACATGTAACTCATTTGGACTTTCGCCCATTTCCCTTTTAGCGATATATTTTTATTTGACCCATTAAAAATAAAACACAACCCAGATTGACCCATGCAACCTGTTTGACCCGTTCCCCTTCTAGTTATTGCTATTGAATGCCTTCTTATAGATATGTACATTTGACCATTCTCCTCATGCATCCTTAGGTTGTTAATAATCGGAGGAACAAGGGCTATGGACCTGCAGCTGATATATGGAGCCTTGGTTGCACTGTGTTGGAGATGCTTACAGGTCGAGTTCCATACTCCCACTTGGAAGGGGTATGTATGACACTTTACTCAATATTTCATGTTTATGTTTGTACTAACCTCCAAATTAATCGAATATTAAGTTATCTGCAAATTTGTTTTCTCAAATATATTTTATTAATAACCAAAATTTACGTTTTACTATTTTTGATTCAAAAGTTGTTCTAACGAGATCCTGCCTTTTACTTCTATAGATGCAAGCATTATTCAGAATTGGTGGAGGTGAACCTCCTTCTATTCCTAGTACTTTGTCAGAAGATGCCCAGGATTTCATACTTACATGCTTACAAGTTAACCCAAATGATCGGCCTACTGCTGCCCAACTATTGAAACACCCATTTGTGAAGACTCCAGTGTCCATAAACCTAAGCCCTATTTCTCCATTGTGTAATGGAATTCAATTGAGCCCACAACAGTGATGGCACTAGCTAATTCATCTTTCTTTGACATTCGTAGATGTCCTTTTTTGGTTCCACTCGTGTTTCATGGTGTCCATGTAAATTTTGTACTCTGAGATTGTCATAGGTAGGTCATGTAATATGACGATCAACTGTAAATAGTTGCATGTCTGGAGTGATGTAAGTTGGCCAAATGAAAAGGAAAACAGATGCGGAATACAAATGAGCATGTTTTTATAGATTTTGTTAGCTTATGCTCCAAAACATTTGGCGAAAGCGCTTGTAAATGTAGATTTGCTGCCTTTTGATGTGTAAAGATTAGGTCAACCTGTTCATGTATACGATGGCAAAATATAATAAAGATATGTCAGCATTACACTGTACAGTTTACACCCCTACAACCAATAGGGAAACAAATGCTTTGTACCAAAATGCAAAACACTGTCGTTAACCATGCCACAATCCAACATAATAATGATCTGAAATAACTGTGATTTTCCCATATTTAAGAGCATCGACTAAAATAAAATAAAGCAACAAATTACAAAGCAAAAAAAAAAAAAGCTTCTATAAAGCCAAAGCACATAAGCAGGTTCAACCAAGTTTTAAGAGTAACTAATTACACCGCATTAAGAATTCATGTCACCTCTTTAAACATAAATGTTGCCACGGTACCCTGCATTAAAAACTGACATAAGAGAACTAATACCCTAGACTTAAGGTGGGTGGGTTATTTGCAGAACCCCCGATAGTATATGTTAACGAGGCCTTGTGAATTTCTGCAACAGCAGCAGCAGTTCTTGAAACCGCATCTTTCATCTCCGATATTTTTGAATTAGTGTGCTCTTTGTACTTTGACACAGCATCAATCAATGCCAAGAGTTCTTGAGCACACGTCTGAACTTCATCCTTACCTTGCGTTATTGTTTGCTGCAACTTCACTTCAGAACTCTTCACAAATAAATAGTTTGTTACAATGTGATGGAAGCAATATAGAGTTACTTAGATAGTATATGCTAATTATTTTTGGTCTTCTATCATTCATATGGCTCCACAGCACTCAGACTACTTTACAAGAGGTGGCAACATGGGCAGGTTAGTAGGTCAACATGGAATCGGGACAAAACGGATATTCTTGGTATGGGTTGAGTTGACCCAAACACCTTTTGTCGAAAGTTGTTAACTTTTAGAAATATAAGTTTATCAAATATGATTACAAAATGCATATCGTTAATAAATATTGATTAGGCGGTTTTACAAAGTAATAGAAGATGTTGGGCAGCTTCGTTCACACCCAAACCAATGCATTTTTACCTAATTCTTTAATGTTAAATGTTTCACAAATTAAAGATAAAACATAACCCAATTCAACCGATACACAAGTAAATGGGTTAAAATTTCCATTTCTCATTCATGCCGTTCGTACAGGTCAACTACACTCACCTATTTGGCTATTTTACCATCACTGATGAACATTGTGGATATCCAACATTTTGATCTTCAAATGCCAAATCAAGCTTAACTTATTTTGCATGCAGTAATTTGTTTAACAATAATGATAAAATTTGCTTCATTATCAAACATAGAAATTCGTACCTGCCATTTCCCATAAAGAGGGAAAAACAAAACCTTACCTCCACGAATTCATGAGCTTCCTTTTCAACAGCATCGACCTTATGAGAATCAGCTTCAAAGTTCTCGACCAACTGTCTAGCCTCCATTGCACACCTGGAGGTGTAAACTTGTGTTTCATTCTTTATCGAGTCTAATTGAGTTTCCACCTAATCAAAAACTCAGCATAGCATCATAATAAGAAGAAAAATAATTAGTACAAAGGAAAATCTAATCCCTATTTATTAAGATAGAGTTCTAGATTTCATCTAAAAGTCTGATTTAATAAATTGGCTTCAAACTGTAATCCTTTAATGTCAAAACATGATTCCATTCACCATCGCCCAGTACAAAAAAGAAGTGGAATCAGTCTATTAAACTTGGAAATTTTATAACAATCAATATATTTCTACCTCCTAGACGTGATAGATAAGTTGTTCTAGTTCTTTATGATAAACATCTGATAATATTTGTGGTCCTATAATCCAAGGGAAAACAGTTATCTACGGATAATGTTTAGGGCTCGTTACTTGGTGTATGATTATCTATTATACTATATGAAAAAATAGATCAATAGTTTTATATTGTTCTTGAATGGTGCATCAGTTAAGCCACTGCAATTTTAGAATTACATACATGAAGTTGTTGGAGAAATAGCAGGTAAGATAGTAAAACAAGTAATGGTATGGAACTCGTGTGATTTGGAAATGCTGTCAATATCATATGGTGTGATCTTCATGTGTCTCATCAATACAAGATATGTATTCTAGTAGGATTTGTTTATGATTAATTACCATAGATATGTATATTTCAGGTCAATAATCAACTTACAAGTCCCATCTATTGTCACACTTACAATATCAGTAACATAGTCCTCCAAACTTCACATGTGGGCCCACCACAATACCCACCTTTGAATTTAAATTGTAGAATTCTTCAGTGAATGAGACCTCTTCTTTTTTTCTCTTTGTAACGGAGATACCACTTAAAAGTTTCATAGTCAATAACTAAGTCTAAGACATTGTAGAGAGTATTTATAAATTAAATCAGCAATTTAAAACTGGGACTTACTTCATCAATTCGTGACTGAAGCATGGCAACACGATTTCTTTTTGCATCAATCTTTGCAGCAACCTCACGGGCTTGTTGCTGAAGATGAATCAAACTCTCCAGATTTTCCATTGAAGTTCTCTTTACTTCATCACTGAAGGAACCGAGTACAGGCTTCAATGTTGATTTATAATCCATGCCAAGCACCTCAGCAGGTGTTGTACCTTTGTCGCTCAACTCATACAGAATATCATTTTCTAGTTTCAACCTAAAATATCATTAAAATGTCAGCTGAAATGATATTGGCAAAGCAAGGAAAAAGAATATAATAAACCACAATAAAATTCATGCCCATCTTTAATGTTCAAAAATTACGACGTAGTTCCATGTTAATATAAAAGAATCAACTAAAAGACCAGCATAATTATACGCCACTCTACCTAATGCATCTAATAAAAACTAAGTAGTTTGGAAACTATACCAAGCCTTACAACAATAGCTACAACATAAATTATAAATCCTCGCAGCATTTATATAACAAGGATTGTGGCTCGCGCTTCGCTGCGTATATGCATTGTTAACTTTAACCTAAGAACATTTGCAAAATCAAGATTTAGGAGTTCTATAGTCTTGTTGGTATATTTACGTATTCATTTAGCTGTACATTTAGTAAAATACTTTAAAATGTGAGCTATTCGTATATTAATATTCTGTGTTTATATGCATACAAGTTTTCATCTAAATATAATATTAGTCATAATAAACTGAATCTACATATACAATGATAATGTGTGGTTGTATATAATACAAGGATACACAAATAATAAGGATACAGATATTTGAATTTTAATTAATTGGGAGAAAATGATTTTCTAGAATACAAATAAAGTATTTGGGTAGCTAACATAAAAGTGTTAGCAAATGACAAACTCATAAAGATAAGGATGAATCTTCTAAATTGTATTATAAGTGTTAACACAAATAATAGTTTATAAATAGATTTTGATGGTTAAAAATTACTATTTTTAGTTCATTGTGAGCGTAATAAGATCTATTTAATGAGTTTTAGTTTAAGAACTAAAAATTTATATGTAATTATATACTCCCTCCATCCCAAAATAAGTGTCCACCTTTCCATTTTAGTTTGTCCCAAAATAAGTGTCCACTTTTAAAAGTAATATACTAACTTTACCAATTTACCCATAATTTACTTTTTCACAAAACTAATTCATAGAAAACTGTGCAAAAAGTAATGGTAAGACTGACATTTTTCTCTTACACAATGTACTGAGTTTACTTTTTCTTAACTTTTGTGTAATCCGATCATGAACACTTATCATGGGACAAAGGGAGTAGTTAATTAGTGAAAGAGCTAGGAAATGGGTAAAACGTTAATATGTAATATTAGAATACATTTCGACTTAAATATAACATGAGTTTGATCTTCAAGGGGGCCAGTATAATACTTGAATGTATGTGTAAATCAAAGAATATTGACACAGTTATGAAGAAATGAGAGCTAGTCACGTGCTTTCTTAATATAAACCATCCAATCATTTTAATACATTTGTGCGGATGTTTACTACTATCATGCAACTCAACACACATGATTAAAACTACTCATGAACAATGAAAACACGGCCATCATTGACATATATAGTAATATCACAAGTAGTTGTTATAAAAATAACTCCAAAAGGTACCTCCGGATAGCCTGGTTTCCCTCAATCTGAAGTGCCTGAAGCTCTTTAAGATTTGTCCCGGTAACAGCATTTAGATCCCAACACTTCTCCTCCCACTTGTTCCTCTCAATCTCAGCCTCTCCGATATCTCTCTCCACCGACTGTAACTCACGTTTCATCCTCTCTGCATCTCTCATATTAATTGCCTGTTCCTCCACTCTCTTCCTTAATTCCTCATTCTCCTCACAGATCCTATTCCTCTCCTCCACTTTGATTCCCAATTCCTTCTCTTTTTCTTCCATTTGTTTCTCCACTTTCACCTCATGTGCCTGCAATTGCTCAATCAAATCATTGAACTTCTTCATATCTTTTTCCAACACACTCTTTTCCTCC